>QGSO01000217.1:882880-1264973 GCA_011037825.1 Carya cathayensis | reverse complement strand
GCCACAACAACTGTGGAGTACGTATTATATTTTATGTTACTTATAATGCGTGGGGCCACAACAACTGTGGAGTACGTATTATATTTATGTTACTTATAATGCGTGGGGCCACAACAACTGTGGAGTACGTATTATATTTTATGTTACTTATAATGCGTGGGGCCACAACAACTGTGGAGTACGTATTATATTTATGTTACTTATAATGCGTGGGGCCACAACAACTGTGGAGTACGTATTATATTTATGTTATTATAATGCATGAATGGGGCCACAACAACTGTGGAGCATACACTACATGAGACACAGCAATTGTGACATGTAGAATACGTGGGGCCACAACAACTGTGGAGTACGTATTATATTTTATGTTATGTGTATTCATGGGGCCACAACAACTGTGGAGCATGAAGTATGGGGCCACAACAACTGTGGAGCATACACTACATGAGACACAGCAATTGTGACATGTAGAATACGTGGGGCCACAACAACTGTGGAGTACGTATTATGTTTTATGTTACTTGAATACGTAGGGCCACAACAACTGTGGAGTACGTATTAACGCACGTTATTAATCAAGACAATTGAATAAGATTTCAAGTTTATGTTAAGTCCAGTTTCAGATCAAATACATGATAAGTCAAGTTTTAGATCAAGTCCATGTTATGTTATACTCACGTACATGTTATGTTCAAGTTTATGTTATTTTCAAGTTCTTATTTATGTTATGCAGGTTTACGTTCATGCTATATTTCAAGTCCATGTTATGTTTCATGTTCATGTTATGTTGTTTGTTCATGTTATGTTTTAAGCTTAAGTTCATGCCATGTTAAGTCAAGTTCAGTTCACGCTTAAGTTCTGGTTAAGTCATGCTATATGTCAAGTTATACTATGTTTATGTATGACTATAATTATGCATTTATGCTTTTACTGCCATGCATGCATTTTTAACCTGTGTGTGAGTTTTATGTTAACTTACTGAGATTTGTAATCAAATCTCACTGTGGTAGTCCCAACTACCATTCCCCCCGAATGGTAGATCTTGTTACAGGACCCAAAGGAGAATTGGAATCTGACCAACTGAATACGGTCGACTAGGCCACGGTGCGATGTTGATGATGGTATAGTATTTAACTTAGGTTAATACTTGTACTTTTGGAGTTGTATCTCTAGTATTCTTTTGATCACAACCATTTTAGACTAGTGTGGTGATCACGGCTTTTTAGTATGCCTTTATGTATGAAATATGTTTCAAGTATTTGGGATATTTTTGGTTTGGTGCATAGTTTTGCTAAAGAGAAAAATTATCCGCTGCGAATATTGCATAATGCTAGATGCACGTTAGGAACATTGCATCTTATCTGTCATGAACGGGGGCAGGTAACCTTGTGTTGCATGTCTCGACGCTTCAAATGTCCGTTCAATCCCAAGCGGAATTTGGGGGCGTCACAGAAGGTGATGCTAAGCAAATAAATAATAGATACCCTTAAGGGTGTATCAAGAGAACTAAGTTATGGGTCCTGCTAGTGGAAGACACAAGAAAACTTCTGACATCTATGTCAGCTTGGAAAGTGAGTCATGTAAAGAGAGAAGGAAACCAGGCTGCTCGCTACTTTGCAAAGGAAGCTTTAAGGTTGCGTTTGGATAATAAAGTGATATTAGATATTCTATAAATAATAGAGAAAAATTAATAATAAAATATTAAATAGTAAAAAATAATATACATGCTTTGACATGACTCGTTAATACGATTTGACACCCCTAATACTATACTTATTGACAAAGTTCTTGAATTTATTAGGCTACTTGTAGTTGTTAATTGTAATTTTGGTTGATTAACGAAAGTTTCTATTTAAAAAAAATGCATTTTTATCTTATTATTATTTTACTCTTAAGATTTAATTGTTGTTAGAAAATATATACGAAAGTATTAGGGTTATTAAAAATTGTCCCGTGAGATAATGACGGGTATAGTCATATAGTTTTTGCCATCACTCTTACAAAATGTATCAAATTTACTAACTTTTGGTTGGCTTTTGAGAAAAAAAGTTGAAGTTCTATTTATAAGTTGGTGTATATAATACACCATTCACATTATTTACATGAAAATATTTGATTTGTAAAATTTAAATTTTAAAATTTTCTCTTATAAATCAAATCATGTTAAGTAAGCGTTTTACTAAGTGTATTATCCACACTGACTAATTATAATTAAAATTTTCCAAAAAATTAAGTAAAAACATGAAAGTCCATTGCATATACGAAAGTAATGCTTTTTTAAAGGAGTAGTGCTAGAGACAGGCACAAATATGTGCTTGTCTGCGAACTCCACTAACGTGGCAGCATTTATATTAAAAAAAAAAAAAAGAACCAAACCAGCGAGAATTACATTCAAGCTCGACAGGGTTAGCAGCGGGAAATACATTCAATCAAACCATCGCAGATCTCCTCTCTCATACCTTTCATCTCTCCATTCTCATAAAAAGTGTTCAAGCTTAGCAGGGGAAATCATAGTCTTCTCGGTTCAATAGGCAGAGCATTGACAAAATAAAAGCTAATCCAAGAGGTAATCTTCCCAGATCTCATAGATATAAATATTTGTTGTATATTTCTGTCTCTAGATTTTTAATACTTACCAATGGAGTATTTTTATGGAGTGAGAAGGCTGGAAAAGTAAATATAGAAGGAAAATGAAGGATAAGAAGAGCATTGAGGAGGCCTTCATAAGGTTGTTCCTGTTTTAGTTCGAGAGGAGGAAAACATAAAGAGGTAGTAGATTCACTTAAGAATGGTTTTAATTAGTAATTTGTAGCTTTATCTGTGGCCCCTAGTCTCTGGGTCATTGAGAAGGTAAAGAGGGTTCTGAAAAATTTATAATGAGAGAGAGAGAGTGAAAAATTGGTAATGGAAGAGAAGGCAACAGAGATGGATGATTTGGAAGTGCGTTGAATCGAATACAAAGTTGTTGGTGGGAAAGCTATGTTTTTTTTTTAATTTTTCCTGATTATTTTTAGTCACTAAAATCAGATAAATGAGAATTTAGTAGAATAGTCTATACACAAGAAATATACGGGTGTATGATCCAAGTGATCTGTTGTTGCTTAATTATGTAGGTAAATCGAAGATAATTTTCCATAGGTAGAGCTAAGAAAGCTCTATGAAACGATATTCATTATTATTAATCATATATGAGTGTGATCATGAAAATCTACTTCTTTTTCCCATCATTGGGACATGAATATGATCATGAAGGCAAATACGTACCTGATCTTGAACATGATGGCCCACTACTTAAATAATGAAAGTGTTGGCAAGACAAATTAGAAGTAAAGACATGTGATGCATGATGTACCATTTGCATCTTTACTCGTGTGTGCATGCATCTTGTTTTCATTCTTGACAACCACCCACTTGCTTTCATTCTTGAGGTAGTTTTATTTAGAATTGTGTAGATGAAAAAAGAGAAAAAAAACGCATCCCGCATTACACCTCCTATTACTAATCCATCAACCACGGTATTGTATACATCTTTCAACAGTTGGTATGTGTTTATTTTATGTGTAGTCATTGGCCACTTGGGTGATTAACATTATGTTACTACATGTTAGGACATATCATGACCACTTTATCCAGGCGTTTCAAACTACATGCCAAGTTACTACGGTCCAGTGCCTCATGTGTGGTTACCACCTTTTATGCCTCCTCCAAGTGCCAACCTATATCCATTGAGCAATCAAGTGATCATTGGATGATAGCTTTAATTTTATGAACTTGAATATTTGGTCTAATTATTTATTTTTATTTTTTTTATTTTTGGATAACTACAACAATAGCCATGGAACTCTACTTCCGCTACTGCATCAAGTACTGCTGCATTGAGTAGTTCCGCTACCTTGCATAGTTCCACCATACCAATGATGGGACCTCCTCTAACTACCTACCCATATCTATGGAGCAACTAGGTGATTATTTCTAGGAATATTTATTGTAGTTAGTGTGCTTTAATTTTTTTTTTCTATACAATATTTGGTTCAAGTATTTATGTTAAATTTTTATTTGGAAAACTGCAGCAACAAACATGGAACTCTACAATCGCTCTCATGTCTAGTTCCGCAACCAATGTCAGCTCTAGTGTAGCTGTCAGTTCTAGTGTACAAAGCAGCGCTAGTGTAGCCTCTAGCTCTTGTTCGGCTTTACTAGCATTTGTTCCTCCTACGAATGCCAACCCATATCCATATGACAGCGAGGTAATGTGTTTGATTTTCCATATGCGTTGTCTTTTACTTTATTTAGAACATATATTATCATATAATACTTTTTTCTCCTAATTTGTAGGAAAATAAAGTGCAGCAAAGTAACTCTATTGAAGAGATTAGTGAGGCCACATTAGACTTGATAGACTGTGAAGAGCAGTCTACTGCCTCTTTGGGTAATACTATTGAGACCAAAGAGGCTGGCAGTTCCGGGTCACTTCATGTCCAGCAAACTGATGGGGGTGATATCGCTGAGGAGCCAAAGCCAGGGATGTGCTTTGAATCGATATAATACGTTGATGGCTTATTATAAACATTATGGAAAACAAGAAGGTTTTCTGATTATGACACAAATGAGTAAAAGAGAGAAAGATTGGACTATCAAATATGTTACTCTGGGATGTACTCGTGGTGGTAAGGCACGAAATAGGACATCAAATGTCTCAAAACCTTAGCCAACAAGCAAGACAGACTGCAAGGCAAGGATGAATGCGATGTTCAAGAATGGGAAGTTCTATATCACATCAGTTTTTAACACACACAATCATGTACTCAATCCAAGAAAAGCAAGATTCTTCATATGCAACAGAGAAGTTAATGAGTCAGTTAGAAGGGTGTTGGATACAAATGATCAGGCTGGCATACGGATGAATAAGAGTTGCCAAGCTCTTGTGACTAAGGCGGGTGGGTTTGAGAATGTACCATTTGGAGAAAAAAAATTGCCGTAACTATATTGATAAGGCACGACACCTGCGTCTTGGTAAAGGTTGTGCTCAAGTACTGTTGGAATATTTTAGAATGATTCAATACAAGAATAATGGCGTTTTCGACATCATGGAGGTGGATGAGAAATGTGTCTTGGATGGATGTCCGTAGTAGAGGGGCCTATAACTATTTTGGAGATGTGGTAACATTTGATACCACATACCTGACAAATAGGTCTGACATGCCATTTGCACCTTTCGTGGGTGTAAACCACTATGGACAATCAATCATTTTGGGTGCAGGCCTTATTTTAAGTGAGGATATAAAATCATTTTGGGTGCAGGCCTTTTGGCATGAACGCTTTCTTCGACGGCGATGTGCATGCAAGGACAAATTTTAAAGAGTTTGTTGATCAGTTCGATAATGCATTGAAGAAAAAAATTGAGAACGAAAACCAAGCAGACTTCCATTCTTTCAACTTCACAATTCCTTGCATATCACACTTGGCTCTTGAGAAGAAGTTTCAAGATGTGTATACAAATGAAAATTTTAGAGAGGTACAACAAGAGATAATGGGAATGATTTATTGTCATTATCATTTGAGAAAATGGATGGAGTAATCGTAACTTACTTGGTTGATGATGAAGTTAAGGCTGAAGATTTTATTAAGGAGGTTACTTATACTGTTTTGTTTAATAAAGCCAAGTGTGAGGCAAAGTGGCTTTGTGGGTTGTTTGAGATGCAAGAGATAATATGTAGACATATTCTTGCCATCTTTTCAGTACGGAAAGTCCGTCAATTGCCGGAAAAATACATATTAGAACGATGGAGAAAGGACATAAAATGTAGGTTCACTATTATTTCGAGCAGTCATGATGTTGCTAATCAGAGGCCAAAAACTGTTAGATAGGGGTGTAACCGGTCCGGTTCGGTTTAGTTTTGGACAAAATTTAGGACCGAACCGATATGCACCGGTTTTACATTTTTCAAAACCGATTACGTACTGATTACCCACTTAAACTGGTACTCCAGTTTTACCGGTTTCCGATCCAGTTTTCTGGTTTTAATGTACTATATTATATATTATATAATATAGTATATTATAGTATATAATACCATAGTGATAATATATTGTATTATATTATAATATATATTATAATTATATTATAGACTATAATGATATATTATAATATATAATATATTATAATATATTATAATATATAGTGATATAGTATTAGTATAACTATTAATATGCATTATATAATATTAGTATAATTATTAATACAATAAACAAAATGATATAAGATTTTAAAATTTAATATTATATTAATTAGTAATTTATCATATAATATAAAACTATTTTATATATAATTATATATTATATATAAAAATTATATACAATAGAAAAAATTAAAATATATATATGAACCGGTCCAGTTTTAAAAAAAGAGAAATCGAAACCGAACCGATTTTGACCTGTTTTAAGAAAAATAAAACCGGTATCTAACCGAACCAAACTCGGGACCGGACGGTGGGATTGGTCTGGTCCGGTTTACAGTTCATCGGTTTTTTTAACATCCTACTGTTAGGTATAAATGTTTATTGAAGATTTATTATGAGGTAATGACAAATGCTTGCACTCAAGATGGGCATACTGAGGATATGGTATCAAAGTTGTATGCGATGAATGAGATATACTGCACCTCGAAGTCCCACAACATAGATTCCAATGTTGGAGTAAGTACTGTGAATGCAGTCACGGAAGGAAGTTCGAAAAATGTGCTAAGTCTCCATGTTGTCAAAGGCAAGGGAAGACCCCCATGTAAGAGAAGGATGTCAACGATGGAGGATGTCAACGATGGAGGAACAAATAAGGGAAAAAAAAACTAAGGCTGTGAGAAAGAAATGAGATAAAGGGAAAAGCATATTGGTGAGAGTATGGAAAAGTATATTTGAGTATTTGATAATATACTATTATTTGTAAACATAGCTTATTTACGTATTTTTTTATGTTGTCAGAGGCATGGATTGGACAACGAATTATTGGAAAGCAGTGGAAATCAAGAAAATGCACAAACTCCTGTAATTGTGGATCAAGAAAGTGTACAATAAGAAGTGATGGAGACACAAGAAAGTGTACTAAAGCTTTACTTCATTCATTTATTGTATTTGTAAGTTTTTTATGTGAGTCTTACTTTGTCTGTTATTACATACACAGATGCAACTAAGAATGGATGGGACACAGCCAGAGACGGCAGATGGAATGCAGCCAAATAGCATATTGTAGCAAGACTTTGTCTTTGAGTGTTAGAGTATGTTGTGTGTTGGTGTCGGTTTGTAAACAAATGCTTATTGGTAATGATTTGTTTGAACCCAGCCAAGTGAACTCTTTGTATTTATTGTTGGGCTGCAATTACATAAATGAAGTTCTTTGAGTGAATGCAGCAATCATAATTTTTGTAATGCACGTGTAGAATGAAATAGAATTTTTGAGTGAACTTGCAGATTTTTTAGTTAATGCAGCATATGTTCAAGTTTGTTGCAGCAGATTTTTTCTTTTCAACACATGCAGGCTGCAGCAGATTTTTTTTTATGCTTCTATAATGCAGCAGTCCATAGTTTTTGTAATGCACGTGTAAAATGAGCAGAATTTTTTAGTGAACTTGTAGATTTTTTAGTTAATGCAGCAGATGTTCGAGTTTGCTGCAGCAGAATTTTTTTTTTTTTTTTTTGGTGAATGCAGGCTGCAGCAGATTTTTTTTTATGTAGTAAATTTTGCAGCACATATGTTGATAACTATGCAGCTACCATATCACCTTCGAAACCCCGTTAATAATGTCTATCTATAGAACATATTTTTTTGCACAAAATACAAGTTTTATATTGAAAGTCTCAATAAATACAAAGAGTTTTCACAAAATACAAAGAGCTTCCACATACATTAGAATACCTACTTTGTTAATAAGCAGTGGAATATTAAAGAACAATAAAGTCTCGATATTGAAGATGGCTTTTTACAAATAAAGTCTCAAGTTCATTCATTAAAGTCCGGACTTGCAAATGTTAAATTCCTATCAAATACAAATACAAAGTCTTCATCACTTTGAGCATATCAAATACAAGTAAATAACTATGGACATTAGCCATTACCCATGAAGTAGTGTGCATGCATGCCACATGTCAGTTTCTTGCCTACGAAGTTGGGCTTCATCGTTGTGGAGTGCCAACTCCCTCTTCCTAATCTCTTCTTCTCTCTTTTTAAGTTCTTCCTCTTTCTTTAATATTTCTGCTTCTCTCTTTATAAGGGCTTACTCTTTATATTCACTACCATCTGCCCACTTGAAATATTTACAGTGTGGTAACCCCTGTGTGTCACATAAATCATTAAGTATGTTTGATGTCAAAATTTTTAATAAAACATTAATATGTAAACAAAAACACACAAATACTATTAATTGCATCTACCTCTTTGTTGTACAATGGACACCCAAAGAATGCTCGTCCAGGATTTCGTGGAGTATTTGATATTCTAAGTACAACTTCTTTCCTGCAGCTGCACATTGGGACGGTACTCAATGTGCTATGTCCTAGTGTAGCTGAAGAAACTGAGGATGACATCCTTAATTGTTTTTCCTGATGAACGCCATAAAAGAACATTATTAATTCATGGTAACATAACTTTGCCATCTCCTATTACTATCCTTGAGAAAACTTCATAAAGAAAAAGAAATGGGTAAAGCCTGTTATATGAAATAATATAGACCATACTCCTTTTTCATATCCTTGAGCGATTAGCCAAGCTTTCTTACTAAAAAAGAAAATAAATAATTGGAAAACTTTATTACCAAAACAATGAGAGCCAAATTATAACATCAAGCACTTTTTATTCCACTGGGACCATCGTATAAAATCACACAATATACGATTTCTGGACTATAAAGTATAAACTTCTCCTCCCCTGCAATAAAAGGACCACGTGCTGCATATTTTGTTTCCATAGGGATGGATTGATTATCAAACTCATTTAATCTTCCAAATACTTTTGCTGGCCACAAACCAACCTTAGTATACACTTCATCATCAAATTATAAAAGCCACGCATATTTTTGAATTTGCATATAATTCTTATAATGGTGACAAGAAATAAAGCAAATGTCAGTGTATGAAAATATATGAACATATACCATTAAGCTATTTATTTTCTTCTCCATGTCAGTAAGTTGGTGAACATGGTGCATATTTGAATGGTATTTACCTTACTGATCCGCAATTTTATGGCATATTGATTTCCTCCTACAATTGAAATATTTTCTATCTGCCAACCTAGAGGTATTCAAGAACTGAGTTGTATGTAGCCTCGACATTGTTGATTAAAACATTTTCTTCCACTCACTTAATAGAGTTTAAAGTCATGGAATAAAATAACTACGTCTATTATTGAAAGTGGAGGGACTGCAAATGAAGAAGCCAGAAGGGTCTTTTTACCCAAATGATATGGATAGAGTCTGATGGCTGTGGCTCTTAACCTCTGCATTTTATACTAAACAAGTTTATAAACCCAATCGACTTTGAAAGAGGAACAATTCATAAACACCGAACAACCTATACGATATAATGCAGTATGAGTAGCCACCTATTTACCACTCCTGACTGAATAAAATTCGTCAAGAAGAAATATACACGACCAACTACTATAAAAAAGACAAGGGCAGCAAATGAATTTTTGCCTCAAAGAAAAAAAAAAGTAGACCGAATAATAGAGGAAACGAACCCAGAAATATACACGGCCAACTAATATTAAAATGACAAGCAGCAAATGAATTTTGGCCTTTTAAAAAAAAAGACTGAATAACCAAGGAAACAAGCTCATAAATATACACGGCCAACTACTATCAAAATGACAAGCAAAAAGACAAGGGCAGCAAATGAATTTAAAAAAAAAAAAGTAGACCGAATAACAAAGGAAACAAGCCCAACCATCTGACCGTACCTACAAGGGTTAAGCTCTTATATACAGAAAATTCAATCGCGGCCAACTTCGGAGAGAGATGCGAATTGAAAGGGCTCTTTATATGCAAGCTTGAATGGTGGGAAAACAAGTTTATCCTATTGCCATTTGGCCACCGTGCCACCGTTTAGGGTTAGGCTTGGGAATGGAATCGCTATAGAGAGGGAATGGGAGGGAGAGCTCAGGGAGAGAAAATAAAGAGAGGGAGAAGAAGTAATGCGAAACGCATCGTTACATGTGAGTTCAAAATGAGGTAGTTTCAATTCAATAAAATGCACCGTTTTATTTACTCCAAAACGATGCGTTTGATGCCACGTTGGAAGTCGTTTGCGCGCAGGCCCTCCGTATGACTGCAGTTAGACTTTTCCTTTTTAAAGCTCCCTCTCCCCTGAATTTGAACATGCATAGCCTATGAACATGCACCTTTGGGTAAATGCATCAGATAAGAAGCATAAATTTGGTTTATTCGTCCTCTTTAGATTCTTTATAGTTAATTTGACTTCATCCCGACCTCTTGTACTAATCTAGCTATATATAGCTAGCTACTAGGGCGTGAAGCTCACCCACCTCAAATTCTAGCCAAAGCAACAAAATCAAAGTCAAAATTTACCTAAAAGTACATATTTTGCCTAAAGTCAAAGCCATTCAACATAGAATAAATCTTCTTACAGTTAGATAGGGTAACCGCACCACAATCGGCGTCCATGTAGAAACAAATGAAACGGTTCATTTAATTCAAAAAAACCAAACCGTGCATTTTCCATCTCCTTCTCCCCAAGGCTTACCATCTCCACCCCCTTCGTTTTCCCCCATCTTCTCTCCTTCCTTCTCCGAATCTTTTCCCATTCCTTTTCCAAATCAAACATTCTCCCCTTCGTGTACCCCCTCCTCTCCAAGGCCTAATCTCCTTTGTTTGTTTTGATTGATTGGCCTGCACTTTCCCCTGTATTGCATATGTTTCTTTGATTTACCCAATTGAGATTTTCCCCCTGTGTTTGACTGCACAGATTCATTCATCTGTTACTTTGGATTTTTCCCTATGCATTTTCTCCCTTCGACCCTAAGTCTAATTGTAACCAAATCCCTAACTCTAACCTAGCCCCTTCCTCTTCATTTTGAAACCCTAACCCTAACCTAGCCCTTCCTCTTCATCCCGACATTCTTGTTCTCGACCCTTTCTCCTTCATCGCGAATGGGCATTGGGCAAATGACTGGCCAAAAAACTGAAAGCTTGGTAAGCTCTCTCACTCAACTCTAAAAAGTAATTATTTTTAATCTAGTAAGCTCTCTAATTTATATGGCCACTCTTAAAAGTTGCAAAACTCACATATGATGATTCATTATTTTATTTGTAGGTTTGAGCATATAGGATCTTTGAAGTAAATTAGCTCTGTCTGGTTTGATTGTCACCTTACTGTGTTTTAATTTAATGAAACATCCAATTTTTGCATGTTCTGATTGAAGTTAGCTATAGTTAGATCGTTCTCTTTATATTCTTGATTATGGACTCACATTTTGGCAATCTAAATAATAGAGTTTTGGTTGAGGTTGTAATTTTCATTAATGCAAGGAAAACCTTTACCTAACTGTTCCCTGTAGACTTAATACATGGTAGCTCTGTCCTTGGGAATCCGCTTTAATTAGCTCTTTTAATGTATTATTAGTATGTATAATTTACAAAAAATACATTCCATATATACTATTTTCTGCATGTAGTTTCTTAGAATTCTTAATAGATTGCAAAGAAAGGCCACGAGCATAATATCATGACCTATAGAGGATGTCTATGCTATAATGTCTCTACTATGTTTGTATGCACATACAAACATGGTAGAGACATACATTCAATTTATATAACTTAAATTTTAAGGGACTATAGGATTAGGAAGGAGGGTAACAAGTTAACTTGCCCTTATTCCCTAATTTCCATATCTCATTGCATATAGGATCCAGCTGTAAGAACCCTTATTGGTGGATTGAGTTTTTGACTCTTTTTAGTTTAATTTATGCCCACTCAAATGATCCATATTATCCTAAATGATGCGTTGGCATTTAGGGCTTGGGTGATTTTGCTATTGATATGTTTAAAATCATCAAGTATGTAAACTAATCGTAGAATGTTTATTAATAAGTAACTGCTGAGAAGAAATTGTAGTATGATGCTCGTTAGTATTTGCTGTAATCTGTTTGAATTTTTTTATTTATCTTCTTATTTATCATTTCGTACCATTTTTATTTTTTTAAAATTTTATTAATTGGGCACACATGCATTGTACATTTAGGTATAGTTTGGATAATGAGATGAGATGAGATGTATTTATATAAAAGTTGAAAGTCGAAGAAAATATTATTATAATATTATTTTTTAATATTATTATAATTTTGAGATTTGAAAAGTTTGAATTGTTTATTATAATAATGAGATGAAATCATTTCTGTATCCAAACGGGACCTTAAAGTTGGTCGCATTACCTAGTTAACGACTTCCTTGAGAGTTAAGATGACCTGCAGCTAGCTAGCCCAACTACATGTGTGTATATATATATAGTTCGGTTGAATGAAATTAATTGGCACCATTGACTTTCTCAACTGACAAAATTGATCATAGAATCGGTAGACCTAGTCATGTGGGTTTTTCAAAGTGAAAAAAAAAAACATTTGAGTTAAATTCCAAAACAGTTCATGCATTTTGTAAAGTTCCTATGCATACAGCCAAACCGGCCTTGAAGAACGGTCGTGTAACTGGATGATGTGTCAACTGCCACGTCAGCTACTGACAATAATACAATAATAGAAGAAATGAAAGGAAATAAGCAGCCCATCGATTGAAGAAGAAATAGCATCTCAGCATTTGAACCAGCGACTGAAGAAGAACCAGCATATGAAGAAGAGGGACTGAAGGAAGAAGAAAGGATTGGACTAAAGAAAGAAGGAAGGACTAACCCTTTTCTGCAGAGCATTCGAAGTGGCTGAAAATGCTCAAATCCATTTCGGTAGAGAATTTCAAATGACTAAAAAACACCCAAACCGGTGTTCGACAAGAATAAAACAAAACTCATGACAGTTTGGAAAAAAAAATGGAGGTCAAATGAGGTTTTTTGAGTAGCGTCTTTATGAGCTTTATGAGACCCATTGAGATACTAAAGTGATCTCTCTCCTTCTATTCATTGTAAATCAATTAATTTATCAAATTCATGTAATGGGTATTGTATCGAAAATACAGGAGACCCTTTTGTTTAAGTTTTTGAAAATCAATTTGCGCAACACTTTCAAGATTGAAATTCTACTTCTCTCTGCTGTTTGGTTGGGGAGAATGCTAGCAAAAATTATATCAAAACCGTGACTATGGGGAAGCTGATAGGGGCTTCATGGGCTGTGGCATCGTGAGGTAGTGGAGAAGAAGAAGACAATGGGGATGGGGGTTCAGAAGACGAAGGGTTTTGATGGGGAGAAGGAAAAATATTGGATGGGGATGGGGTTTCGAAGACCAAGTAAAAGGGAGAAACCCGGTGATGGGTGATTCGGTGGGGAGAAGACGAAGACGAAAATGAAATCAGAGAATGATGAAGACTAGGGTTTTGATGGACAAAGGTAAGGTTTCGAAGAAAGACCCGCTTGTTTTGTGGAGAAGATGAAGACCCACTAGCTTCGTGTAGAAGATGAAGCCAACAGGGACAAAGAAGAAGGTTTCAATTCAATGGAGGCTGGCTTTATAGGGGGATGGGGATGGAAGCTGGCTTTGTGGGGAAGACAATGGAAATGGAGAAGACGAAGAGAATCCACTTTGTGGGGATGAAGGTTTCGACTAGGATGGAGGGGGATGGAGATCACTTCGTCTTCGTTTGAATTAAATTAGAAACGACGTTGTTTTGAAATGTGCTAAGTAGGATGCAGTAATGTGGGGATTCCCCAGGTCAGTTGTAAGTAGAATTTTTGTTTGTTTAATATTATCGTCTTCTTCTTAGATTTTGTGAATTTATTCTTTAATTTCTTTAATCTAATTCCATCTAATTTATCCAGCTAAAATGTTGCCATGGCATGCATGCCACGTACCAATTATTGGACATGCATGCAGCATAGATGTCGTAAAACTAAAATAATTAACAATACTTAAAAAGGAAGGAGGACTTGAGGTTGAACATTGATCATTAATCCGAGCTACTAGATCAGACACAATTTGGGCAAGAGTAGGTCGAGAGGGGTAGGTGATGCTATGGCCGGTGGTCGTACGGCAGGCCTTCGTAGTGGAGGCTGCTGTCTATGCGCAAGCTGGGTGCTTGTGCCATCTGGGTTCGTGACGTCGATGCTTGTGGTGGGCGTGCCGTCTGGGCTCATGTAGGTACTTGTGGTTCTTTTGTTTTTGTTGTGTTTTATATTGTAGTTTTTTGCTGTTTAGTTATTAGTATAAAAGAATTAGGCTTTTGGACTTTGTGTCCATATCAACAATGCCCCGTACTTCGCTTTCTCTGTTAGGTTAGAGTTATTGAGAAGTTAAAATGATGTCTGCCACTATATGTGCCAAGATGTTCCAAAGCAGATGCGTAGTTTGACTTATAATCTGGATTTTTCATTATTAATAAGTTACAATTGTAATTTCGATTTATTAATGAAATGAAGTTCATTTCCATTAAAAAAAAAAACACTGATCATCAATCATGTCGGATTTGGGAATAGAGATGAGTTGATAATAACTCTTTCATTTCAATATTTCTTTTTCAAATATCAATTAAACAGAAAATATTTTTTAATTTTTAATTTTTTTATCTAATCATTACCTAATCGTTATAAATATCTCAAACTTATAAACAAAGCACAAAAAATAATATAAAATTTTTAAATTATAAAATAAAAATTATATTCAAACAATTTTTTTACTTTATAATATTTTTATTCAACTTTTTCTATATTATTTTCCAAAACCCAATATAATATCTTAACTTCAACTATTTAACCATTATTTATATAATTTTCATCTCATTTTAATACCCAAACATGCAGTCTCTAAATTGAATATATGAAGGTGATGGATATGATCCTATATTTATTGAAAGGGAGGTTTTTTCTTTTATGAATGATTATTACAAGAAAAATAAATATTTATGATGAATTATTTGCGACGAGAATGACTATTTGTAACGAAAATATACTCATTTTATCAAAAAAACTGGTTGCAAATAAACAATTTTATTATAGTGATTTATATATATGGGCTCTAACTACTTGTCCTTTTGAAGTATGGATTCAATTATGTATGATTTGAACCTAAGATTCGCATTGGAATATCCAAATGCATACTTAAAGCCAGTTTTGGATTTTAGATCTCAACACAGCCTGCATTGATTAGGCAAAAGCAGATTTAGTAGCTTTTAGCTACAGTAATTTAATAGGAATGATTAAATTTGATATGTACTGTACAAAGATAAGATATTTATTTTATTAATTTATGTAATTCTCTCTCTCTCTTCCATCTTAACCCATTGAATTAATAATTAATAATTAATTATTTATTTATTTTATTAAATCATTAAAAAGTTAAATATTTTTTAATTAAAATTAAATTCATGATAAAATCAAATAAATTAAAAATATCCAAATTAAATATTTTTTTAGGTTAATATTATTTTATTACTATATAATGAATAATTTAATGTAGAGATTTGATGTGAATGTAATAGTCAAATTTAAATTCATCACATATTATTTTATTATTATATAATAAAAAATAGCTATTTCAATATGGAGATTTATATTAATAGAATAGTCAATATCTAAATTCATCTCACATTCATCAAAACTGTCATTTATATATACATAATCTAATAACAATGCTAAGATACACAAATTATAAGGGCCAGCGTCCCAAATATAAATTTAGGCTTGAATCGTACCACCTATTATAAAATGATTGTAATATACTTTGAAATGATTCTAAGGGACAACTGTAACATTAGCTAGTTATAATTTTGGTGTATATATATAGGCATGCATGGCTTTGGATATTATTCTTGAATCATTACATATATATATATATATATAGCGACATATATATATATATATATATATATATAGCGACATATATATATATATATATATATATATTTACATAAAAGCTATAACCTTGAAAAGACTAACCAATCTCCCATAATCACTTTCAAAAGGCTAATTTTGTAGCCAAGGTGGGTCTTAACACCCACGACTACCTTCTTAACCTATCCACTCTACGTGCATGGGTTACACGCCTAGCTAGCTAGCTAGCCTTATTATGTGGCTCTGATATGATCATCACGTATAATATATGACTTAAAAAAGGCGTTAGCTGTATACATGACACAAAAAGCCAAGCTAGTCAATATTTAATAAAGCTAGTTTGATCTCTATACATAGTAATTAGTTATAAAACCTGTTTAACCTATACTAGTAATTAAGTAGCTAGCTAATGTGGGATTAAGCACCCATAATTAATACGTACGTCCTTTTATCTTATTTACTCTGCATGCGTGGGTTACCCATCATGTTCCCAATTAATTGGACTTGGAGTAGTACTGTTACATGAAGCTTTAGCATCTGCCATGCATGGCCTCTTAAATTTTGTTGACATGCATCCTCGATCGTCATTCGTCAGGATCATGTATAGATCATCAGTACACTTTAACAACGATTTCAATTACATATTTGTAACATTTTTTTTTTCTTTTTTATAGCACTTTTGATCTAATTTTCAGCATTTATAGTAATTGAAAAATATTATTTGCAACAATTTTCTAATAAATCGCTGGAGTTGATTAGAGTAATTGCAGCGATTTTTGATAATTACAACGATTTTAAATGTTGTAATTACACTTTAACAACGATTCAATTACTCGAATGATCATAGTTGCAACAATTTTTGCCTTTTTTGCAGCGCTTTTACTATTATTTTCAGCATTTATATTACGCTACAAAAAATCATTTGTAACAATTGTTTTATAAATTGTTGCAATTGATGAGATCAATTTCAGCGATTTTGGTAGTATTTGCAAGGATTTAAAATGCTGTAATTGAGATTTCTCAGCAATATATCTTTATGGGCATGAGGACAGTTGCAGTGATGTTAAGAGTATTAGCAAGGAAAAAAATTCGCTGGTAAAGGAGGTTTTAGCAACAAAATTTTTTTTTTTCGCTGCTTAGGACAAAAAAGACGCGATTATTGCGGCGAACGTGCAAGGAAGTTAAAAATGCTGGAAAAGAGCATATGTAGCAGTTTAAATGATTTTTTGCAACGATTTTAAGCACTGCAAATGACCTAATTTCTTGTAGTGATGGTAACCTTACGATCGATCGATGCAGGCTGGCCAGCTCGTATATAATGTGTACGTCTATAATCATGATGCAGATTCAAAGAAAGCGTTAGTAATACCTGTTTTAAAACTCCAAATAGAGACGTAGTAGTGATCAATACGAAACTTGTTTAAAATCACTTGTGAATTATTAGTTAAAGTTCACTTGGTTATTATAAGTAGCTAGCCAATTACGTATATATTGTAGAAGGTGAGATATATTAATTAATTATTAGCACCCATGAGTATAATCACAGTCGATATCATGTAGCATGCATGCACCCTGCATATATGGCGTGGAGATTTGAATTTATTTACTGTCAAGTGTCAAACAGGCGCGGGCTATATATCAGCTTTAAACCTACAAAATTAGGAGTTGGCCTGGTTTCAGATCATCAAGAGTTTGTAGGCGCGTATAAGATCAATATATATAAATTGTACGTAAGGTAATTAAGCTCCCATTAAAACATGATGAGCTACGTACGGATTGTTGTTAATCACGTGCAGATCGAACAACCAATATTTCATGTCATGAATTAAGAAGAAGTACTTTATCACGTACGACGACGTTCCCCGGCCTAATATTGTTTAGTTTAGTGATGATCATCGTCATGATCATAATATATATATAATATTTCATTAATTAACAAATTCCAATGAGTCTTATTATAATTAATTAACCATTATGGAAGGCCAGCCGCGGGCACATGATGATCAGTGTCGAGTCATAAACCAATATAATTAAGCAGGCGGCTGGCCGGTCAAACCAAATTAAGATTATATCTATCCAACTGTTAGAAACCAAGTTCAAATTGTATTGTATGACCACATTTAGCCATCAATGGTAATCTTAGGTACACCTACCCCCAATAGTGATTTTAGGTACACCTAACCTCCTTTGTACTCTTTACCATTGGATTGATGACAAGTGTAACAATCCTAACCATTCTTTGTACCAAGAGATCCCTATAAATAGAGGGAGTCCTCATTTGTGTAAGGCACTAAGAAATAAGAGAAAACAAAGTTCTCTAAACATTTCTCTCATATTCAAGATCTCTCTATCTTTTGCTCTCTCTCTTTTCATTAGTTTCATAACACCAACATATATTTAATACGTGATTAATACTTACTGCAAGTTTTTCTATATGATCACATATATATATATATATATGTAGTTATTAATATACATTACAAGAAAAATAGATTTTTGTGACTAATTTATTACAATGAAAAAAATATTCGTAACCAAAAGTCTAATTTTTTTGTAATGATATATATATATACACACATATAAGTCATGCTCGATCGATCGCGACGCAGAAAAATCCCTTATATTATATGTCATGATAATATATATATAATATACCAGCTGCATGCTTTTTCGTGGATCATGTATCTACGTACGTACGTAGGTAGTCGTGGTTTTAAGTTCATGTTTTGTTTTGTTTTTTTTTTTTTAAATGTTAGTTTTCAATAATTAGTCTGATCGATCGGCGTAATTTGTATATGTATATTTATGATCTGGCTAGCTAGCATAAAAAGGATGATTATCAGAATAATGGGCATGACCAAATTAAGGATGTGTTTAACACCACCAACCTCACGGATGACCTATAACGACTAAAGGGGCGGCACTAGTTGCCCGGGGGAAACTCTGCTGCCAAAGTCAGAATAATAATATCCCTTGCCAAAGTCAAAATAATAATATGATAGTAAGTGTATGTAGAAAATAAAGTAAATCAAGTACTTAAGTATTTGTTACCTCCTATAAACTATTTATAAAGGTTATTTTTTTGGAGTGATAGAAATCCAATTAGCCTTATGAAGCCTTTTTCCTTTTAGGAGTAGGAGCCTCTCTCCTATTCCTTATTAGGAATATGAGTCTCTTTCCTCTTAGGAATTTGAGTCAACTCCCTCTTAGGAGTCTGGTTCATTCTCGACTTTATCTCTTAGCTAAAACTGTGGGTAGTGGGGTTGATTACTATAGGATACAAATATCCATTCCAGATATCCTGCTAATTTTCATTGTGCTAGCATATGGGAAATTAAATATTTTGCATTCCCTATACCTGCCTTTTACCTCGTTGGCTCGTGTGTGTCTGCTTGCTTTTTCTTTTTCCCTAACCCGCAGAGGGTCCATACTAGTGAGTGTATGGGTGTCTCCATGCTCTTGTGAAGCCTTAGAAGGCCTTGGGAATCTTCAAGTTAATAATATGCAAAATAAATTTTGAAAATTGGTCTCTAGTTTCCTGTGTGATTCTAGATTTTTTGTTTGTTTTGTGCTAAGTGGTGAAGAGCTTAACTTGGAGAGATAGGCGGGAGATGCACTCGACCGCATTGGGGGCGAGTGCGGAACTCGAGTTGGAGTTTGTCTATTTGCCTGGATGTTTACTTGAGAGATTGTTTATTGTCAGCGAAGAGTGCATATCTTCATGATTAAGTTTTTGTGTATATTTTCATGGTCGTTTATGCTATTGTTGGGAATGGTCTATTTTCTGCCCCTTGATATAAATTGTTGTTGGTGTTCTCATTTTGTCAGGAAGCCTGTTGACTCCATGGGTCCACATTAGATGATTGTTGAGCTCGTCGACTCGTTCCAGAAAGAAACATGCACGATGCGATTGTGGAGCTGCTTGTTATCGTAAGTAGCTGGCGGCGGTTATGGCACGAGCATAGACACTCGGTGTTTGTTGGAGAAAATGTTTTGCTCATATTGTGGTCCAGGTGAGTGATGTCAGGCAATCCAGAGAGTTGTCTGCTTGTTAGGTGCCTGAGAGGTCAAGCGGTCTTTGATTTTTTCCACTTGTTTGCACGTCATGAGGGAGGTCGTGCAGTCTGATAACTTGTCCCGTCTACTGACTCTCGATGAGGTGTGAGTGGTGTCGGGTGATTCCTGGCCTTTGCCTTTTTCATGGGCACCACAAGTCTCTGGACTCGTCATTGATGCTTAAGGGTGGCGTGGTCTAATGATCTCTGCACCCTTTTTCCAAGGCACCACTAGTTGTTTAGGCTCGTCATTAGTGTTTAAAGGTAGCATGATCTGATGATCTCTACACCCTTTTTACATGGCACCATGAGCTACTAAGGCTCGTCATAGGTGTTTAAGCACTAGAGTTTGATGAAGACTAGTGACACATGAGCGATGCTCATGGGTAGCCATGCTCTGGCGTTGATAAAGGTTTGGGATGCCCGCGATACTGACTAGTCTATCTTGATGACAACAAATTGAGATGCTCGAACGGTGCCCATGATGGACTTCGTAGTTGGTACTTCATTTCTGAGATTGTTTGCTGCCGACTGTTATTTGCTTCGTTTGTATCTGATTATATATACTTGTATTTGTTTTTGATTTTCTAGTTTGCATATCCTTTTTGCTTTTTGTTGCCATGGGCGAGTTGTGCTTGCCTTGCATGCCTATATAAAAAAGTACTATGTAAGAAACCGTGTGGAACGGCGAGGAACCTGTTCTCCACCTAAGGGGGCGGCGAGCTTTGTAAGGGTGTCGTCCACTGCCAAGGGTCGTGTGAGTTGTTTGGATAAGGCTAGCAAGGTGTAGCACTTCGTGATCAGATACGGTGCAGTAATCGAGTTGCATGGTTTCAATCTGTAGTTATGGTCGCAGCTCCCGCGATATCCCATTTCCTAACTAGCGAATTGGTTGGCGATCGCTTGGTGCCTCACTAACCATAATTGTTCCATCAAATGCTCTTTCTCACCACGATTAGTTGCCCACCATGCTAGGGGTATTCTCCTTGACCAGTTGCCCGTCATGCATCATTGCCCAACATGGGCTATGAACTCCTTGGTAAAATTGATGCCCGCCACAAGGTGTTTCAAGTTGGTTTCCATAGCTTAGCAATGCACTGTTGGAGAGTCGTTGCTTGCATTAAGGTTGGTGAGGTATTGTCTGTCAGTCGCCATAACTTGGTCGCCATGAGGCGGCTAGGAGCTTTGTAGCGTGAAACTTTGGTCGCTATTATGTGTAACATTCTCCATGAAACTGCCTGCTTGTTGCCCACCGAGGGGCGCGAATCTTGTTGCCCAGCAAGCTTTCTATCTCTTTTCGTTTTATGGTTAATAGATAGGTGGCTGGTCTACGATGTTTTCTACTTATCATAAACTATGTAAGGAACTATTTTGCCAACTCCTCAAAACTTACAATGGATTTGGGACGTAGAGTCTCAAACTAGCCCCGTTCTATCCCTTTCAACGTCAGTAGAAAAGCACGACAAGCCACTTCCTTGAGGAAGCCGTGAAGGGTCATATGTGTCTTGAAATTTTCAAAATGATCAACGGGATCCTTGGATCCATTGTACAAGTTGATTTGTGGCACTTTGAATTTGGACGGTAGGGATACCGCCATGACTTCCTCGTTGTAAGGAAGATTCGTACAGGTAGATGCTCCACTGGAGAGGAACCACCCATCCTCTTTGCCATCTCCTTGCACTTGTCAGTTAGACTGTACAGTTTGTTGTGCAACTATTTCTTCTCTATCTCTTCGGTGTTTTACGCCTTCTGCACTATGCGCATCTCATTCAACCTACTAGTTTTGGACATAAAGGGGGTCCTTTTTTTGCCGTTTCAGTTTTTCGTTGTCTTTTTTGCAATTGCTCGACAATTGTCATCGCCTGCTTCAGTTTTTCTTTTGCTTTGCCAACCTCATCTCTACATCCGCCATGCTTACTTTTGGATCACGGTTTACGTGTGATCGCGTAATGGTTGGCATGTAAAAATCAAATTGAAGTCTATAGAGATTCCACAGACGGCACCACTGTTAAGGATGTGTTTTACACCACTAACCTCATGGATGACCTGCAACAACTAAGGGGGCGGCACTAGTTGCCTTGGAGAAACTCCGTTGCCAAAGTCAAAATAATAATATGAAAGTAAGTATATGTAGAAAATGAAGTAAATCAAGTTAAGTATTTGTTACCTACTGTAGGCTATTTTTAAAGGTTATTTCCTTTGAGTGATAAGAGTCTAATTAGTTTTGTGAAGCATTTTCCTTTTAGGAGTATGACTCTCTGTTCTATTAGAAATCTGAGTCTCTTTCCTCTTAGGAATCTGAGTCAACTCTCTTTTAAGAGTTTAAGTCTCATCTTGACTTTATTTCCTAGCTAAAACTGTGGGCAGTGTTGTGCTTGATTACTATAGAGTAAAAATATCCATTCCACCTAAGATTGATGCTAAGGTTATGCTTGGCCACTGAGAATTTTCAGATAAAAATTTTGTATTTTAAGATGAAATATTAAAATAATTATATTTTAATATTATTATTGTTTTGGAATGTGAAAAAGTTAAGAAAAAATTGAATAGTTTATTATATTTTATATGGAGATTTGGGAAAGTTGTAAAGATGAGATGAGAATTTTGTGTTTAAGATGAAAATTTTGTGTGGCCAAGCACATAAGACTATTTACAAAATTAGTTGGATTCAGTCTGCCTTTAAGAATAAGTTTAATGTTAAGATTGTTGAACAAACTTATGCTATATCCAAAACCCATGAAAAATGTTGTTTGTTTAATCGAAAATCTATTTATGATTTTCTTATTAAAAATTATAAATTTCTGCATATTGTATCTATTCAAGTTTGAGGAATGCTAGATATAAAAAGTTTGAAACTATTATACTTGGTATGACTCAACTGTCTTTATTTACCAAATGTGCACACTAGTACAAATGAGTTTTTTTTTCTTTAAATATTTTTTAAACATCCTTAACCATAAAAAAAAAAAAAAAAAAATTCATTACTAGTCACTTATTCAACTATTAAGAAAAAATAAAAAATAAAAAATATAAAAATATATGAATGAGCATATATATTTGATGGACACATTTAGTAGTCATATTATCATTTTCCACCCACATATCTTTTATATATAAAAAGTGTGTATATAACGGAAATTTATTGTTTAAACAATTTTTTGTTGTTTTTCTGTTAAAGTTAACGCCGTTCCTATAAATCCATCCGTCTAAATCTAGCCACCTACAACGTCTCTTCTAGCCATGCCGTAAGCCAGCCATAGCCTTCATCTGAGTTCAACATAGACCAATCGTGCCCACACTCTACCTTCTCCATGGTTGGGTCATCAACGAGAACACATCTGTTCTTGCTTAGTAAAAACAGAGCAAAAGCTCCACTCAGTGCGTAACACCTATGTTCTTGCTCAGTAAAAACAAAGCAAAAGCTCCACTCATAGTGTGTTTGATCATCACCAATGTTGCAGTGCCGTTCGCCGTTCTGCTCTCGTGTTCCTTCCCTCAACGCCCGTCCAGTTGAGCCAGCCATCCAAGTGTTCTTCCGCCACTCCCACCATCATAAGACTCCAGTTGTATAGCCACCAGTTCCATCACCTATCTCCCATGGAGTTTCTGTTTCTTGTTCTTCTTGGGTAAGCCTTCACTGCACTATTTTTTGTCTAAATCCAGCCACCCACAACGTCTCTTTCAGCCATGTCGTAAGCTAGCTGTAGCCTTCATCCGAGTTCAACGTAGACCAGCCTTGCCCACACTCTACCTTCTCCATGGTCCAGTCATCAACGAGAACACCTATGTTCTTGCTCAGTAAAAACAAAGCAAAAGCTCCACTCACAGTGTGTAACACCTCTGTTCTTGTTCAGTAAAAACAGAGCAAAAGCTCCACTCATAGTGCATTTGATCATCACCAACATTGTAGCAGGGGAAGAGAAACCAGCAAAAGAAAATAAATGGAAGAAACGAAAAGAAATAGAAGGAGATGAAAGAAAAGAAAAAGAAATGGGAAAAAGCAGTAGCCGCACACAGATTTGCAAATGAAGAAGAAACCGAAAAGAAGAAGAAGAAGAAGTAGGATGCAGTGGTGCAGCAGAGGTGAAGAAGGAAAACAAATAAGACCTAAGGGCATAGGCCAAAATGGCACCGCATAGAGAAGGGGCTGAAATGCAAGAACGGGCTGGGCTTCACACACAGAATAGGCTAGACCCAAAACAGAAAATAAAGCATACTAAACAAGCCCAATCCGAAAGGAAGAGGTCCAATAAAATAAAAAGACATAATAAAATAGAAGAAAGGTAAATAAAAATACTACAACTAAAAATTAATAAAATAAGACAATAAAACCCAACAATGAAATAAATTAAAATAGAGAGCAATTTAAGTAATAAACAATAATTAAAATCAAGAAAGCACGTCAAAATAAACTTTACAACTTAGTAATTACAAAATAATACAACGAAAATCACGTTAAATTTAAAACAAGAGAACCAATATTACTTATAAATAAAATAATTATTTAATTAAAATACACGAAAATACAAGGTATCACAAAAGAAGCGATTATGTTGGGGGGCAACAAGGAAGCATTAGCCTAACTTGTTGGTACAGTTTTCCTTGGACCGTACTATGTTGGGGCAGGGATGGGCGACCATGTTAGCCCATAGGGTTATCTCTGATGGGTAACTCAAAGTCTATGAATGGTTTTGTAGGCATATTAGAAATTGTATATTTTCCCTCATGATTTCCCAGCAAATTCTTGTTGCATGTGCGCTGGCAAAAATTAAAGTACTGATCATAGTAGTTAATTTGTTTGTTAAAGTTCATTTGTAATATTCTAGTAATTATATTACCTGTATAAAAGTTGAAACAATGTCTTCTAAACTATATATGCCATCAACTATTTCTACAAGTTTTGTTAAAAAACATATTATTTTTGTAAAACAACCGTTTGATCCAACTAGTAAACGTATTTTGCACGTTGTTTTGACCTAGTATATATACATACATGTATGTATGCATTTGGAACATGAAACCAGAACCCTGAAATATATAATTTGGACTTCAACACATAATAAGACAATAAATGTAATACAACAAAAACAATAAACAATTTCGCACAAATATAATAAACAATTTATCATGAGTGTTTCATTTGATCTCATCATTATAACTTTCTTAAAATTTTGCACAAATATAATAAATAATTTAACTTGTTCAAATATCAAAATAATAATAATATTAAAAAATAATATTCTAATAATATTTTATTTAATTTTTAACTTTTATCTCAACTCACTATCCAAACGACATAACCTTACAGCGACATGTCTAAATTAATACGTGCACCTTCTCTCACTAGTCACGTATAAAATTGAATAATATTATTTTTTTTCCTTTTGACCTTTTAAATCATATTACACTAAAAAGTAAACCATGGTAGCTAGTAAGAAGAAAAGTTGTTTTAATTTATAAAAATTAAAATATTTGGGTTGCGAGTACAAAGATTCGATTCCCAAATATCCCTATGTTATCAAATTATAAACTCCTAATTTACACCTACAAAACTTGATTAAATTTGATGAAAAATAATGTATTAATAAAGTTAGAAATTGAAATTATGATGCTAAATAGTAATAGTATATGGTAAAAAGTTGATCTCCAATGTATGAGACTAGTGTTCATTTCATGGACTTGTCACAACTCTTTTCTATGCCGACATTCTTAAACATTTCCCAATAAACTAACGAAAGAATTAAAGGATAAACTCAACTAACAAAAAAGCTTACAAGAACTTAGGCAACAGGTCGAATGAAAAGAGAAAATAAAAGAAGAACAAAAAAAAAAGGGTGAAGAAAAAGAAAAGATATTAAAAAAAAAAAAAAAGAACGAAAGAAATGAAAAAGCCCTACACTACAAAAACACTTCATTTTGCTCCCCCCCTCTTTCCCCCCCCACCCCCCTCTCTTTCTTTTTCTTCCTCTTATATTCACATAGATCATCAAATTCAAAAACCCACAAAATTATTCTCTATTCTTCCAAATTTCTCTATACTCGCTCTTCTCCAAGTACCACCCACAACAATCCCTTAATTTTCCCCTTCCCTTCTGTTCTCTGGTTTTCTCTGTTTCTCGTGCTCCAATTGTACACAATAGACTCATAATATACCACATATAGATATTCATATATTCTCTGCGGGTTTTTTTTGTTTGTTTGTTCTCTGAGGTTGCCAAGATGAGTGGTGGTGGGTCCAATGTTCCAATCCCAAGCAGTGTGAGGAAAATGATCCAGAATATCAAGGAGATCACGGACAATCACAGTGAGGAGGAGATTCACGCAATGCTCAGAGAATGTTCTATGGATCCCAACGAGACAGCTCAGAAGCTCCTTCTTCAGGGTACGATTGCTTCTTTTTCAGCTTGCACGGATTTTTGATCCTGGTCGTGTTTTGATGTTTCCTTTGCGATCCATGTGTGGGGCTCCGTATTTTCTCTTCTGGGTTGTGTTGGTTTAGTGTTGTTTTGTAGTGGGTTCGATTTGATTCTGGGCTTGATTAAGGTTTGGTTGTGGATGAAGTGGGAATCTTTTGAGTTTGCTCTGATGGGTTTTCACTGTTGGTTTACTTTTTGTAAGGCTAAGTTGGAGATTCTGATATCGTCTTTATGTTTCCGACACCTTTCTATATCAGGAAGGAAAACTCTTTTTTTGTTTCGTTGGATGTAGAAATCATATTTTGAACCTTTTAAGGGTTTATATCAATAGTTTGATTGGTATGTTTGATTTTTATAAAGCAAGGAATAAGTTATGAAATGGCGTTTTATTTTACAGTCATTGTTGGGTTCCTGATGAATTGCTTCCAAATACATGTTCTTCTAGAAACACGTTATTGCTAGAAACCATGTAAGTTAATTTACATGCTTTTGCTCAGAATCCCAAGGAAGAAAGTGAAACAAATCTAGAAACTTCGTTATCTATTGTTCTAGTGAAGTGGTGATTTCTGCCCAACCAGTTCACTGAAAATGAAAAATCTGTGTTCAATGTTTTACCTCCTAAACTCATGATTATTTTCTAGCAACCAAATTGATTGTTGTCATGATGACCGAATTTTTGTTAGAAGCCACACTAAATTGCAGTCTTTAGCGTTCTTAGTGACATGTCATGGTTCTGGTTGCAAAACATATCTAGTTCAAAGAATTCTTTTTTATTGGTGGCTTTTCAGTTTTTATCAATCATTATATTGATTGCTTTATTTATTTTTATAAGTAATAATTATTTATCAAAAAGGCAAAATGCGCAATCCAAGCACACAGGCCAATTACACAAGAAGTATAAAAGGGAGAGAATATGTTGATTACTTCACGCAAGAGTCTGTATTGTAGTTATTCAGAGAAAGCACTTTTTTGATGGTTGGTTTAAACATTCCATTGGAGACTACTTATCCAACAAAAAAAAAAAAAACTTACAAAAAAAAAAAAAAAAGTTCCATTGGAGACTGCTAGTTTTACATGTGGTTTGTGTTGTATAGAATTATGAAGTGGTCCACTGTTAAGTTTTCAATTTGTTGCAGGTTTGTTATAGTGCAGTATCACCATATATCAAGTCCCATTATTTTTCTTATAAGTATCAAGATCCATTTTTGTATTAGAAACTTACTAAAATTGTTTTCATCTAGTAAAAACATTTGTTAATCTCTTATGGATTCTTGATTCAAGCGAGCAGTTGGCAGATTATGGTTTCCTGTTTGCATCATTTTATGTTACCTAATTTTCATCTGATATGCACTTCATAGTTTGAATGGGTAATAAATTATGATTGCAGTGTTGGCCATATAACATGTTCTTTTTTCTTGCTTTATTTTCTTTTCTTTTCCTTTTTGACCAAGTTGGGATGTGTATATGATGTCCCACAGATACATTTCATGAGGTCAAACGGAAACGTGACAGGAGAAAAGAGGTAAGAGATTTCTATTGTAAGTTTTTTGATAAGTTACAATAGAAATGTATCACTTTTGAGTTTGCATATTTGAAGGTTTGATTTAATAGGTTTGTGACATGAGCTATCAAACCTACATGAGTTATCACTTTTATCAGATTGGTGCAAACATATGTTGGTCATTAACCTTTGATTGAAAATGCCCATCCACTTTATCCAATGATTGTGCCTGTAATAAAAAATAATGGCTCGCCAACCAAACCCACAGACAAGCAGACACGGCAGAATGCTGTGGATTCAATTGCAAGCACTTTTACCTAGTTTGGTAAACAAAATTGTTATTAATACTTAGAGTAGGCAAGAGCCCAAGTACCCAGGACATATACAAGGGAAACAATAAATTTATGAAAGTTCATGCATTTAGTGATAATCTAGTGATGCAAAAAATTTATGAAAGTTCATACCGTTAAAATCAGTTACAATCAACCAACGGAGTAAAGTATTAAAAAAGAAAGTTCTATAACAATCGATCAGAAAAAATTACAAGCTTAATCTATACAGGTGGAATATCTATGCAATGAAAAGGGCTAGAAATAAGTTTGTGTATTATTTGATTTGTTTTTATTTCCAAATCATTTTGTTTTACTGGGTAAGGGTATCTGAAGAGAAGGTGATGAAAAGTGTTGTCTTCCAACATAGTTGTGGCTTTAGTTTGTTGGGAAAAAAGAAGTGAGTAGGAACTTTTTTTCCTGTTAGGTTCTATAATTTCGTGACTAAAAGCAGCAGCTTGTATATTTCTATGATATTGTTTGCTTAGTGTTTGGATAGTGATAAGTATTTGTTATGTTTTTCTTCAGATACTAGCTCTACTAAGGTTTCTACTTTCAATCTTATATTTTGGCAGAATCCATACAACAAGGAGTCTGCAGAACCACGATGGAAGCCTGACATGCAGGGGCGGGGGGGTAGGAGTGGTCGAGTGAATGTTGCACCTCGTCACGTGTCACATGGTGAAAATTCTTTCAAACCAAGACTTAATTTAGGATTATTGGGTGGAATACTCATTGGCTTACTCTTTTTTAATATGTTTGGGTTGATTTTGTTGCAATTAGTTGTCTTTGTTTGTTAAGTATCTCTTTTACTTACTTTTTGGGTGCTCGGGCTGTACCTTTTGAATTATCTTTAATATAGCCTCTGATTACTTGTAAAAAAAGTATCTACAAATATACTCTTCCTTTGAGTATTACTAGCTTACTTTTGTGTGAAAGATATTTCTGTGCTATTGGCCTCACTGTGGGGCGGAGGAGTTTGCCTCTCTGCTGGTTCAGATTATTGTATCATTGGGTTCAGTCATATGTCAGAACAGCTAAGCTAACTGGCTTCTTTCGGTCTCTTTCCAGATACTGGTGATGGTAGGAATTCTGGTCCTGGAAAGGAGAATGGAATCAACCAAGCTGCAGAGAAGGCTGCCATTCAATCTTTACCAACTTCTCAGGACTCAAAAACTAAAGATAAAAGTCTGGTAACAAGGTGGTTACGGTTTACAAAGTCCAGCTTTCTTTATTTTCGTTAGGTTAATGGCATTGTAGTTTATAGTTCATGTTAAATATCCCTTGCAGCTCTGCACCTGTGATTGCCAATGGCCCCTCTGGTGGTACTGAAGAAGGCTTATCTTCTGTTCCTATTACTAATTTGGGCACTGCACCGCCTCCTGCTTATGCAAACAAAAACTCTGCCATTACCTTTGCAACCAGGGACTCGCATGGGCAGCCCTCACCAAGTTCCAGTAACTGCTCAGTGTCAACGACACCATCCTCTTCATCAGCAATCTGTTTCTCATCCTTGGACCCTGTACTGGTTCCATCTAATGATTCACGGCTCCCAGGTGCTGTGGGTGCAATTAAACGCGAAGTAGGCAGCAATCGACCTCCTGGTGAACCAAATGAAATTATCCATGCTGAGAACAAGTTAAATGCTGGTCAGGACTCTGAAAAAAATTGTACTCAATGCAATATTTTGATTTCTTAAGGATTAGATTAACACCATTAGGTTTTGTTAATGACTGACATAGCAGCCTCTGAGTTGGAGATTGGTAGCTCTTCCATACAAGGTAAGGTGCCGAGCAAGTCCCGAGGAGCAGCGAAAAGTCAGCTTGCTGAGTCTTCACAACCTTCATCTACATTAAATTATAGCAGCTCATTGGTTACTCGGCCTTCATCTAATTACAACAGTCGGTCACATCAAATAATTGGCCCTCAGAAAGGTATATAATTTGGAAACTTTCTTTTGTCACAATCTTTCTATGAGATTTCTAAGGATTTTAGTTTGCAAAACCAGAACCCTTTGCAGCAACCACCCCCCCCCCCCTCCCCCCCCAAAAAAAAAAAAACAAAAAAAAATTTAAGGATTAATGAAAATGAGTGTATTTTACTATTGCATGTGTTCTGTTAAAAGGGTTTGTTGTTTCAAAGCTTAGTTTTATTATTATTATTATTTTTTATTTATTTATTTTAATTTTTTTTAAATAAGTAAACAGTAGTATTAATAATGGATAGGCTAAACCCAAGTATGCAAGATGGTATACAAAGGAGAAGGCCTATCTAAGTCGTAATAGTGGAAACAAGAAAATCATGAAAATTTAGGCTATTAAAATCTACAGCTAGAGCCCAAAGAAATAAGGTACGGAAAAATAAAGATCTAAGCTCCTCTAGTGTCCGCTCCTTATCTTGGAAAATCCACTCATTGCGTTCACGCCATATGCACTACATGATGCATATAGGTACCATCTTCCAAACGGCTTTGATTTGTGGAGCACCACCCAGAATTGTCCAGCTGGCCAATAACTCCACCACTTTAGCTGGCATCACCTAGCTTAACTCTAATCGACTGAACACTTCGCTCCACACGGCTCTAGCTGTCTCACAGTGTAACAAGAGATGATCCACTGTCTTGCCAGCTTTCTTGCACATACAACACCAATCTGAAATAATTACTTGGCGCTTTCGCAGATTATCGGTTTGCAAGAGCTTACCCAAGGCTGCCGTCCAAGTGAAGAAAAGAGCTTTGGGGGGCGCTTTATTCCTCCATAATCTTCTCCAAGGGAAAGCACCCTTAGTTGTGATGAGAATAATAACGGATGTTCTTTCTTGATTGCCTAGAAAGAACATTTGTTATTTTGTCATCTGTTTTCTGTCTCATTGTCTAGTTGATTTTTTGAATGAATTTATTCCATTTCTTAGGAATATGCCTATCAATTTTCCCGGCTATAAATATTAGGAAGTTAGATATGTTCCAATCTTTGGGCTAATTACGCTTTCCGTATTCAATACTATTTAATTATCAGTCAGAATTTTGTAATGTGATTAGATTTTCTCAAGACTTAAGAGAAGTTTATGATTTCTGTCTTCAACAGTTGGTTCTAATAAGGAATGGAAGCCAAAGCCAACAAATTTTAATGTTGTTCAAGGTTCTGGAACAGCTGGTGCAGCTGCTGCATCTGAGGCTCCTATTGTTTCCGTTGAAGCTACTGATCAGACACTGCCTGAAACTTGTGTCCTTGATGTGGAAGAAGCAACTTCAAAGCTGCAGAAGAATCTGAAGGAGTTACATCTTCCACAGCGTCAACTTGTTATACTTCCGAATCATATCCATGTCCCTGAATCTGAAAGGACCAAGTTGAATTTTGGAAGTTTTGGTAGCTTTGGAGTAACTACTAGTTATGTCAGTGGTCCTGAGACTGACAAGAGCTCTACATCTCTTTCTGAAGCTTCAGAGGATGTTGGAGAAACTGTGGAGGAACAGGCCTCAAGGTTTGAATTTAAATACTTTGTTTTAATGTACTCCTTAGCAGTTTAGATTGCCTTGGAATAAGCTTTGACTTGTTTTCTCATTGATATAGTGCATGTTTGGGATTGCGGTAGGAAATATAGCTTATAGCTTTAAGACTTATAATTTATAACTTAAGTAATAAGTTCTACTATTAAAAAGTTTTTTTTTTTTTTGATATGTAATAAGTTATTTCATTGATAGCCCAAGTACACTAGCTACTATTAAAAAGTATTTTATTATTCGTTAACTATATGTTTAAAGCACTTTCAAACATGTTACGTTTGTTTGGAAACAAATTAAAAAAGTGCTTTCTGATGTAGAAATTACGATTATTTGAATTTTTAAAGATTATGACCATATTCTTGAAAGTTTGAAAGTTGTAATTATTTGAAAATTGTATGAGTATTTTTGTCTATTAACAGTCTTTTTAAAATTCGAATTATATTCCGCATTATCGGAAAAAGCTCGTTTGACAAAAAACATCAATTTTGATGCTTTTCCTTAAACGTACTTTTTTAGCTTATTTGAGATGAAAAGTGCTTTAATATGTAACATCCAAACAACCTAATTTTTTCATTAAAGAGCTTTTAAGACTATTTAAACACTTTTTAAGACTCATGTCGCAACCCCAAACAGGCCCGTAACCATCTTAGAAATGGTTGTAGTAGTGAAGTACTGTAGTAATTTGATTATTCAGTATTTTAATGAATCCGTTGATAATTTATTAATAAGGACCTAAGGTTTTCTGGGTTATGGATGAATGCGGGCATGTGTGAGAAATAATAATACTAACTTTTAATAGTTGTATCTTCTAGCTTTTAAAATTTTTAGGAGTTTTTTTTTTTTTTTTTTTCCTGGTTTTAAAAGTCTGGGTAGATATTGTTTTTTAGACCTTGGAGGCCAAGGCATTTAGAAGAAAAAACAAGATAACTTTTGTTTTTACTTTTTTTAGATTTTGTAGAAACCCAAGGATTTAGATTGATGGAGTTACTTTTTTTTATAAGTAATTTAGATGGATAGAGTTAGAAGACGCTCTTCACATTTTTGAGGAAGATCAAGAGTTTTTTTTTCAAATATTCTAGGAGGGCTGAAGAGATTTTTTTTCCCAATTTTTGTTTGAGGCCAGGCAGTGGAGTTTATTTTTTAGGGGTCTTGGGTGGTCATCATGCCCCCAGCATAATTTGGTTGTTGATGTGGTTGCATCCTTAGCACTTTTTAGGATTTTGTAATGAAGGGACTTGGAGAATGATCCCTTTGTGTTTGATGTGGTGCCTTTGGCCTGAAAGGAACGAGAGATGTTTTGAAGACAAAGAATATTCATTGGAAGATATTAGGGATTTTTTTTCTCAAAACTGTCTTTGGGCTAAGGCTTTTGTATTGAATAGTGATGAATTGTTGGAACTTTTCTAGTTTTTTCGTTCTTTTTAGCTGCTGTAGGTAGGTATTTCCTCTTGTATACCTCTTGTGTACTTGGGCTATGCCTATTTATGGTAATAAAACTCTTATTAACTATAAAAAAGGGGAAATTATAAAGAGCCCAATTTACTCTGTATTTGAATAGTGTACCATTTGTAACTGAGAGAACCAAACTCACTTTTGGTCCCTGCATTTCGACCTCTAATGTACTCTGCATGCATATTCTACTATATTGAATTTCATCTTTCACGTTTTACTTAATTATGTCGCTGGATCCAGCAATCAAAATGCATTGGCAACTGCTGAGGAGGGAGATTATCCTGATCACCCGCAATCACCTACAAATGTACGAGAAAATTTATCACCTGGTAATGATGTCTCATCCAATGCAATCCAGGAGTATGATGAATCCAAGCAGAAAACTGCATTGCCGCCTGAGGGCCATCAATACCCAGGGGTTCATACTTCCCCAAACTACAGTTTTGGTTTTGTGCCTCCAATGTTAGGGACTCAGCTTGCACCATTCGAAAACTCTGAGTCTCAAGCACGTGATGTTCCCCGTCTTCCAAGCTTTGTTGTGAGTCCTCAAACCTCCGTTCACCTTTGTTATATGATCATCTAGCCATAAATATTTTACATTCAATTTTTTTTTTCTAGCCACAAATTTAAATTCCCTGTAAGCTCAAAATTGAACATGTTGATTAAATGTGACACTACTTATAAAAAAAAAATGTGACACACATTCTGATTTATTTGGCTTATCATTTAAACTTGATGCGATGATGGTCATGTTAATGCTGATTTCACCTATAAGAAAAGTGTTAATACTGTTTTCTGAAGTTCTGTACTACTTTGGTGGACCCTAGGTTAGGCTTTAAAAGTAATTACCGGTGGTTATTAGTGCCTTTCTGTCTATTGGTCCTAGAACTGTTTGATCTGAGCTATTTTGCGCAATCTTATTGCTTCGGGTGTTGGTAGTGATGGTCATCTTTCTCCTTTCCCTTCTCCTGGGGTTGCCACCAAGTACACTGGGGATGTTGTAGTATTGCCTCTGCCAAGTTCCGAGTCTCCTCAATAGGTTTACATTGATAAAGCACCTTAGTTTATAATTTACATTGAAAAAACTTCTGATTTTTATCAGTATCTTGCTGGAGAATATCAATTTGTTGAGTTTGCATAAAGCTTTGCATCTCTATTTAGTTATTTATGATTTCTGTGTGTATTACGTGCTTCTGAGAATATATTTCTATGCTCCTTTTAATCAGTTTTTACTGTCGATGATAGAATAATGCATGGTATACATACTCATAAAAGAAAAGGCACGGTATTAACTTGGGAAAGTTGGAATTGGTTTCGGTGGGGAAAGTGAGGAATATTAACTTTCTTGCGGATTCGGATTTGTTTGGTTGTAAAGTAGCTTCCCTTCCTATGAAATATCTTGGGCTTCGCTTGGGGGCGTCTTTCAAAGCTAAGAATATTTGGGACGGTGTTGTAGAAAAGGTTGAGAAACAATTGTCGGGTTGGAAGCAGCTTTATCTATCAAAAGGGGGAAGATTAACCCTTATCAAAAGCACCTTTTCCAACAAGGAGCGAGCAGTAGGGGGAAATCTGGAATTTCTTTGCGTTTTCTCTTGTTCAGTGGTTTTCTGCTATTGTACTAAAGGGAGGGAATGTTCACGAGTTTTTGTCTTCTTTTCGGCTTTCTAGAGTGTAATTGGGTCTCATTTTGTATAATTCTTGCATACATGGGCATTGCCTAGTTTCATTCACTTCAATAAAGTTTCTTATTTATAAAAAAAAAGGCATGATATACTTGATTATGGTTTAATAGCACCATAATCATAGGATTGGCGATTAGTGCAAGTTTGCTGCTCAATTCTTCAAGAGACCATAATTAGGCCCAATAAATAATATTTAGGAAGGTTCTCAGCCAATTTGGTCATAGCAAATAGCACCTTTAAGTCATGGCAAAAGGAAAAATTATTGACATTGGTGTGGTTTATGTAAGCCCTTTATGTGGTGGAGACTACCACCTTCGATGATAACAGAAAATGCATGCCTTGAACAAGTTGTGGCAATGTACCCATGAGTCCATGACATTCCTTTGCACCTACAGGTGTGATTGTGATAACACTACTGGGATCAACTGCAACCTTTCCTCTAAGAACATTATTGTATTGCTGAAAATAATGCTGATCGCTAATATTACTGGAAATAAATTTTGAACTGGAATAACCATTCAAATTTTTTTTTTTTTTTTTATCGGTGAATAACCATTCAAATTCTTGATGCTTTGTGGAACATATTTACTTCAAAACATGCACTGGAACAGATTTTGATATTTGTGTACCTTTAAATATGTTTTTCTATTGTATTTTTATTTGCAGGGCGGTGTCTTATCTACAGCAAGTCCAACACCGCTGGTGACTCAGGCTGCGGGGCTCATGCAAAGCTCAATAGCTGTGACTCAGCAGCCAGTTCCCGTCTTTCGACCACCTGCTGGGGTTCATATATCCCATTATCCTCCAAACTATATTCCATATACCCACTATTTTTCTCCATTTTATGGTCCACCACAAGCCATCCACCAATATTTGGGCAATGGTGCATTTCCTCAGCAGCCTCCTGCTGGTGGTGTGTATCCAGCTCCACCAGCTGCAGCTGCCACTGGGATCAAATATTCACTTCCACAATACAAACCGGGAACTAACACGGGAAATCCAGCACACATTGGAATGCCAAGTGGCTATGGCCCTTATGGCTCCTCCCCAGCTGGCTATAATCCCAATTCTGCTGCAACTGCAGGAAACTCAACCAGTAATGAGGATCTTACCGCGTCCCAGTTCAAGGAGACTAATGTATACATAAGTGGGCAGCAGGTTAGCTTTTATTTCCTGTTTCTTTTTAGTTCCTGTCACTCATTGATTATGCCCCCCCCCCCCTCCTCTAAATAAATAGGTATTTTAGAATACCTAATGTTATTTAAACACTCATTTATCATGTTACATTTTAATACGCTTACTGTTTGGGGGCAGTTTTCCCGGCACACGATAGATGGGGTGGGAGATGGGTCCAAGATAAAGTTTTGGCATGATGTGTGGTGTGGAGAAAAGTCATCGTAACATTGCTTGGATTAAAAATGTATTGTGTTATAGCTATGGGTCTCTTTGGGAAGTGGAATTTAGAGTGGCACAAGGCTGAGAGTTAGACCTTTTCAATTCTTTTTATGCTCAGTTGCATACCACTTGTTGGCGTATCATTTTGTATACTTCCTAGGTAGTTGGGTTGTGCCCTTGTGCAGTTCTAATTAAATTTCTGCATTATTTATTTTAAAAAGTTGCATTCCGCTTGTTTGAGATAGGGGGTGAAGACAAGATGCATTTGTGCCGTTTCAAACAGAGAGTTGTTTGAAGTTAAAGTGTTCTATGGTGCATTGATCCCTCATAACAATATTACCTATCCGTGAAAGCCCATCTGGAGGAGTAAGGGCCCCTTGAGAGTGACTTTCTTTATATGGATGGCTCGCTAGGGAATATACTAACCTTGGAAAATTAAACGAGACATTGTGGTAATGGGATGGTGCTGCATATGCAAGAGGAAGGGGAAATTACTCACACTGCTAGATATCTAGCACTTTGTGGCAAGTTGTTTTTGGTTTATTTGGGTTAGATTGGGTGATGCCTAAGCATGTGCTAGGCCTATTAGCATGCAGAAAAGGAAAATTCGATAGTCACCATGGTGAAACCTTATGAAAAATGATTCCAATCTATTTAATGTGATGCATATGGGGGACTGCTCACCTATGTATCTCTAGCTTTATATTTCATCATGGTCTTGATCTCATACTTTTTCTACTTAGTTGCATCTGATGTGTACTCCCTTTGTACCTGGATAGTGCCATTTGCTAATTAATAAAGCTTAGCTTATCTTATAAAAAAGGGCTTAGTTTCATTAGAAAAAATTGTTTTAAAATGAGAAAGTACTATGATAGTGGAAGCAATATCTGAAATCTGGACCTCCTTGCACCTTTATCTGTCAAATTAAAAATTTTAAAAATAATGGCAAATGCTCACAAACTGTGTTGATGCTAAAATGAGGAGTTGGTAGCAGCACTTGAGATTGGGGCACTGTGATGTGGAGTGGTAACAATGAACAGTTGATATGAAAATGGTTGAAATGTAAAGTTAAGAAAAACGGGAATTTGAAAAAGAAGTTATTCCGTCTGCACAAATGTCAAATGTTTTTATACTAGGGTAGCTTACAAAAATACCCTTAAGCTATAAGGGTAACAAGTTCTTGTTCAAACTATGACAACTCTAATGGTGGTCGTGTTAAAATTGTGTTTTGGGGTGGGGGAGTTTTACATGGTGCATAGATGTGGCAGTTACTGTGGTAGTGTTGGATTCTATATTTGGGTGACAGTTTAGATCAAACGTGCAAGTGTATGATTCTTCCTACATGCTTAATATAAAAAATTAAAATGTATAAAATCTTTGTTCATTTATGAGAGTTTGTAGCAAGAATGTAGTGCCCAAGTATGCTCATTGATGTCTTGTGGTGGGCTGTTGGTTTGCCTGTGAGATGGTTATGCAGGATTAATATCCGAGTTTTTTGTTTTCTTTTTTCATTACAACACGTATATTTTTTGTTTTTTCAGAGTGAAGGCTCGGCTGTATGGGTTTCTGCACCTGGACGAGACATATCCAGCATACCGACCAGTTCATTTTACAACCTTCCACCTCAGGGACAGCACGTGACTTTCACCCCAACACAGGCTGGCCACGGCACCTTTCCTGGTGTCTATCACCCTGCACAAGCAGTAACGGCAGCAATGGTTCACCCACTTCTGCAACAGTCTCAGTCCATGGCTGGAGCTGTTGATATGGCAGGACCCGGTGGTAGTGTTTATCAGCAGCCTCAACAAGCACAGATCAATTGGCCAAGTAACTACTGAAACATGGGTTGAGTTTTTTTTTTCTTTTTATAAACATAAAAAACAAGAAATTCAAGTCCAATCTTAGGATTTTATGGGGGAAATCCAACCAGTTTGGATGGAGGGACACATCCAGAAGATACGATGTTGACTGGATTTTAGTATGAAATCCAGTAAAGGAGGCTGCAAAGTTATAGCAGTAGTGTCTTCTGATTGCTTGGGTTGAGGACATAAGGTGCTGTCCACATGTAACCGATATTGACTATTTTTAAGTTAGTCAAGTTAGTCATGTGTAGGTCTTCTCTTCTAGCTGCTGCTATATGGTTTCACCGTTTCCCCATATTGAATAGTTCCTCTTCCCCTCATGTTTTAAGTTAAGCCTTTCAACTATAGAGTTTACTGTTGAGTGGTGGGAATCTCTTTCATTCTTTCTCTCTTTGATGTTTGAGGTTTTAAAAGGTTCTTGGAAGGTAAGATATAGGTTGTTGGAGAAACTTTTCCATTCCTTTCTTTCATCCTTCTGCTGTCGTACCTGTAAAAGTGAATTTTGATGGCAAGCAAAGGATTTATGTTGACTGTTGTATTGTTAAAAGCGAACGCTAACATGTCAATTGTTTTTCTTGATTGATATATCATTGATGCTTGCTTAGTATATATAGGATTTTGAGAGGAAGTGTAGAAGCGCAAAACTTGACAATCTGGTGCTTTTCTGTTGTAGGCGCAGCCCATTTGTACTTAAAGGTGTTATTTTAATTTTATTTATACTCTGAAAACGTGCTAAGCTTCTCTCAAGGACAAAAGTGCGAGATAGTGCGAGTTCTTTTGCAAATATGTCGAGGAATTTGATTACTTAAAAAGTATATAAAATTGCAATAGATTGGACATGAGCTGTAAATGTCTGGATCCTGTTGTTTGGTTGGCAACTAATTATATATTGAGAACCCGAAGGGATGACTTGTGCTGCGCTGTGCTGTGCTGTGCCTTGAGGTATTGAAAGAATTGGCTGCCAGACTTAGGTACAAATTACTGTTGGCATTGCCCCCTTTTTAGGTTTAATCTGTAGGCTTAATGTCCTATTCAATAACGAAAATATTAGCACCAACTAGTCAACTACGTGACAAAAAGGATTCGCTACAGATTCTCCTTTGCAGGCCTGCCTAGATGTTATCTTTACGTTTGACTAGATTTGCCAAGTGCAAGCACAAGGTGAGAGATACACAGCTTTGTGCCTCTTGAATTTACCGATGTCTCAAAAGTTAAAAGGGTAGACTTTTTCAGCATGAAGGTAAAATCTTTCCCAACTGGAAAAAACTGCCATTGCCATATCCAACATGCTCGAGAAGTTCCTCAAAGTTCATAAATTCACATTCTTCGAACGGCCCAAGCCCCCTAAGCCAGCCTCGGCTAGTCGGGAGGAGGTTTTGCCTACCGCATTAAAAATTGTTCATGTAGGCGGGATCGCAGAATGCTATTACATGGCTATGCCTGCAATCAGGATTGTGGAGAAGTATCCCTCATTCCTGCTTGCTCGACCGCAAGTCTTTCGACGACCCTGGGATTCACTAGTCAGACCGGATGAGATCCTGAGCCCGGGTGAAAAATTCTTCCTTGTCCCTCGCCGCACTCTGAGGAAGCTTCAGAGAAGGATACGGAAACCTAGTACAGAGAATTCGAGGCTTGCTTAATTGTCACAAACTTCTAATGATATCTCAGCTGAAACAATTTCCCCACACAGGGATATTGGGTTTTCAAGAGATGGAAGTAGCACCTCTATTAATGGTACTGCTAATAGGAAGAGAAGTTCACGTAAAAAGCATGTGACGTTCGCTGGCATTGGTCCCTCTGTGGTAGAGAAGAAAGGTAAGGAAGCTGGGCATAGCTCTAGGAAGAGTGGGAATCCCAAGTCTAATGGAGGGAAGAGGAGAGTACGGAAAGATGTGGCATGGCAGCCATCGCTTACGGCTATCAGTGAGAGAGTCTCAGCAACGATGACTGATGGAGATGTTTCTTTAATTTTTTTTCTTTTTTGTTTTTTCCGGGTTTTTTGAGATTAATGCTTTTCTTTGAACAAATTAACAACATAATTTTTCTAAGTTTCAAATAAAGATACAGTCTGTTTGGGGGTGGCGGCCTTTAGATTTGCTAGCTTCTTGGGAAGTCATTGTGGTTGTTTATCGGTACGTAGCAAGCAAGGCATCCTCCTTTTTGTTTTTATTATTTGATACAAAAAATGCCACATGTTCGCCGTTATCCATTAATCTCTTGTATTACAATTATATATAAATAAATAAATAAATCGTTTTGTATTGCTTCGTGTGCGTTTCTTTCATTAGTGTAGGTGAGGATATTATGTCTGCATCCATGGATGAGTTTAGAAGAAAGCAAGCCTGTGAAAATCGTTGTTGTTTCCGTTGAAGACTTAAGCTGTCTGTCAGACTGTCAGTGATGCTAATGGTTGCAGTACTACCGACCTTGTAAACAAAGAAAATAAAGCCTAGCTGGTAAGTTTGTTTTTGGGTCTTAACAGAAACCATATTTATCGAAGTGTGTGCATAGGAATATAATGGTTAAACCCTAAAAGCCAAATGGGACGAGATCATTTTTTTTTGGTTGGTTTTCTTGACCTTTTGTGCTTGGAGTTTGGCTCCCCCCATTCATCATTTCTCTTTTTTGCTTTTCACACAACCCCCTTTTTTTTTTAATTTTTTATTAGAGGGCCCAACTTTTGAGTAGTCCTCTTCAGGACCTTCTAGTTATGCAAACGACAAGAATAAAGAAAAAACCAACCTTATTGTGGTGGATGTTAACTGCGATTTATTTTACAATTTCTAATTGTTAAAAAGAAACAAATGTAGTTGGGATAAAATAAGAATCAATTAGTTATAATAAGATGCATAGTCATTGAAGAAGACCATTATCCTTTTTAGTATTTTCCTTTTAGTAAACAAGATTTCATGTCATATACGGTGTTGGAGGGTAAGAATGAGGGCAAATTCTTATTTTGATAGTATCAGTTATTTTACAAGGCAAAAAACAGCATCACTGGAAGATCCGATAGTTAAGAACCCTGTTTTTGTGTACAAATCAACATTATCTTATTAAATGGTGTCGGGAAAATATAAAAATCAAAAGAAGAAGAAAACCGATAACTGATAAGAACCCAACCCCAAAGGGTATAACGGAGAGAAAATACGCAGTTCCAGTCTTTCGAGAGAGAGAGAGAGAGAGGGAGAGAGAAGGCGACGTGCGAATGGAACTGGAAGACACTGTAGCAGTAGAAGTGAGAAAGCAAGAGGAGGTGGTGGAGACATGGAACCAGAGAAAGCAAACCCAGATACTGCAACTCTCCGAGAAGCTCATCCATGGGGATCTTGATTCCCAGATAGAAGCAGCAAGAGATATAAGAAAGCTGGTCAGAAAATCGTCTTCGTCGTCTTCGTCTTCTTCGATGAAAACCCGCTCAAAGTTGGCAGCGGCGGGCGTGATTCAGCCCCTAGTTTTCATGCTTGTCTCTCCCAGTCTGGATGCCCAGGAAGCCTCTCTCCTCGCTCTCCTCAACCTCGCTGTACGCAACGAACGGTAACCTCTCTCTCTCTCTCTCTATTGGTATTTCCTGAAAGCTTTAAACTTGACGTGTGGGTTTTGGTGTTTATCCTTGGGTGTGCGTATTTTTGGGTCTTGCCGAGGAATGGTTAAGAATGAAAAAATTACGGAAATTTGGTATTTTTTAGGGGTTTTAATTTGGCAGGATTCCGAATGTTTTATAATGTGACATGTTGGAAGTCGAATCGGCATATGCTATATGGAGGGTTCGTTGGTATATGCTGGAATTCGTTGAAAATGTTTGTGGATGCTTATTGGATTTTAGGAATTGAATCTTTAAGGTGAGCGTCCGTATGAGGCATTTCTTTCTTAAAATTTCTGAGAAATGGTAAGTAAGAAAGAAAAAGAGTGGAATTTTGTGTGTTACTTAGAAATCAACGTGTAGATGGGTTTTTTCAATTTTATATTCTGATGTTTTTTTTCTATTTAATATTTGGTCGAGACCAACAGTTATGGTGATGTCTTACTCATATTTGGTGTCCCAGCTGAAGCCTCTAAATTGAATTTATTTATGTGTTCACATTTGGTATAATAATTTGTTTATATCTCACTTTAGGAGAGCTTCATGAGAATCTGGACAATCTTGAATTCCTTGTCTGGTTGGTTGCTGATAAAATTGAGAAAAGAGGGTTAAGAAGGAAATTTATATGAACGTGATTTCGATTTTTTATGTGGTTTTGACATTAAGAAAATCTATTCCATCAATCTACTTATTTGTGTTTGGCTGAGTTTGGGGGAACGCCATGCTTCCTTTTCACATAAATGCCGAAAATACTAATACTCAGTGATTATCTCATTTGGTTTTGCATGAAAAATGAACAGACGGAAAGAAAAACTCTTGAGAACGTTGAAAGCTGAGCTGATTATCCTATCATTTTGTCAGAAGCCAAGAGGCTTTATAGGGTTTTTTGAACTTTTTTTTAAGGCATAGTTCAATGCTGAGAATTTGGATGGAGAAATTTGCAGTTGGTTGATTCTTTGTGTGAGTCTAAACAACTTTGTGGGATTACTCTCTTTGTCGGCATTGTAATGAAGTATGAGTTGGGGATTTTTAATATCATAATGAATGGTTGTATATAATTTTGATTCGGGAAATAGGATTAAAATGTTTTTGTTAGTTTCAAGTGGCTGAATTGGGGCCAAATGCAGACTTGTTTTTGGTGTTCAAATATACAGCCTTGTCTTTGCAGACCTTGTTTTGTATTCTTTACCACCATCTAGTATAGCCCCATCACTCTGATATCAAGAAGCAACCTTTCTTCCGGGAGTGGATCCTTTTCAGTTGTAGAAAAATAGATTTTGCCTGGTGAATGGTCACCATAGTGGTGCATTCTCATTATCAGACGTGTATCTGCTTGAAAGAAATCCTTTGCTACATTTGATTTTCAATTTTCTGAATGTCGGATAATATTTATTTGTTTGTTTGAATTTGTTGATTGTTTGATATGCTGTTGATTTTTAGGATAGGGTCATTTATATTTTTGTATTGATCAGAAACAAGGTCAAGATAGTCACAGCAGGTGCTGTCCCTCCTCTAGTGGAGCTCCTCAAGTTCCAAAACGGCAGTCTGAGGGAATTAGCCACTGCAGCAATCTTAACACTCTCAGCTGCATCACCAAACAAGCCCGCTATTGTAGCTGCTGGAGCTACACCACTCCTGGTTCAGATCCTCTGTTCTGGAAGCGTTCAAGGAAAAGTTGATTCTGTTACAGCCCTACACAATCTCTCCACTAGCACAGAGAATTCCACTGCAATTCTTGATGCAAAAGCAGCTCCCCCTCTCATTAACCTCCTTAAAGAATGCAAGAAGTATTCCAAATTTGCTGAAAAAACTACAGCCCTACTTGAAATCCTTTCCAACTCCGAAGCAGGACGAATTGCGATTTCAAATTCTGATGGCGGGATTTTAACCCTTGTGGAGACGGTTGAAGATGGATCTCTAGTAAGCACAGAACATGCAGTTGGAGCTTTGCTCTCTTTGTGCCAGAGCTGCAGAGATAAATACCGGGAACTCATTCTTAATGAAGGTGCAATCCCAGGCCTTTTGCGACTGACCGTAGAGGGCACAGCTGAAGCTCGGGAGAGAGCTCGTACACTTTTGGATTTGCTTAGAGATTCTCCTCGAGAAAAGAGACTAGCCTCCTCAGTTTTGGAGAGAATTGTTTATGACATTGCTGCCCGGGTTGATGGAGCAGATAAAGCTGCTGAAACTGCCAAGAGATTATTGCAAGACATGGTTCAAAGAAGTATGGAGCATAGCTTGAGCCGCATACAGCATAGGGCTGCATCATGTACACCCTCGGATATTCGATCTACATAATTTAACCCAATCTATTTTATTTTATTTGTGGGCCTAATAAGGTCGTTTTGACTAGAAAGTGGGTTTAGAGTTTTAATCTGAATCTCTTCTGTTTGGCAAAGCTCCTGTACCTGGCTAGTTTATTATTGAAGGTGGAAATAGCTAAAAGCTAAAGCGAATCAGATTTTAGTGTAATGTAACCTCTTGGGTATGTTGTATATCTTGATTTTGGTCATGTATATAGATATATATTGCTTTTTAATCACGAACGTAGGCGATGGATGCTGCTGCTGCATCACCATGGGACTCATAGTCGGGTTTGTTCAAAACTGTGTGGATGGGCATTACTTTGCTTCTCCCTTCTCATGGATCCCATACTTTATTTTATTTCTCACTTGTGGCGGTGAGGAAGAAAACAATGAGTACAAGACTTGAAGTAGCTTGAAACATAATTCAATACGTCTTTCCCTTACACCTTCTTCTTCTTCTATATATATATATACATGTATATATTTTCAGTCTGTGTGTAAGCTCAAAGCCATACATTGATATTCATTTAATTGTGTCTAATTGGTAGATCGCCAAGGGACGTGGGATCTCCTAACTCGGAGACGAATGAAATTTTCTACTGTTTTTACCTTTTGTTTTTCAAGAAATTATTAATCATCAAGTCAAATGGGTTTCCTTCCTAAATATAATATATATATATATATATATATATATGTTGGTGATGAATCAAATAAGTGCAAATGGGATATTGTTTATGCAGCAATAGCACGGTGGATAATTAATAATCTTTTAAGGATATTAATTTATTTATAAAATCTACTTATTATTAACACACTCTAAACACACAATTAAATTAAAATTGATGTAATACAATTCGGTTTCATCATATTGTATAAAAAGTTTTTGCCTTTTTTTAATTATTTTATATAATTTTGACGAGTCCATCTCATCTGAAGTTAATAATTACATATTTTGCCACTGTCGGTGTGACCGTAATTCAACTCTCTGATGCAAATTGCAAAGCAGTAGGCCCACGTGGCTTCCTCCTTCCTTCCACGTGATCAAAGTAATTAGCTGTTTTTTTTCTTAAATTATTATTGTTATTATTATTTTATTTTTATTCCGGCCCCCTCGCCTCATTGCATTGCGTTGCATTCCATTTGCCTCGACCGCTCTCTCAAAATTTAAGAGAGTTTTATTCATCATTTTCATGTTATATATTATATATAATTTCTTTTTTTATCTTTTTCTCTTATCATATATATATATATATATATATGATGAGTAGTAAAATTTAAATAATTTTAAAAAAATAAAATAATAAATAATTAATTTTTAAAAAAAATTAAAAATAATAAAAATAAATATAACTTATAATATGTAAAAACGATGAATAGCAAAATTAAAAATAAAACTTATAATATCCTCCTCTCTCTTGAGACTTGACTCTTCTCTCCTCTTTCATCTTCTCCTTTTTCCTACTGGTTTAATAAATAAATCATTGCCAAAATCTGTTTTGGACTCCACCCCCATCACACTTTTGTAGAAATCTTAATAGCTCACTCCTCACCAGCTCGCACGCACACTTGAGTCCTTGACTTTTTAGACACCCTAGAGAGGAGAGAGCTTATTGTGCTGTATTTGCTTCGATCTTCAGCTGGGAAAGGTAAGAATGTAAGATATCCAAATACCTTTATATTTCGTTGTCTCTTCAAAGACTAATATATTTCTAGTAGTAGATCTCCTAAAAACCCATCTTTATATCATTACCATCTTCCACGCATTACTTTCAAGATCTGATATTTCATCATCCCCATTTCTAAACTCTAAATTTTATTTCTCAATTACTTCATTCTTCCACTGTTTTGCTCGTATTTTTAGTTTTCTGGTGTTCTTGTTTCTTTGTTTTGTAGGAGATTTGGACGATCCTAGAAGCTTCTGGTGTTGAAATTTTAGCTGGGTATTTTTTGTTTGCTGTTATATAGTAGATTGGGCGATTTCAGAAGTAGCTTCTGATCCTTAGAAATGTTGGATCGGTACTCCGCATCGAGGTACGGAGGATTCCGGCCGGAGAATTTGGGCCAGAATGCCCTGGGAATGATTGGTAATCTTTGCTTCACTATGTTTGTGCTTGGTGTCTTAATCTTTACAATTATTGCCGCCACTTATGAACCCGAAGACCCTTTGTTTCACCCATCAACCAAAATCACCACATTTCTCACATCCACCTCCAATGCCACTTTTAAATCTGATAACACCGTTGTCAAGACCGGTGAGGATTTCATGGCCTCGAACCAAACCGCATTCGCCGCGTTTATTAACATAACAGATGTCGACAATATGACCCTAGTTTCAGACCATCGTACTAGTAGTACCCTTGAAGAAACCCATTGCGAGGGCAGTATGGATACCCCAATTGATTGCAGGGACCCTGAAGTCTTCCATATGATGATGAGGGCTGCTATAGAACGGTTCAAGGATATCCATTTTTACCGGTTTGGGAAACCAGTTCCTGGGTCTAATGATAGCACCTGTGATATGGCATGGCGATTTAGGCCCAAGGAAGGGAAGACGGCCTCCTTTTATAAGGATTACAGGAGGTTTGTGATTTCAAGGTCTATGAATTGTACCCTTAGTGTGGTTGAGATTGGTGATTACCACACAGGGGTGAATGCGAGGAAGAGGAAGAAGAATCAGAAACCTGGGTTTGAGAAGAAACCAGAGAAGCAAGACCAGGTTACTACGTTGCCTGTTGTTGGGGAGGTTGTGAATGATGCCCTTCCCGTGGTTGAGTCTGAAGGTTCATTTGGCCGAGGGAAATACTTGATTTACGAAGGTGGTGGTGATAGATGCAAGAGCATGAACCATTACTTGTGGAGTTTCTTGTGTGCTTTAGGTGAAGCTCAGTACTTGAACCGAACATTGGTTATGGATCTGAGTATATGTTTGTCTTCAATTTACAGTTCATCGAATCAGGATGAGGAAGGCAAAGATTTCAGGTTTTATTTTGACTTTGAGCATTTAAACGATGCGGCATCTGTGTTGGACCATGGTCAGTTTTGGTCAGATTGGAATAAGTGGCAGAAGAAAGATGGGTTGAGTCTCTATCTGGTGGAGGATTTTAGGGTCACGCCAATGAAACTTGCTGAAGTGAAGGATGCTTTGATTATGAGAAAATTTGGGTCGGTGGAGCCAGACAATTACTGGTACAGGGTCTGTGAAGGGGAGACAGAGTCTGTAATTCAACGACCATGGCATCTGATATGGAAATCAAGACGGTTGCTGGATATAGTGTCAGCGATTGCATCAAGGTTGAATTGGGATTATGACTCTGTCCATATTGTGAGAGGGGAGAAGGCAAGGAACAGGGAGCTCTGGCCTAATCTTGATACCGATACTTCACCTGATTCACTTCTATCAACGTTGAGGGACAAGGTTGAAGATGGGAGGAGCCTGTATATTGCAACAAATGAACCTGATACATCGTTCTTTGACCCTTTGAAGGATAAGTACTCTACTCATTTCCTTGACGAGTACAAGGATCTTTGGGATGAGAACAGCGAGTGGTACACAGAGATGGCAAAGCTTAACAAGGGGAATCCAGTTGAATTTGACGGTTACATGAGGGTGTCAGTGGATACAGAAGTGTTCCTAAGAGGGAAAAAGCAGATTGAAACCTTCAATGATCTCACGAACGATTGCAAGGATGGCATAAACACCTGCAGTGCTTCGGCCAGCTAATTACTATGAGGTTCCAAAAGTTGCTTCTTCCCCACGTTTGGGAATATCCAGGTGTACCTTTTAGTTATTCTGTGTTAAAGCTGAGAACTTGTAAGCTTTTTTTAATGTATTGTTTTAATGAGTTTTGTACCTGTAAACCCAATTATGGATGTTCCAATACTAGTTATCTACTAGTTATCTATTGAGATCCTCATTGAACTTCTGTTTCTTGAATTTAATTTCTGAATCCAGTATTATGGTAATGTAAATGCTTCTTAGATTGCGTCTTAAAGATTATTTTTCTGTTGATGGTCATATGAATCTATACAACTTAATGCTTTTATTTTATTTGGCGTTTTGATTATTTATATCCCCGCGAGCCATGCAAGTTAGAACTGCTATTCATTTTTGCACTGAGGTATTTTACGCATGAAATCGATCAGGGCTCACCTTTAGGGTGACAAACAGTACCTCAGTTATGGCTCTGTGAAAGAGGAGTCATTTCAATATGCTTCAGAGACTGTAGAGCAGAACCAAATCATCCTATTCCTATTAAGGGTACGCATTTATCTTGATCCTACAATGTTGTTCATTATGAATATTATTCGTGCTCTTTAGTATAGTTTACTTGAATTTTTTAAAAGCTTGGGGGCCATTGTACTACAGGCTATTCCTCTTCATTTCCACAACGAATTATAATGTTTATCTCTGTGTAGTAAATACTTCACTTCTTTCTTTCATTCTTTCTGTTTATTTGTTTTTCTTTCTGTTTATTTTATTTTTTTCCTTTTGGGGTTCCTCTGCAACACTTCTTCTCTGAAGATTAAGTTTGTGTTTGGTTGTTGAACCAAACTCAACTCATCTCAAACTAATCATTGATGAGACCAACTACTTTTTCAACTTTCTATAAAAAAGTTAAACTCATCTCAACTTACTTTATACATTTCAACTTAAAAAGTTAAACTTATCTCATTCTAAAAAAGTTAAACTCATCTCAACGAGACTCACAAAATATTATTATTCACAACTTAACTCAATTTATCTCAACATTCAAACGTGGAAACGGCTGCAGGGTTTTGGAATTATTATATTTCTAGTGGACACACACACACACACACACAGAGTTAATCTTAACACCTGTCGAACTGTTTTTCCCCTATCAACAACCCTCCAATAGGTGACTTCCACGTAGACAACTCACCAACGCTACCATGTGCCCCTACCTACGGTGTTACACATGATTTCCCTCTCTCCATTCTGTCTCACGGAACCCTCTCTGCCACAACGATAGCCTCTCTCTGTGTCGTCGCACTAGGAACACAACCTCTCTTTGTTGTCGCACGAGGGATGCAGCCTCTCTTTGTCATCACACAAGGAAGGCCCCCTCTCTCCATTCTCTCCCATGGAACCCAAATGACGACCCTCTCTATTTTAGGGTTTTTTCGTGTACGATCATTGGTCATGTTCTTCAACCCGTGACTTGTTGTTTTTCCTACTGGAGTTCGAATCGGTTTGTGTTGGCTTTAGTTTTGTTTGACTCCTAAGAAAATGTTGGAAGCAATAAGGGTGCTGATTTTGGTTTCATCAAGTTTTCTATTCTTTTCTTCCTGAGTTTTCTTGACAACCAAGTAGAGATGGGTTTTATTGTGATTTTGAATGGATTGTGGTTTGATTGTGGGTTGATTTTGGAGAGGAGATGGAGATGATCAACAGAGATGGGGGAGATCAGCGACAGAGATGGGCGATAGTGGAGATGATGGGCGGCGACGGTAGGAGAAGACGAAAGGACTGAGAACATGGAATGTGAGGGGTCTGGGATCATACAAATGAAGAATCTAGTGTGATGCATTCCATTGGCTTAATGTGAAATAAGTGATGTGTCCAAATTTAATTGGGGGCTGTTTATGGGTTTATAGCAGACCAACTGCTCCAAAGCAGTTCTGATATATTTAAGTAGCGAATATTTGACAAAAGGGATAATTTTTTTTTTTAAAAAAAAAAAGAGATTCATTTATTATCATCTTCCTTATGAAAATAAAGTAAAATAACCATGAAACCCATTTTTATGAATACTATTTTCTGCAAATATCATCAAGTAACGAGTTATTCATGTTTCCATACTCTTTCTCATATTCAATTATCTCCCATATATTCTTTTAAAATTCAATAATATTCATGAATCATTTGGCTATAGAAATATAAATGCACAAGTTGATAAATAAATCATGAAAATTAAAAGGTTGCTAATTTTAAATAAACATTAGTAATTAACTAAATATGTTATTTTCGTTTAGTCAGTTTAGTTTTAGACAATAATTAGACATTTAATAGTAATGCAATGAAGAGTAGAAAATGTATTTGTGTGGATGTGAATTTGTTCTGTTATGTTTTTCCCATTCCCCCTTCATTGTATCTTGCTGAGCTTATTAACATATTTATCAAATCGCAATTTTTTTCTCTCTTAATTTTTTTTTGTCTTTCAGTACTGCAAAAAAAAAAATGATGTTTCTTTTTGTGGTTGAGTGTAGCGGTGCCTAGTTTAGTTTCTTCTTTGTTTTATGAGTAACTGTGTTGTGATGGAGTTGTGTAGAAATGTTATCATTGACCACAAGTGTTTTGAGTTTAAGAAGGTTAACGAAAGGTGGTGGAGGATCACTGAGAGAGTTGTTGTGTTGTGAGATATATCTCTTTGGACCATGAAACTTTGGGTTGGTTGGCTGCCATGATGAAGGAAGGTGTTGCATATGGGGGGTCTTCTGACTTCCTTAGATTGAGATGAAATGGTTCTCAAGTTTTGGTGGTGCAGAGGTTGTGAAACTCCAATGGGAGATTTTTCTCCCTATAGGAGTTTGGTCCAGTGAAGCGACGTTGAATGATGATGATTCTAGGAGGGAGGAAGGGGGAAGGTTGGAGGCTTCTTGGGGATTTGTTGATGGAACTTGCTGCTACATCCTCTGTTTTGGGGGGAAAAAACAGAGGCAGCTGTCCATGGATGCCATCTCCTCAGTCACAGGGGTTTCAACCTGTCGCTTTGTATATGGAGGTCTTTTCTCGAGCTCCAAAAAATGCAGAGAGGGCAGGTTTTTCTTCTTCTTTGGCGTTGGCTCAGCCCTACGAAGGAGATGGCAAAAGCGTGTCAAGGTCGAATTTGGAAAGTTTGCTGCATGCCTTGGCTGATATGGAGAAGCAAGTGGTGACTCTGCAATCTAATATGGAGAGGATGAAATGCTGCGTGTTGGAGAAGAGGATGGGGATTATGGGCGTGGATCAGGATCAAGGCTTGGGTATTGGGCTGGGCCAAGGTGATGGGCTACGAAAGCCTTTCAATGGGTTATTCACAAATGCTGGTGGGTCTAAGGGCAAGGGTTTGGTTTGTGGTGGGCCGCAAGCGTCGCAAGCTTGGCCACAGATGGCCCATGTGCCTTGTGGAGACGCAGGCCCAAGCTGCGTTTATAGAGTGTAGCGGGCCTTTGAGTGCTGATATCTCCTCGTCATCGTGTGGGCCTCAACCCCTATTGGCGGCGATAAGTCAGGTGTTGATGCCGATGGTGGTGGGTTTGCCGGCGAGGTCTGGAGTGCCGAAAAGTGAGACAGTAGGTTTTTATGGTATCTCTGATTGTGCCCTGAGTCTGTGTAGTGCTAAGAACTACACAATGCCATCGGAGCTCGCACAGAAAAAGTCGAATGTGGTGGTTGGAGCCTTTGATGGCCCTTCTATGATGGAAGAATCGCCAAAGCGAGGTATGTTTTTCTCTGGTGCTTCGATATGTTCTCTTCCCCTAGAGACTAGCGGCTTGGATGTGAATAGCTTGTGCGAGGTAGTGGTTGGGGTATCCGAAGCCTCTTCTCCTTCAGAAGTATCAGAGAAATGTCCTTCGTTGTTGGGGTCTTTGGTACGTTCTCTTACTATGGGGGACAATAATAATCTCGAAGAGGTGAGGCACTCTGATTCTTTTGTGGCTCCTAGAGGTGACTCTGATTTGTAGGTGGCTTTGTTTGTTGATGATGGGGCTAGTGGAGATGGGGCTGTTGTGACTCCCCTATGTGCACTCCCTCCCAGAGCTAAAGATGGGAATTGCTCATCTTCGTGGGTTTTTAAGAAAGTGAAGGAGATTCAAGCTATTATTGGGATCACTTGTGCTGGCAACAAGGATCAATTTAAGGCCTTTCTTGTGGCTTTGGAAGAGAGCCATGCGAAGTCAGCCACTAAGAGGGATAAGGAACTCAAAAGGCTTACTTGTTCTATTAAATATGATCGGAAGGAAGGGAGTGGACGTAGGGATAGATCGGAAGGGAGGGGCAATCTAAGTTTACATGCATCCTAAGATTATATCTTGGAACCTGTGAGGGTTGAATGATCGCAATAAGCTTTCCTAGGGTTGGGCATGGCGAACCTCGCCGCCCCATCGTCCTCCTCAGTGGGACACCTTCTTGGTGAGGTGGGTATTACTAAGGAGACCATTGTGATGCCGTCTGGGCTATTGCGTATTGTTGAAGGGGTCAGTTTTGCACGGGGTTATGCAGATGTTGTTGCCAACCGTTCACAAATTTTACCAGAGGTGGATATACAGATTCATGAGCCGCGATTTATTGAGGGTAAGATGTTCTTTGTATTTTCACAGTCTGAGATCTTTAAATCGGCAAAATCGTTCCGATATGTGGTGGTGGTGAAATTTTTGTGACGTCTTCTTTCATTAGATCACATACGTGGTTTCATAAAAAATAGATGGGGCCTAAAATTGTTGTCGGTGGTCTGTCAATTACGGAATGTATTGATTAGGTTGACTAACGAGGAGGATTTCGTAATTGTGATGGCACGGGGCAATGCAGATGTGATTGGTGCTCTGTATAAAATTTTTCACTGGACCCTTGAGTTTGATGAAGACACAGAATCGTCGTTGGTCCCTGCATGGATCTCTTTTCCGAGTCTACCCCTGAACTATTTTCATTCTTCTATTCTGAAAAGCATTGGTGATGGGTTTGGTCATTTTTTGAAGAGATATAACGCCACCGCTTGTGTATCCTGACCGGAGGCTGTAAGGATCTATGTGGAGATGGATGTTTCCCTGCCGCTAAAGCACCATTTTTGGCTCGGGCCGCCAGGCCTTACGACCAATCATTACCAATAAGTGAAATATGAATATGTCCTGGTGTTCTATCAATGGTGTCATAAACAAGGGCATGTGGAATCGCAATGTCGTGCTAAAGAAAAACTGAGATGAGGGGTAAAATGAAGAAAACGAATGAGGAGGCAGAGCACGGCGCTGTCAAAACTGTATGGAAAGTGGTGGGAGGTAAAAGGTTAGAAGAGGGACTTCCAAAGGGGTATGGGGCAGAAATGATGTATAACCAGGCCAGACAAAAGGACATACTTGATCGGGTTTGTGAGAAAAAAAAAGCAGAGCAAGAAAATCTTAGAGTGGAATTAGTGTTTGTGTTGCCTAATGGCAAGGTAGTTAATCAAAGCAAATTCGATTTAGATGATTCCCAGATGCAGCTACTGGCTAGGCAGGAATCTGCAGTCAAAGAAGGTTTGGAGTTTGTGGGTAGTCAAGACCAGATAGTGTTGGCTCAATCATCATCTCCTAGGAGTTGGTTTGAGCAATCTTAACAAATGAACGGCAAGGAGCTGTTTGATGAAGTGCTAGAAGGGAGATCTTCTCCGAGAGTGCTCTGAAACTTATCGATGAATCCCTGGAATTTGAACTTTGTCGACATTCGGAAGGATTCATTGAAGATGATGAGGGATGTGCAGGGTTGAGGTTGCAGGGAGTTTTCTATCAAAAAGGGAAGAGGACGAAGAACTTGATGAACTGGCTGCTAAATGCTATGAGTCAGATAATGAAATTGAAGTTCCGCTTAAACAATTGAGGGGTGGAAAAAAGAAGAAACCTTTGGTTTTTCTTGAACGGACAATTAGATCGAACAAACATTATTAATTAAATGAAGATTCTTATATGGAATATTAGGGGTATTCGTTCGTCGAAGGCTAGCTTACAACGTATTATCAATAAATACCATCCATCAGTGGTAGCATTATTAGAACCTTTTCTCTCAATTAATAAGTGTCCCCATTGGGCACGTTGGTTATATCTTCTTAATTTTTGTCACAATGTTGAAGTTGGAGGTAAAGTTTGGTTGTTTTGGACAGACGAGATCGAGTTCCAGTTGCATTCGGTAATGGAGCAGGCTGTTTCGAGTTGGTTTTTGTTGGGTAATTGTCGGGTGTCAGCCACTTTTGTGTATGGTAGCTGTTTTCAACAACAACAACGTCGAGCTTTATGGCAGTGATTTCAATATTATCTGCTCGGAATGAGAAAAATTGGTGGTATTTGTTGTTTCTCTCCTGCTCGGTTTGGATTTAATAATTGTATTCAAGAATGTGAAATGCTATACATTATTTCTTCTGGTAATCATCTTTCTTGGTGTAATGGGCGATTAGGGGGACGGCGAATTTGGGCTTGGTTGGATAGGGTGTTGGTGAATTCGGATTTTTTGGTGATTTTCCCTCATGGTTGAATGTAGTATTTATCCCATACTTCTTCTGATCATAGTCCAATGCTCACGACATTGGTTCATGAAAGTCGGTCTGGCCCGTAGCCATTCTGTTTCCAACGGATGTGGTGCTACCATGAAGATTTCTTAACTGTAGTTCGGGAGTCCTGGAATCAGGAGGCGCATGGCTGTCCAATGGTTAAAATAAGTGTGAAGTTGAAAAGGTTAAAACATGTCTTGAAACAGTGGAACTATGAGGTCTTTGGTAGGGTGGAGTTTGATCTCAAGGGGATTGAAGAAGAGTTGCTGGCTTAGGAACCGGCTCTCGTGCATACTTATTCGCAAGAGATGGAGGAAGAGTGGTTGAGGTGTAAGCAGAAACATCTCCATTACATGCACCGAGAGAAAATCACGTGATGCCAGAAATCCAGACTAAAATAGATATCGGAAGGTGACGCCAACACAACCTTCTTTCATGCCTCATTGAGATGTAAAAAAAAAAATTTAAAGCTTTACATCGGATGACACTTGAAGACGGAAGGGTGATTGATTTGGGCAAGGAAGTGTTGAACGAAGTTGTTGAATTTTTTCAAACACAATTAACAGCGTCGTCGATCAATATAGAACACACTGGTATGAATTTGTTGTCCTCTGTTATTTCTTCCGAAGATAATTTGTCTCTTTGTTGTGTTCCACTTCTTTCGGAATTTAAAGAAGCACTTTGGTCAATTTTGCAAGACAGTAGCCCAGGTCCGGATAGTTTTTCGGCGAGTTTTTTCCATCATGCTTGGGACATTGTCAAAGATTATTTGTTACATTTGGCTGTAGAGTTTTTTGAAGCGAAGCCGTTGTCTACTTTCTTTGGGGCTACCAATATTGTATTACAACTTCCAACGCTATTTGTGAAAAAAGAAATTGTGAGTTTTCGGCGGGAGAAATTTTCTGTTTTCGCACGTTTTTTTCTAGTTCCTGGTTGAGAGTCGGAGCTATTCTGGAGTTTCGGGGACCTTGTTCTGGAGTTTTATTGGTGGTCGTTGGGTAGCTAGGTTCCTTCTGCGCATGCTGTTCTTGTTGCGGGCTGTTAGTCGGCATTTTCTGTGACCATCAGGGAAGTTTTTGGGTGGCCGTGTTGCAGTCAGTGATCTCTTTTGGTGTTGGCTGAACTTTTTCAAGTGCTAGGCAGGTTTCGATGATCTCTATTGGTGTTGCCGGTACAAGTGTTGGGCAGGTTCTCTTTTAAATTTCTGGGTGCTTTGTTTTTCTTTCTTATGCTGTGGGATTAAGAGTCGTGATTCATTTCATAACACTGTGGGCCATCCAATTGTGTTAGTTGGGCTTAGTTTTGCTGTTTAAAATTGGGCCATCCGATTGCCTTGGTTTATTTAATTGGGCCTTGGTTTATTTTATTGGATTTGCTGCTTGGGCTTATTTCCTTTAAATACATTTTCATCATGTCTATTGAAAATACTATTGTTCGCTTTACTGGAAAGAATTTTCCCACATGGGAATTTCAGTTTAAGATGTTTTTAAAAGGAAAAGAATTATCAAATCACATTGATAATTCTGCTAAGATTCCCACTGATGAAAAAGAATTTGCTCAATGGGAGGTCAAGGATGCCAAGGTAGTCTCTTGGCTATTGGGAAGCATTGAGTCTCACCTTGTAACCAATCTTCACTGTTTTACTACGGCTCAGGCTACATGGGATTATCTTCACCGTATTTACCACCAGGATCATAGTGCTCGAAAGTTCCAATTAGAGTTGGAAATTAGTAATTATAGTCAAGGCAATTTACCTATTGCACAATTTTATTCTGGTTTTATCAACCTTTGGAGTGAGTATTTTGTCATTGCTCATACGAAGGTTCCCACTGCGGCCCTCGTGGCTCTTCAAGCAGTTCATGCTGAGAGTCAACGCGATAAGTTCTTAATGAAACTTCTACCCGAATTTGAGCCTGCTCGAGCCGGTTTATTGAACCGTGATTCGGTTCCTTCTTTGGATATTTGTTTGGGTGATTTGTTGCGTGAAGAACAACGGTTATCCACTCAGATGAGTATGACTTCTGAAAAGGTCTTTTTTCAGACTGTGAATGTAGCCTATGTAGCACAAGGGAGAGGGAGGAACAAGTTGCAGTGTTTCAGTTGTAAGGAATTTGGTCATATTGCTCGCAACTGTTCTAAAAAGGTTTGTAACTACTACAAGAAAGAGGGCCATATCATCAAAGACTATCGAATATTGCTTCTTCTTCTTCTGCGCCACCTGCTGTAAGCTCTGATTCATCTGTTCTCACACCAGCAATGGTCCAACAGATGATTGTGTCTGCTTTTACGGCCTTACGTCTGCAAGGTACGAGTACTAACTCAACTTCTTGGATTGTTGATTCGGGCGCTTCTAATCATATGACTGGTAATATGACGAGTCTCCATGGTGTTCGTAAGTATAAAGGCACACAAAATATTCAGATCGCTGATGGCAGTACTCTTCCTATTACTACTATTGATAATTTGGGCTATTCATTTCACAATGTTTTTGTCTCTCCTGACTTATCTACCAATTTAATTTCTGTTGGACAATTGGTGGATAATAATTGTGATGTTCACTTTTCTCGCGGTGGTTGCCTTGTGCAGGATCAGGTGTTGGGGATGGTGATCGCGAAGGGGCCTAAAGTAGGACGTTTGTTTCCCTTACAATTTTCTATTCCTAATGTTGTTGCTCTTGCTTGTACGGCTACTGCCAATACTAATGAAGTCTGGCATAAGAAATTAGGTCATCCTAATTCTGTTGTCTTAACTCATCTTAAGAAACATGGTTTTTTGGGCAATAAAGACTCATTTTCTTCTTCTCCTAGATCTTTTGATTGTGCTACTTGTCGTCTTGGTAAAGGTAAAACTTTATCTTTTCCAACGCATGGTAGTCGTGCTTCTAACTGTTTTGAGATTGTGCATACTGACGTTTGGGGTGTGAGTCATGTTATTTCTCATGGTCAGTATCGTTATTTTGTGACATTTATCGATGATTGTAGTCGATTCACTTGGATATATTTTCTCCGTTCTAAAGCCGACGTATTTTCTGTCTTTCAAAAATTTGTTTCACTTATCGAGACACAGTTCAATACTTGTATCAAAACTTTACGCTCTGACTCAAGGGGCGAGTACATGTCACATTCAACTTTTCTTCAGCAAAAGGGGATAATTTCCCAGCGTTCTTGTCCTTATACTCCTCAATAAAATGGAGTCGCTGAGCGTACGAATCGTCATCTCTTAGATGTCGTTCGTACGGTGTTGATTGATTCCTCTGTACCCTCTAAGTTTTGGGTAAAAGCTTTATCTACTGCTGTTTATTTGATCAATCGTTTGCCTACTACCACTCTAGATTATGACTCTCCTTATCTTCGATTATTTGGCATATCTCCTGAGTATCAATCATTCATACATTTGGGTATGTTTATTTTGTTCATCTACCACCTGTTGAGCGTCACAAACTTGCTGCATAGTCTGTCATGTGTGCTTTTATGGGATATAGTCCTACTCAAAAAGGATTTGTTTGTTATGATGCTCATGCAAATAAATCTCGCATCTCACGGAATGTGATCTTCTTCGAAAATCAATATTCTATCAGTCTCAGGTTATTTCTGATCCTCCTATTACTCTTATTCCCACTTTTGATGATGTTTATTTCTCTATTAAGTGATTTCAACCAGGTATGGTGTATCATTGATGTTTTCCCCCTTCTTCAACGCCCCTTCCAGACACTGATCCGTCATCTGATTTTGTGGTTCCTATAACTCGGTACTCCACCCGGGTTACACATCCACCAGATAGCTATGGTTTTCCTCACACCTCACTTACTGCCACACTCGACACTATTTCTGTTCCTCACTCTTATACCCAGGCATCCATCCAAGCATGTTGGCAGCAAGTCATGCAATAGGAAATCCAAGCTCTTCAAGACAATCACACTTCGGACCTTGTAATTTGTCCCTTTGATGTCAAACATATTGGCTGTAAATGGGTATACTCAGTCAAGTTTAAGCTGAAGAGACATTTGCACCTATTGCCAAAATGACTACTGTGCGGACTATCTTGGCACTTGCTGCGTCGCAAGGATGGTCACTTCGGCAGATGGATGTGAAGAATGCCTTTCTACATGGGGATTTGAAGGAAGAAATCTATATGTCACCACCTCCCGGCATGTTTGCTACACATTACTTAGAGGTTTGTCAGCTACGCCGATCCTTGTATGGACTAAAACAGGCTCCGCGTGCATGGTTTGACAAATTTCGCTCTAACCTGCTTGCTTTTCATTTTACTCAAAATCAATTTGATTCCTCTCTTTTTCTTCGCAAGACTTCCACAAGAATCGTATTGCTTCTCGTATATGTCGACGACATTGTGATTACTGGTTCCGATACTGAGTTAATTAAGCAATTACAACAGCATCTCAAGGCCTCTTTTCCCATGAAAGATCTTGGCCCCCTACAGTACTTTCTTAGTCTTGAGGTGCAGCTTACTCCAACTGGTATGTTGTTACACCAGCACAAATACACACAGGATGTTATTTCATTGGGTGGTCTCCAATCGGGTAACTTTGTTTTTACTCCCTTGGAGGTAAATCTTAAGCTCAGTCAGGAAGAATGGGAGCTTCTATCAGATCTATCCTTGTATCGGCAGCTTGTTGGGAGTTTGAATTATTTGACGATTACTCGTCCTGACATTTCGTTCGCCATGCAGCAAGTCAGTTAATTTATGCAAGCTCATCGACATCTTCATTTAGTCGCTGTACGCCGCATTATCCGATATCTGAAGGGCACCTTTACCCGCGGATTGTTCTTTTCTAAAGAATCTTCCTTACAGTTGATGGGGTATAGTGATTCTGATTGGGCTGGATGTGTGGATACTTGTCGCTCTGTTACTGGCTGGTGCATGTTCTTAGGCAATGCACTCATTTCTTGGAAGAGTAAGAAGCAAAACAGAGTTTCCAAGTCCTCTACTGAGTCTGAGTATCGTGCTATGTCTTCCGCATGCTCTGAGATCACATGGCTTCGTGGGTTATTGGGGGAACTTGGCTTTCCTCAGGTGCATCCTACTCCCCTTCATGCTGATAATACCAGTGCCATTGAGATTGCCGCTAATCCTATATTCCATGAGCGTACGAAACATATCGAAGTCGATTGCCATTCCATATGTGAATCCTTTGACAAACATATGATTACTCTCCCTCACATTTCCACTGAATGTCAAACTGCCGACATATTCACTAAAGCTCTTTCTCGGCACCGGCATCAGTTCTTGGTTGACAAATTGATTTTTCATGATCCACCAGCATCAATTTGAGGGGGGATGTTACTGAGAGATACTTTTTGGGTTACACATATACTTGTAGTAACTTTCTATATTTAGATAAGACTTTACGTGTAAATATGTATGTGTACAGTAAAACCAGCAGCAAGTAGGCGCTGGTATCAGACTGAACACTCGGCACTCTCTGTAGGACTCTTCTATATAAATGAAAGAAATCAATGGAAAGAGGCATGGAGACCAAAATTGACAGAGATTACTCCATAGCAACTAGGTTAAAAAATGTGGTTGATGGATGAGAATGAGCATTTATAGGCACATATGGTCCTAATGTAGATAGGGATAGGAGAAGGTTATGTGGGGAGTTGGCAGGGCTATACTCATTATTGGAGGTGCCGTGGTGTATGGAGGGCGATTTTAACATTACTTGCTTTAATAGTGTGCAATCAGGGCATTATTGGATGACTATGGCCATGGAAGAGTTCTTTGAGTTTAATTTTGATCTGAATCTCATTAATCTTCCCCTGATAGGGGGTGAGTACACTTGGTCAAACAGTCGAGTTTGGTCGAAATTGGATATATTCCTTGTCTCTCCAGCGTGGGAAGCCCATTTCTCAGAGGTTTGTCAGAAACGGCTAGCTCAAGTCAGCTCTTATTATTTTCCTATTTTTCTAGATTGTTTGATCATTTTCCTATTCTTCTAGATTGTATGGGCATTCATAGCGGTCGATGGTACTTCAAATTTGAAAATATGTGGCTTACAATGGATGAGTTTGTAGAGTTGGTGAGTGCTTGGTGGTCATCGTACCAGTTTTCTGGTACTCCAAGTTTTATTTTTGTAGGTAAGTTTAAGGCTCTTAAACAAGACCTGAAGAAGTGAAACTTGAAAGTCTTTGGTCACATTGACAATCAGAAGTCTAGTCTCTTGGAGGAATTGCAAGAATTAGAGGGAAGAGAATTATTGGGAGATATCTCAGAGGAAGGGCTTTTGAGGAAGGCACAGTTACGACTAACTTGGAGAGGGTTTTTTTGGCAGAGGAGACGTTATGGTGTCAAAAATCCAGGGCTCTTTGGTTGAAATATGGTGATAAGTGTATGAAGTACTTTCACAAAGTGACAAATTCACATCGGCGCAATAACGCTATCGAGGTTTTATACTCGGATACTGAGGTGTTGTCTTCTTCTCCCGAACTAGAGAACCATATTGTGCATTATTATGAGACTCTTCTTGCTAAACCGGTTTGTTGGAGGCCAAAGCTTGATGCCTTGCCTTTTGAGGCAATTGATTCTTAGAGTGTAAGTGTGGTGGAGAAACTTTTTGATGAAGATGAGGTTTACAAGGTCATCTTTGGTATGGCTAAGGATAGAGGACTAGGCCCGGATGGTTTCTCTATGGGTTTCTTTCAAACTTGTTGGGACATAGTGAAAGGTGATGTTATGTAGGTCTTTAGGGAATTTCATTCTTATCAAAAGTTTGAAAGATCCCTCAACGCGACGTTTATTGTGCTTATTCCCAAGAAACACGGGGCATCGATTATTGAGGTTTTTTCCCTATAAGCCTGGTTAGTGGTGTCTATAAGATTATTTTGAAAGTTCTTGCCAACCGATTAGGCCCTATGATGGAAAAAATTATCTCCAAACCTTAAAACGCTTTTATTCGTGGGAGACAAATTCTTAACTCGGTGCTCATTGCAAATGAGTGTTTGGATCATAGATTGAGGGATGGAGGTCCAAGTATTCTTTGTAAGCTTGACATGGAGAAGACCTATGATCATGTGAACTAGGAATTCCTAGTATATTTGCTTGGGAGGTGTGGATTTTGTGATAGGTGGATTTCTTGGATGCGTCACTATATTTCTACTACCCGGTTCTCAGTGCTAGTTAACGGTACACTTGCTGGCTTTTTTAATAGTTCCCAGGGATTGCGGCAAGGTAATCCTTTATCTCCCATTTTGTTCGTTATAGTTATGGAGGCTCTTAGTCGGATGGTACAGGCTGCTGTGGATGGTGGTCTTTTATTTGGTTATCAGGTGGGAAATATCACTGGTGACTCTATTATCATCTTACATCTTTTATTTGCAGATGTTACTTTACTATTTTGTGATGTGGATACTAGCCAGATCCAAACTCTATGAGCTCTATTACTTTGCTTTGAAGCAGTGTTGGGGCTCAAGGTGAATCTTGGTAAGTCCGAGATGGTTCCAGTGGGTGCGGTCTCAAATATTCTCCACTTAGCAAGCATCTTGGATTGTAAGGTGTCCTCTTTGCCAATGAAATATTTGGGCCTTCCGTTGGGAGTAACTTTTTAGGTTAGAGCTATTTGAGATGGGGTGGTGGAGAAGATAAAGAAAAGGTTGGCAGGTTGGAAACAGATGTATTTATCGAAAGGGGGTAGTCTCACCCTTATTAAGAGCAATTTTACTAATCTCTGTACATATTTTTTATCTTTATTTCCTATACCGGTAGGGGTGGTGAGCAGGACTAAGAAACTCTTTAGGGCGTTCTTATTGGGGGGTATTGGGGTGGAGAAGAAATTTCATCTGGTTAAATGGAAGACAGTCTGTCCTCTAATAGTGCAAGGGGGGTTGGGAGTGTGTGAGTTGAAAACTTTTAATAGAGCGTTATTAGGGAAATGGTTTTAGAGATATCATTTAGAGGGGGAATCATTATGGAAGGCAAGAATTGATGTTAAATAAGGAGCTGCTTGGGGTGGTTGGTGCTCTAACGAAGTAAGAGTTGGGGGGGGGGGTATTGTGTGGGTTTATGGAAGTTTATAAGGAGGGGGTTGCCATGTTTTGAAATATAGATCCGTTTTGTAGTTGGTGAGGGAAATCGTATCAGCTTTTAGTGGGATGTGTGGTGTGGAGATCATGCATTGGAAATGGCATTCCGGCTCTTTATAGTATTGCAGCAAATAGGGAGGCTTCAGTGGCGGATATGCAACTCTTTTCTCATGGGTCGCACCAAGGGAATATTCTTTTTAATAGGAATTTTCACGATTGGGAACTATCTATTGTATCAGATTTTTTCAGCCTCCTATACTCTATGGGGACTCCTATGGCACAAAGGGATGGATTGAAGTGGAGGTCTAATAATCACAAGAAATGTACCGTTAAGGCGTACTATAAGATTTTGTTAACTCAAGATCATTCTCAATTCCCTTGGAAAAATATATGGAGGTCTTATGTTCCCTCTAAAGTTGCCTTTTTTGTATGGAATGCCGCTCTTAAGAAGATATTGACTACGGATAATATGAGGAAGAGGGGATGTGTAGTGTTAGACTGGTGCTATATGTGTAAAAAGAATGATGAATCTGTGGATCATCTTTTATTACATTGTGAGGTAGCAATAAAGCTGTGGGATGAGATCTTCCAAAGGGTTGAGATTGCTTGGGTTATGCCTTTGAGGGTGGTGGATTTGTTGGGTTGTTGGAGGAAGATGCAAGATTGTCATCAAGTGACAGCGGTGTGGAAGATGGTCTCATTGTGTATCATGTGGTGTATTTAGTCGAAAAGAAATGAACATTGCTTTGAAGATAATGAACGTACATTGGAGGAGCTGAAGAATTTTTTTCTCCACACTTTACTACTTTGTTTTCCGCTATTGTACTAAATGGGGACAACGTTTATGACTTTTTATCTTTAATTCATCGCTTGTAGTATGTATTTAGGTGTTCCTCTGTACACTTCGTGTAGTATGCCTTTTTTTTAATCCATATATATAATATTTATCTCGTCAAAAAAAAAGAAAAAAAGAAAACGTATTTTTATAGGAATAGCCTTCATTCACTAAATAATATAAAAGACTTCATTACTAAATAATATAAAAGAATAATACTAGTTAATCCCCTCAAGTATACTGCTCAAAGTTCCAGCTAGTACATTATTATTATTATTATTAAGAAATTACCACTAATGCATTTGTACATTTTTTTTGTAACACTTAAAAAAAAACCACGCAAAAAACCAAATTGAAGTAGTGAGGGAACTGAGTATAAGTACCCATTATAAAAACATTGTTAATGATGTGAATCTGTGATGTCAGGGGACCCAACTTCAAAAATTATATAACATACAGATTTTATCTTTTTGAGCACGCTATCAAATTCGCTACTCAAAGTATCAAAGTTTGTGTTTCTCACTTTGAGTAAACCCAGTGAAATTAACCATACACTAGCGTAAGTAAACCAATTAGGTTATATTTGATTCATGGATCAAATTCAACTTATCCAAATCAATTATTGATGAAATTTATTACTTTTTCAATTTCTCATAAAAATATTAAACTCATTTCAACCTAAAAATAGTTAAACCCATTTTAATGAAACTCACAAAATACTATCATTCACAACTCAACTCAATTTATCTTAATATCCAAATGCAGCCTAAATCAGTTTCAGTTAGCCAACAAGGAAAAATGTGGCAAATAACTTCCTTCTTGAATTGCTAATTGAAGCCACCATTGATCACTTGAAACATTCTGCTCTCGAGAACAAAACTCCTCAGCCTAGCAATATTGCATTATGAATGTTCCCAATTTTGAAAGTGGGTAGGCACTGTCGGGCCCAAACAAATTACAGAAATGAAAGTCATCCTTGTCCCTCCTAATTTCGTAACAAAACGATAATATTATGCCTATTTGCATAGATAACAGCAAGTGAATCCGGCAAAATTTCATTTCCCACCGGTCTTCCATCTTTTGACCGGAATGAGGGTCACCTTTTTCCCAGATCTGTTAGTCGTAATCTCTGTTGGTCGTAACATGGAAATGGCGGCTTGATGCCGATGCTTGTTTTCCTTTTCATCTGTTAGAGGTTTCACTTCAAATGCACCCCTGGTTAAACCTCTAGCAACCTGACAGATTAGAGCTTTGTCAATTAATTATTAGCATTGCAGATTATAAACATGTATCGATTTATCTAAAGAACAGTTGTTGAGCAACTCCCTACCCTCTTTTCTCCCGATGTTGTTCTCGGGATATTAACAAAGAGAACGAGGGATGGTTAACTCATCAGGTTGTTTTCCAAAAATCATGCCTACCCTTCCAGTAATGAACTTGATGCTAACCACTGTCATGATTGTATGGAATTTCCAGGTTCTAAATGGAAAAATAAACTCGCTAATCAAGCATACCTTTAGAAGAATCCAAACTTTGAGCGAGCTGCTTAAGATGGCAAGCCTAGTCCTTTTCCCGGAAGTTAAATAGTTGCACATGTGGTGGTCAACCCTCAAAATAAATTTTGGCCAGGACTTTGGTTTCTCGGGATCTGCTTTCTGGTCCACCATTGCCTGAAAAAAATAAATAGATAAAACCGAACAGGTATAGTGATAAAGGCACGGTATATCAGTGGAACCCTAACGTTATTATTTGTAGAGGTGCATCAGAGATATATAGACCAAATTATGACGAATTCATAAGTTAATGAGATTAAAAGCCCACTTTATACAAAACTTAAACTTGAAAACTAACTGCCTTCTAATTTCTCATTTCATTATTATTTTTTTTAGTACTTTTAGAAGGAAATTCATGATAGGAATCTGTTGTTTTATCCCCACTAGCATGTTGCAAATCTTCATAAGTTTTTTGGCATTTCACTTTTTAGAGTAGATAAAGTAGAAAACTAAAACACTTTGACACAGTAAAACTTACTAGCAACCGACAAATTTCTTGTTCAATTTTTGAAAAGGAGGTCTCTAAAGCTTCAACTCTCCCGGTAGCATGACAGCATGTGCATGGCTCACTAATCATAAATGTCACACTAGGTCGAACCTGTCAAACATTGTGCCACAATTCATTAGATGAAAACAAACAGTTGAACTCCTCTATTACCATGTCAAACTTCTCAAATGAATATTCTTCCTGCAAATCAGATCATGATGATGTATTTTCATTCCATTTTATGATTAAGCCAATCAATAGTTGGGACGAGGACATGTTGGTTTTGGAAGATTCCTGGAAATTGAAAGAAAAGAAAATAGTGAATTTAAAATCAAGGAACATACCCTCTTTCTTGTTATTTCCATAAGTCCATGCCTAGATAATTCAGATACTTTCACCATTGACCTGTCTCTCTCCACAGCCTTCTTAACCTCTTCATAGACCAATCTCTTATTTGCTGAAAAGTAAGATAATGGATGATAATTGAATAAGTCATACCCTTTTAATGATAATCTCTTATTAGTGAGTGCTAATTTCTTAAATAAAAAATGATAATAACTTCATATAACTACAAAAGTTCTCCCAATTCTTAACATATCAAGCTCTTCCTCTAGCATTGCTGTAATATGATTTTAATACAAAACGTTCTTTATTTATGTTGGCAAAACCTTTCTAAAGAAGGAATGTAAGACCACATAACAAGTCTTAAGTTTGCTACAAAGATGGTTAGGCAAGTGAATCTCTCCTTTGTTCCTATGTCTACTTAGAAAGAAGCTCCTAGAACGCAGGTGGTGCAGGTGCCAAGCTCATGTGAATCCTTCACTGCATATCTGAGTTAAAATCCCAACAAATTTACTAGCACACAACATGGTCCATTGATTGGATATCCTTAGTTTTTGATACAGCTTAAGGTTAACTCAGTTTACAAAGCATGACATATAAAGATTCCACAGTTGGGTTTGGGTAACAGAAAAATGATATAGAGATAGATGACAGGAATGATGCAAACTACAGATATTGTTGAACCTCTCCTCTATTCTAAAAGAAAAGCAAGTAGTAGTCTCTCTTTGAATCTGGGAAATCCCCTAATAAATAGATGAAAATCTCAGTGACTCTAGCCTTAGTATGATACTGCGATGGCAGAGAACAAAGGAAGAATTATTCTCAAGTAATTGCTGCTAATCTGTAGAAACTTTAAGGGACAAGATCAAACCTGAGTTGTTGACCCTGTAACTTTCTACAAATAAATATTTGTAAATCAACCAACAAGGACTCCCAAGGAAGACAAGCACACGAGGGGGAGAGATTTTGTAACTTACAGTCATCTGTCATATCAATGAAATCTACAACTATAATGCCACCAATATCTCTCAGCCGTAACTCCCTCGCAATCTGAAAAACATGTTATTTTCTTTCAAATAAAAAAGTTCGTGTAAAGCTCTGGTGGGTTAGATGGCATAATCACATACTCCATTAAAAACTTTCAATTTATGAACATAATATTTTTATATCAATTGAACATTTTATTAACAATTGTGGATGGCATACCAAGAACACAAGTTATACAAAAGGAACACCTAATTATATATAGGAAAAGAGACAAGAAATCATAGAAACTCAGCCCATTACCATATATAAAAGCTACCCAAAGGAACATAGGATGAAGAAATCAAGTTTTAAACTCCTCTAGCGTCCACTTGCAATTATCAAAAAGTCTATCATTCACTTGTCTCCAAATCCTCCACACTAGACAAATAGGGACCATCCTCTATACTGTTGCAATTTGTGGGCTACCACATAACCCTCGCCGATTGCAAAGAGATCCATTACGTTTCTGAGCATAACCCAAGTCAAACCAACTCGGTGGAAAATGGCGAGGGTATATAGACTCCCCACCCTTTTTACATATGTAGCACCGATCTAAAGCATGAAGCTATATTGATGTCCTACTCTTACACAAACATGACCAAGACTACAACATGGAAAATACAGCAGAAATGAGTCCTTGCTTTTCAAATTCAAATCTTACAGTTAGCTGTTGTTTTGCCATTGTATTTCCCATTTCTTATATTTATTAACTGCAAAATTCACTTTTATAGACTAATTATCGAGTAGCTTGATTGGGTGTGTATCAGGGTAATTAACATAAGAATTACAAGAAGTCTAGAGTTATAGCGAAGTGACGAGCTATAACCGCCATGGAAAAAGCAACGGCCAAGATAGTTGGAATGTATAAACTTATTACAAGTTAGAATGGAAGAAAATTACAGAAGTATAAGGGATTCATGTACTCTCTAGCTAGCTGGAAACATAAACATTAGGATTCAAGATCCAGTGGTTCATCTGGCAAGTGGAATAATGCCATTGAACTTGGCTCACTAACTACATGGTGTGCATACAAAGTGTTGATAAGGTTAAGCATCAAACGTACTTGTTTTGCAGCTGCAAGATTGACATCTAGAATGGCTTTCTCTTGTGAAGTCCCACGACCAAAAACGCCATGTCCCCCATTAACATCAATAGAGACCAATGCCTCAGTTTGTTCAATAATGAGTGAGCCTCCATTAGCAAGGGGAACCCTAACATCCAAGAAATTATATGAACACAAAACATGAAAACAATTCCAACTTTAAAGTTCATCAGCAACAATTGACATTGCAAACATAAATATCCAAGAAAAAAGTAAAAATTTCAAGAAACATTTTATAGTTTGAGGGTAAAAGTGAGTACATTAATTCAAGAGAGCCATGACTAGTCGATGCACTCTTTGGTGATATAAATACGTCAGATGCCATGTTTTATTAGAAAAGTGCTAAGGGTGCAACCCAAGTACACTGGGAGTATACAAAGGAGATGCCAATTTTAGGGAATGGCAGTGTCATGCATCCCTTAAATTTTATGCTGATTCTTCAACCACGCTTCCAACACGAAGGAGCTAGTGTTAAAATTAATTATTATGTTTTTATAAGTAATGATTTTATTCAAAGAAATAGGCATAAGCCCAAGTACATAGGACGCATACAAAGGAAATACCTACAACTTCCAGAAACAAAAAGAAAACTAACACCAGAAAACTAAAACAGATTCAGAAATTTTTTTTTTTTGATAAGTAAAAAAAACAGATTCAGAAAATTATCCACCATTACATAAGCTTTAGCCCAACAACCCAAAGTACTCAAGAAGAAATCCCTAAGCTAGTGTTAAAATTAAATACCAACCCTCACCCTTTCTTAGTTTAACCAACATATTCATCATCGGATGTGCCAACATCATGTGTGAAACAAACTGAAAAATCAGTTAATTAGATTGTCTTTTGTTCGGCAGGAATACCCCAAGTGTAGCATTCCCTTGCCCTTGAACACTAAAGATTGGTTCTCACTTAAGCCTCTCTTCATAATGCTTTATTTTGTGCTTGGAGGCTTTATCTTGATGATTGATGCATGTTAAAAAATTCATTTAGAAAACCTAGGTCAATTCAGCATAAACTTGTATTGAGAGTACGAGGTGGTATTTTTTTTTTTTGTTTTTGTTTTTTATTATTTTTTGTATAGATATGAGATGGTATTTGCATAATCAACATTGTTGGCTCACTTCCTAAACAGCTTAAGATTTTGAATTGGTGGTTCACCAATATAGAGAACACATACATTAATGAATAAACAGCTTCACATGCCCAGCTTCAGTGCTAGATAATGCAAAAACTGACAACCTAAGCAATACAAACTGACCCTCACCTTTTACTTAGGATATTATTGATCTCTTCTTCAATGTTAAATTCACTGAAAAGAGGAATTCTTTTATTGTATAACTCAACTCGATCACAAAGATCAGGAGCAATTTCCTGAAGGTAATTGGTAACCTGAAAAATGACATGGCAAGGTTGACACTAGTTATGCTTCATATTGAAGAAGTAAAGGCAAGATGAGCAGAATTAAATTAGATCTGTATAAACCCATGGACCATACCACAGCAGTTACAAATTACTCTAAGTCTGACTATTTGTTTTACTGAATAAACATCTATAATAACCTTTCTTTTTTATAAGTAAAACATCTATAATAACCTGCAGCAGTCATACACCAATATATGCTCGTTATAAATATATAGTTGTAAGGAACCAAATCCCAAGCCATATCTAGGCTTATACATCATAAGGAATCAATATTGCAATTGCAGTCCCTTGGAGTCATTATAAATCGCATGAACTTCTCCCTTTCAGGCAATGTAAGATCTCATTCATTACCCTCATATTAAATCTGAGGTGTTACAACCTCCCTCCTATATCCCCAACATCCTCATTAGGCTATTCCATTATAAGCGGCATGGCTAAAGTCTCAAACTTTTGTCTAGTATTCATTAGGCTCTAATACTACTTGTAAGGACTTAGGAAAAGCTCAAGCCACATCTAGACTTATACTTCAAAGGACTAGTCAATGTTACAATTAGACTCCTGAAATTATTATCAATCGCAAGAACTCCTTCCTTTCAGATAAATCTGAGGTATTATGATAGTTAAATTGATTAATTCTATGGTACATAGTAGTTCATTTTTTCGACAAGTCTATTAATCACTAAAAGCAACAACACCAATCCTCACTCAATACTTCCTGGGAAGGAAAAAAAAAAACTAAAAGATGAACACAGATGCACATCATGACTCCTGATCCAGAAACATAGCCCTCACTGGTATTCAGCCAATGCCATACCTCATGATATGTCCTTGGTGAGTCAACTACCATTCTCTGAACCTGAATGTAAGTCATAATTAAAAAAATAATTAGGGAATGGGATTGTGAGATTGTTGAGTTCACTCGAAGCATTCAAAATAATCGAGAGTTAGGTCATCATAAGTAAAGACAAATAGCCACCTTATCATTAAAATAATCCTGAACAATTGAGAGTGTTTGGCCCATTGCACGATGGAGAATAATGGGAATGGCCCCTTCAACGCCTTCATCCGCAGCCAGAGCTGCTGATTTTGCATGCTCTATTATATCTTTCCAAGTTGAAAGCAAACCGTCCAAGTCCTTCTGCAATTCCTCTAAAGAATGACCAGCAGCAACAGTCCTTACTGTCAGACCAAAACCCTGAGGCTGCAAAGATTTTGCAATAACTTTCAAGCGTGTGCGCTCAACACCAGCAATTTTTTTTGAAACTCCGATTCTACTGCAACGAGTGATCAGTATCTGCAAGCGGCAATATAGTGAAAAAGCAAAAACTAACAGTTGAATAAACCACAACGATACAGATTTAGAGAGAATCATACCCAGAATCTGCTTCTTAATTTAGGATAAGCAGTTAGAGTGGGACCTTTTGTACCCAATCCCTCTTTTACAACTTGTACAACAACTTTTGTTCCTTTCCAAACTTGGGACCATTTGTTTTCATTGCTGAATGTATGCCTAGAGTCCTTCACATGTTGGGAATGAGACATTTGAGAATCATGTGAGCCATTTACGCCGACAGGAAGGGAACTGTTAATGGTTTCACCTTCTAGATGATGTTCAATTCGATCTAAGTAGTCCTCAAAATCAGCTTCTGCTTCATCGAAATCAACTATAGTACCATTTACATTCTCATTAAGAACTTCTGAAACATCAAGATCATCCTCAACTTCATGTTCCTGGTAGTCATTGTGCATAGGTTGTACGAAGTCATCTTGAGAGTTGACCTCGGTATTATCATAATTTAACACAATATCATGAAATGTACATGCATTATCATGTGCATCTGAACGCTCTTCCAGGGCTCCAATAACAGAACCATTGACTTCTTGTTTCTTTGTCCTATGATGAAATGGAGGAAATATAAATGGTTCCCTGTTCTGCTTGATGTCCATAAGAGAGTGTCTAGAATTTCCAATATTTACAAAAGCACCTCCCATATGTGGAACAAGTTTTGTGATCACCCCTAGATACACGCTATCACACTGAACGTTAGTTTTAACAGGTTCCAGTAATAACTCGACCAATTTCCCACATTCTAGTACAGCAATCCTTTGCATGGTACATATTGAAGAATTAATCAGAATAACGGTAGATATGGGTTCCTCTGATATAAGATTGCTCCCTTCTTCAGGCAACAACTTACCTGTATCTTCCATCTTGGTTGCCTCATCTTCCACACAGACAGTACTTTTGGACTCATCAGACCCCATCTTATCCTTAACAATGGGAAAAAGGAGTGCTGACTGGAATAACCAGGGTTCCTCAACAGGCTGATCTCTTTCGGTGAAAACTCTCTCAGAACGATTATCTGCAGCCCTAATGGCATCCTCACCTTTAAAGTACCATATATCATTGACCATATCATCATTTAATAGGGGCCTTGGCTCTGTTGAGTCAATTCCAAGGCTATTCACTATCTCATATTCATCTGTCAAACCACTGGAAGCATTTGAGTGTTCAGAAACATTTTAGGGGAAGAAGTTGCATATACAATCGTATACAGATGGATACTTTACCTCTGGCTGGAGCCGGTATCAAAGATTGTATGGGAAGATATGTCTCCTCTATCCAGGAATTCCATAATTGCGCAGAAGGCCTTTTGACATCAAGCCTCATCCATGAGTCTCTCACTATAATTTTTTTGTCTTTCTCTATATGTAGAGGTACTGATATAGAAAATTCAGGTCCAGGTCTCCAAATGATGTCACGTGAAGGCCATGCTTCTCCCTTTATGAAATAATTATACTTGAAACTTACACCACAAGCCAACTGCCAAGCACAAAAGGGTGACTAGGGGAATTTGTAATGCATACAATTCTGTAATGTAACCAGGAGCCAATAAGTTCATTCAAGTGCCTTCCATTAGTTTCATGTGAAGGGTAATATTTAGTATTCAACGACTTATTCTTCATAATATTAAGGTTCTGGCATAATGTGTGGTGTGGAGATTAGTCTCTTAAGTAGCTTTTTGATGATGAGGTATCCGAGAACTTTCACTACCCTAGATAAGGCTCTGGTTCTCGACTAATCCCTGAGGTAAAAGACGTCTCCACCAGCAAAAAGCTATAGGACCAGAGAATTTGTCACCTTCACCGCGGTGCCTTATTTGCAAGGACCAGAGATCAGCCAGGAGCAACCCACCTATAGGGTCTCCTTTCGATGCCTTGCTTGCCTAGCATTGTGTGGCTAAGAATGCTTGCTTAGCAAAGCACCTTGGTTTGTTAATGACTTCTAACTGGCGGGATGGAGAATTTATTTGAGCTGCACAAGATTGAGAGGGGGAACTTTTTGACTAAGTTTCAACCAATTGTATGCTATCTATTTGAGATGGGGTGGTGAAGACAAGCTACGTTGGTTCCCCACCAAGAGAGGGATGTTTGAAGTTAGATTATTCTATAATGCTTCATCTACCCATATTGGCTCTTATTTTCCATGGAAGATTATATGTCGAACCAAAGCTCCTTTGAGAGTGGTTTCCTTGTGTGGACGGCTGCCTCAGTGAATATCTTCACTCAAGAAAAATTGAGAAAACGATATGTAATTGTGGATGCTGTATTTGTAAGATGAATGGGGACAAGGTCAATCATCATTTGCTCTATTGTGAAGTAATTAGTGCCCTTAAAAATTTTACTGTTGGTCTTTTCAGACTACTTTTGGTCATTCTCGTAGTGTGATGGAAACCTTTTTTTTTTTTTGATAAATAGTGTGATGGAAAGCTTCAAGTGTTGGAACGAGTGGTTTGCAGTTGTCAAAGCGAAACTTTAAGGGAAATGATTTTGTTATGCTTGATGTTGTGCATTTAGAGAGGAAGAAATTATTGTAACTTCGAATCTTTTGAGAAGACTTTGGTAGACCTTAAGGCTTTCTTCTTTAGTACTCTTTATCCTCAGATGGCTACTCACTCTTGTATTCCTAGTCTTAGATTTCAGATCTTTATGGATCTTTTCAATTTTGATAGTTAAGTGTATCTCTTGTACACTTCTTGTGTACTAGGGTATCATCTTTTTCACATATTAATAAATCTCTAACTAAAAATAAATAAATAATTGTCCTTTTTAAGGCAATTCTCTGTAGAAGCAAAAAGAAATAAATTTACAGATTACGTTGTTCTTTCTCATTTCAACGGAAACAGATAAAAAATTTACCAATCCCAGATAGCGCCATGGAGAGAAAGAGAGATAAGAGAGAGAGAGATGAGTAAAAGGGTGTCAAACTGATGGCACATTAACAGAGCTCTCCTAGATCTGTAAATGTAAATTTAATTTCCTTGCTGTATTTAAACTAGTTGAATCAAAAGTGACAACAACTGTCAGAAACAACCAATAAAGCAGATATTACAATACCAATCTCTCGTTATGATATGTATTTACCACCAAAAACTGCAACCAATCATCGCAGCTAAGGTGAAATTACCTTGACTTCAGCCTTCCATAAGTTCGCATGTTCAGTCGGAGACAGTAGTACTGCCATCTCCGGTTTCCAGCAGCCTAATACAACAGGATCCCCAGTTAAGTACAGAAGCTGACCAGCAGTCACATCGGCTTCTATAGTCCAAACCACATTGCATGATCCTTTCAGATTAGTGTTTGAATTTCCTGAGAAATCAGAATGTGTGAGATCCATCAGCCATTCAAAACTATGGGAAAGTACTTCCTGAAAGGATGATCCGAAACATTAATACCTGTTAAGAAAAACATATCTTCCTGTCAAAATCAAGTAAGGGGAGATAAAGAGAGAGGGTTCTCTCTCATAATGGGTAAACTATACTTCAAAAGTTACAAGACTGAGCAATGATGCTCTGCTGATGAGAATTCCATTCAGACCTCTGACACCACAACAAAATGGGGGAACTAATGGCTTTAATCTTTTTGGGCCAAGAATATAATTATATGTTCACCACATTTTCCTTGCCCCACGTGATTATAGGCAACCCTTTTTGAGTCAGTACATAGAAGCAACAATACTATGTTCATATTATCAAACATATAAAAGCCCTCCATTGGAAACACCAACACAAAAAAAAGCTACATTCAGCAGATTTTTCTTGATCAGTAAATAAGAATTTTATTAAAATAGGCGAAGCCACATACACCGGACGTACAGTCAACAGATACCAGTAATCAAAATGTACATGAAATCTACTTTTGCAAGACTCAATTCATATAGGAAAAGTTAAATAATCACAAAACGCTAAATAGAACAGTTAGTTAACTTGAAAGAATAGGCTCAATACAAAGAGACAGCTAAGACTGAAGTCACAATCGAAAAACAAGATATCACTGAAATAGGTTTAGGTCTCTACCATAAAAGAGTGGCAGCAAACAGATAACACAAATATTGCCCAAAGTATTCAGAGTCTCACCAGCAAGAGGTTCAGAATGGGAATCTTAATTTACATTTCTTAATTGCCATTGCAGGAGATCTTCTGAATGAATTACAATTTGCTACACAAAGGGCGAATCTGATCATATTTATGGTCTCTACCATAAAAGAGTGGCAGAAAACAGATAACACCCAATACTGCCCAAAGTATTCAGAGTCTCACCAGCAAGAGGTTCAGAATGGGAATTTTAATTTACCTTTCTTAATCGCCATTGTAGGAGATCTTCTGAAAGAATTACAAGTTGCTACACAAAGCGCGAATCTGACCATGTTTCCAAAGGGTATGTGGTGGCATATATACCTGATTAAAACTAGGATGTATTAGTCATTTCGAGAGAGCAACTCTAGTCAAGGCCTTAAGTTGACATAAAGAAAAATAATATTTGAGTTCAGTTACATGCTTGAACTGTGCACCAGCAGTGATCAACAAGCTTGTGACATGAGATGCGAATTTGAAGATTATTTAGAGTGAGAACAGGAGTATAAAGACCATAGCTCTTTACATTGTCATAAATATCACATCTTTCTGGTCATAAACCAGGGCTAATAGCCTAACACTATTTTTTATAAGATTTGAGAAACTAGATTTCATTGTCTATGTGCCATGGGTTTCATATAAATTGTTGACTTTTCTATGGAACAATAAAAAGATTATTTCATGAATTTGAAAGTAAGGATAACAAATAACACCCAAGCGAAGGTACTATTAATGCCAATCAGTTGCTTCTAAGACTGCAATACGTTTTCCTTCATTGGGTGGGTGAAGGTGAGGATTTCTGGAAAGATAAATGAGCAACCCTAGAAAATTATGATTTGAACGCCAGTGAACTAATATGCCGATCCAAAGACTCAATCGCTTATGAGTGCTTTCCCTCATTTCCCCCACGTAGAGGCAGCATTGCTTTAAACATGCAATGGCAGCCATAGTCTGCCATTTGGTATAAGCAATGTCAATTATATATGATAAAAAAATATCCGGTTGAATCTAGCAAACCGCCACCAGAAAGCCTACACAACAGTACCGCTTTGACATTGCAATATAACAGAAGGATTGAAAAAAAGGAAACTGTTCACCGAAAGATAAAAATTATATATTTTGCTGGAATATATGGAAGACTTTACTACCCGTACATAAATTAGGGTAAAGTGATGGGAGGCCTTTTGGGTTTTATAAACTCAGACCAACGATAAAACTACGCACTCTCTGTCTTTGGGCGCGCATTGCAATTGACACTGAATTGAAATCAGACTAGCTAAAAGCACATCCAAGAAAGGCCATACATACATACTACACAAACATACATACATAAGAATACATAGAGTGCAATATGCTATACATACATATATGATGAATATATAAAGAGGGGGAGATAGTGAACTCACGGAGATAGAGAACGTTCGGAGCGGAGAATCGAAGAAGAGAAGGGAGCGGTAACGGTGCGCCTGTGGAGGTGATGGACGTCCATGAACCTGAAACACCCAGCAGGAACTTGAACTTCAGTTGAGGAGCAGGGACAGATAGCCATGAGAGCCGGCACTTGGCTGGAAAATTAGGACCGGTTGCAGGTTTAATTTCGTCATTTGAGGTCAGCTTGAACCTGGTGACTCACGGCAAAGGGAATGGATAGCTTTGCCTAGTGGAGATAAGATAAATACGATGAGCTTGGCGCCTTGTAAGGCAATTCGCACGTGTGGTTAATTTCCACGTGTGAATATTTTTTCTCAGCCCCCAAATAAAAAGCCCTGATGATTCTATCTGACACTTTCTAATTTGATATTTTTGAAATTAAGGGAATAAAAAGTTTAATTGAAAAATATGGACAGTAATTTAATTTTGAGATGACTAGTTTAGAATTTATAAAAGAAATAAATTATTTAGAAGCAGGTATACAATATTCACTTATCCCCACGATAAGTGAGGTGTAGACTCCCTTACAAATGGGTTTCAATAATTCAATGAACACCCCTTGTAGTATATTGAGGCCTATTCATATCACATTGTACAAAAGGAATATAAAAATTCATATCACATTGTACAAAAGAATTACATATTTTCTGTGCACACCTATTCATCCTTTAGATATTCAAGAATATTTATTTTGCAAAAACCCCTTATAGGGCTACATACCTCGTCCCACTAATCCAATAACCAAACGCTTTTCAAGAGTATGAGTAGTTATTCTGAACCTAACCAGAACAAGTATCAAAAGATCAACATCCCACTAGAATTGAATTCTATTAATCTCTTACAAAAAGGCATCCCTTAATAAGGGAGTCTACACCTCACTTATCCCCACGATAAAATCCACTGACTTCGCTTCTGAAATAAATCTGTACAGCCATTAAGAATATGGTGTATTGGTTTTTCTAAGGCCTTCAATTAGAAATTCAATGGCTTCTTATTCTACCAAATCTGGACAGCTTTTATTTAAGGTCAAGGTCTCAAGTTCTCCAATTCTGTTTAAGCTTCTATTGCAGTAAACTCCTTGCCGAGGGCCTATGAACCCCACGGATTAGTTGGAACTCTGTTCCGTACACCTGGTGCAATCAAAGAATACTTGGGGATTTTTAATGCAGTTTGTCAAATATTACTCGACCTCATATCTTGAATACATATGCATATACTCATGTCAAGTTATACCTGTATGTTCATGGTTGATTTTACGTTGCAACTAACACTTTTATTGTATTTGTTTAATGTTTCTCATTGAACTTTTAAACAAAAGATTTAACCTTTTGCCTGAAATTTCTATTTTATTGTCTCTTGACTGCCCACAAAAGCCTTAATGTGAACTACTAATATGGCGTGTGGGCACAAACTCCCCATTGGCATAATCTTTAAAATCTTAATTTGTTCAAGATTTGTGGACCCTGCACAAACATCTAATTTAACACTTACGCTTAATCTGCTTTGATCATTGTGCCTAAGTGTTATACTTGACTGGACATCTTTCTTTTTTTGTTGTTAATGATGAGTAAGATTAGATTGAAATGTAACTTCTTTACCAATGAAAAAGAAAAGAGTAAGATAAGATTTTATTAATGATGAAAGAGGATGATACCTCTGTACATTGGACATATACATGAAGTCCACTCAACCATAAAAAAGAAAGGGTGCTAAATCGGGAGTTGGAACTAGGGAAGGTAACGTCATGTAGGGTCATTAACCGATGATGCAAGGTGTTAAGAACAAAAGACTTGAACTCCGACACCAAATTTTCAAAACCCTTAAGACTACTCGGTTTTTTTTTTAAAGTCCATTTGTAGTCTGTTTATATGTGAAATGTCACGCTTATCAAACTTGCTTCTCTTACGTAAAGTTTTTTTGTTTACGAATAGAAAGAAAGAAAGCAAGAAAAACCTTGGTTGCACTTAACAAAGTAAAAAGAAAAACCTTGGTTATAGAGGTTCATGTTTGATCATTAATATTTTTGGACAACCAGCTGAATTTTACATTTTTTTTAATCATTGCAAGAGCCATGTTTTGCTTTTGTTGATTGCCTCTTCTTCTCTTTTTTTTTTTTTTTCTTCTGCAGATGATTTAAATACTAGCCTTAATCTGCGTTCCAATGTTTACACGTCACTATGTTGTCATTGACACGAGCCATGCTTGTCTGTAGTAGATGCTTCCTTCAGGTGAGTCTAAGATTCTGGAATATCTGTGAATATTGTCAGCAACAAGGAAGCGTAGGAAAGAAACCTTCTTCTCAGAATTGGGCAAGACATCAAAGCCAGCAGCCAATACTCTCACCAAGGTAAGTCTATTTCCTTCTTCAATTTCCTGTATTCTTTTTGGATCATTTTTTATAATCCGGTTAATCTGTGGCTTTAACGGACTTGAACGATCTTTTTCTATTCTTGGCACTGCGATATGCAGGGGCATACATCTCCTGGCCAGAGGGATGGAGAAGGGCCTGCCTGGGCTCCCTTGCGTGATAATTACATGTTAACGAATCCTAAGTTGAAGGACTGGGATAAGATTCCTGTAAGTATTTTCATATATCTTGTGAAATCGTGCTCTAGTAGCTCTCTCTCTCTCTCACACACACACACACACACCCGTGTAGATGAGTTTGTAGTTATTTTATATTTCCAACTAACATTTATCTGCAACATGCTACAGGAAGCAACTGTAGCAGATGAGTTCAAAAGGATGTCAGAACATGGTAGTTCTGATGATGATTAATGTTTAGGAACTCAAATAGGGCTTGGGGAAATTGAAGTTATCCTCGCGTTTAGCTTGTTTTTTGTGTTTGAGAGCCGTTATTGTGTTCCTAGTGCATAGGAAGTTATGGTGCTTTGCAATAGCGTTAGAAAGGCTCGTTTGGCAGCACAACTGTTTTCAAGTATTCTTATGCATTTTCAAATACAACAAATCTAATAATCAGCCCAATTTTCATCATCCTTATCATGTGGCATTAGATGATTGGTTCATAAGTGAAATATATAATTAGTTTCTAATTATCTAATACTAGGGGGGAGTTCGGTCCGGTCCGGGGAGGTTTTACCGATCGGACCAGACCTATTCGGTTCAGGGTTTTCCCACCCTGGACCGGACCGAACTTCCTAAGGATCGGTCCGGTCCTGTCCCATTCGGTCCGGTCCGGTCTGGTCGGTCCGTTCGGTCCACCCTATGTTTTTTTTTTTTTTTATCCAATGAAATTTTGTTTAATACTTATGTAATTATATTGTGATATATTTAATATATATACATATAGTATACTATTATATATATATATTAGTAATAAGCTAATACTATTAGTCTATTAGTAATAATACTATAACTAATAACTATATGTAATAATAACTATACTATAACTAATAACTATATGTAATAATAGTAATAGTGATAACTATATATGTAACTATATGTAATAGTAATAGTAATAATAGTAATATATGTAACTATATGTAATACTAATAACTAATACTATTAGTCTATTAGTACTAATAACTATACTAGTACTAATACTATAACTAATAGCTATATGTAATGATAGTGATACTATATGTAATACTATATTAAATAATAGAAATAATATTATAATAGTAATACTCTTATTGCTAATACTCTATGTAGTTATAGTGATTTAATACTAACATATTACATATTAAGCTAACTATACTAATACTATTATAAATTTACAAATATATGATATATTATAATTTATACTATAACTTTTATAATATGTTAATACATTAATATATATACTAGTACTATATATATTTTTTTGATTGGTTATACTAGTACTATATATTATAGTAATAGTTATACATTAAAGAATATATTAATACATTGATACTAAATATATATAGTTATAGACTTATAATGATTTAGTTATTATGAATTTATGATTAGTATAACTATATAATTGTATTAGTATTAGACTATTAGTAATTCAATTTGGCTATATTATATTAGTAATATTAGTTATGTTGAATCAGTTAGTTAGTATAACTATATTCTACATTATTAGTATTAATATAAATATTAATATTAGTTATAACTATATAGCCTATATTAGAATTTAGTCTTAGACTATATAATAGACTAATAGTATTAGTACAACTATATAAGAATACAGTATAGCTATATATTAGTTTTAATTATAGTGATTAGTAATTTAGTATAACTATATAATAGTAGATTATAAGTATAACTATATATTAGTATTAGTTATACTTTTATAGTGATTTAATATATTATAATTTCTATATTATATTTATACTATAACTCTTATAATATATTAATATATACTAGTACTATATATTATAGTTATATATTAAAGAATATAATAATACATTCATACTAAATATATATAGTTATATTTCTAGTGATTTAGTTATTAACTTATTATGATTAGTATAACTATATAAATTATAATAGTATTAAACCATTAATATAGCTATATATTAGTAATATTAGTTATGGTGAATTAGTACTTTAGTATAACTATATAAGTGTTAACTATAATGATTAGTATAACTATATAAATTATAGTATAGGGATAATTATATTAATTAAATATAAGTATAGTGATAATTAAATTATATTAATTATAGTGATAAATATACTATATAGCTATACATAGTATTAATTATAATGATTAGTATAAGTATATAAATTATATAATAGTATATTAGTATTAATAGTAGACTATTAGTATAGGTTACTATAGCTATTGTTGAAGTATTAGTTATAATGATTTAGTATAACTATATTAGTATAAGTATAACTACAATCTATATTTGACTATTAATATTTTTTTATACCATATATAATTAATTATATAAAACTATTATATAAATAATATATATAAATAATATATATATTTATTAATTTTTATTCGGTCCGGCCCGGTCTAGGGTAGAAAACCCCTAGACCGGGACCGGACTGAACTTGGTCGGTCCTCCCAAACTTGGACCGGGACCAGACCGGACTCATTCGATCCGGTCCGATTCAATCCAAAAATAGCCGGTCTGGTCGGTTTGGCTGGTCCGGACCGACCAATACTCACCCCTATCTAATACCACATTATAGGATGATAAGAATTAGAATGATGAGTAGTAATACTCATTGAAAGGTTGGCAACGGCAAACTGATGATAAGCTCTGGGTTTTAGCCAGCAATAAACAATCAACCCTTTTATTGGATGGGATATACGGCCTCACCATTTTTGCAGGCATTTTCACAGCTAGCTTGTAATGAAAGAAAAATTCTACCTCCACACACATTTTTTTAATTTTTATTATTATTTTCTTTTATCAAATATTTAATATATAAATAATGAATAGAAGAATTGAATTAGTTTAAGAAAAATAAATTCAAAAAAAATTAAAAAATTAAAAAATTGGAAAAAATGTGGTGTGAATTATGGAAGGTTGTGTAGCATTGCCCGTGATGAAAACCGTCTTCGATGCTTGTTACTTGAATACATGGCCCATATAGAGGTCAGCACCAAACCAGCCGAAAAAGTTTAACAAGAAGCATTGCTGTATAAAACATACCAACCACTTTAAACACGTATTAGTAGCTAATAAGAAGGCTGTATCGCCATAATGCAACAACAAAATGGTAGAGTTATTTGTTCGTACACTGATGTAAAACCACGAGTATTCCCTCGAAAACACATATAATTCCCTGCTATACCTGTTCATGAAATGGAGAAATGTACAACAAGGGTATTTGTCTGACCACGGGATTGTTAACCAGACAAAACTCTCTTTTAAGTCATATAAATCCTGTGCTATACATGTCAATTTAAAAGGAAACGAGAACGGTAGAGAAGTGCTAGCTAGTTTCTTGGTTGATCTGGCAGATGACTACAGCCACCCGCCATGCCATGAAAACTGAATTTGTAGAAGTGACCAGAGCGTGGAATACAATAAACAATAGTTATTGCGGTGTTAGGGCTGGGGAGAACCCCGAAGGTTCTTTCACTAGAGAACTGCGTACAGACAGACAACAATCCATAACTTGAACCGAGGGGTGCCATGTGGTCTGTTCAGATGGTCTCACAACCCACCAATCCTTTATAGTGATGGATGATCGACATTCTGCTCCTCCACTTACTGGCGAAGCATTGGAAACCAGTATTTTATGTCCACCACTCTCTCCTGATGAAACCCAAGGCCCCTGAGATATAATCATACAGATTGTCATTGCACAGGGAAATAGTGCATTAGTTCCATCCACTGTTTAGGTAATTATAACAAGAAGACATCATGCGATGCTTTCCTTTTATAAAGCATGGTTAAAAAGTGTACTCTCAGTAGCTTGTGGTTTGTGTCAACGGATCATAATCATAAGCATCACCAGCTTTGACAAAGCGTCCCTTAACCCGTCTTCTAACATCGGCCCTAGCTTTGCGAGAGGCATACCTCACTCTTTTCTCGAACCTAGAAAAAATTCAAATAGAAGTTGAAAAATAAAAGGTTGGCTAGAAGAACATCATGCCAAAAGGTTTAGAAATTAAATAAGCATCAAGTGAAAATGCCATCATATCAGCATGGGTAAAGTAATCGTATTTGTGAGCACAATATAGCATTAAGATTGAGTGGTATATTATGCATAGGTACGTACAAAGACATGCATATCGACAAACATATCCATGGATTGTTATGACTTGTAGTCCAATCTAGACAACCAGGTCGACCTTTAGTAACAGAAAACTTCATACCCACGTTGTTTAGTCGAGAAAAAAAGAAATGGAACCAGAGAATTGTGTTAAGAAATGCATATATTTATATCAAAGTAACTAGCAATGCTGGGAACAAATTTAGAAAACCAAACTAAACGACTCCATTCCCTAGAGGCTGCAGTACTAAGAGTTATCGATTACCATCAAAGAAAGTTGTTACTTAAATAAATAAATAAAAAAGAAAAGAAAAAGAACTATCAAAGAAAGTTACCACAAATCAATACTCCAATACACATAGTTCATTCATTATTTATTTATTGAACTTACTTGCGTGCTTTCTTCTTTTCCTTATAACGCATAACAGCATCACTACGATTAGCAGATTGGAAGGAACTCTCAGGACATGGAGGACACCATGGAGGCTCGCCCATGAGAAGCATTGAAGAAGCCCCACAATCTTGATAATCCCCAGGACTACTCTCTCCAGTACGACCAGAAAACGAAATACTTGAATGCGCTTGTCTTGTTGTCAAACAAAGTACTGGTTCAGTTTTAGTACTCATCATAGAATCTGCAGACGCTGCAGTGCTGCACGCTGGCTGCATTGCATTAACCAGTCCCACCGAGGACCCCTGGAGAAGTACATGGAGATCAGATCATGAGTACATTTTGCCAAACAATATTACAAAGGCTAAACATGGAAGTGAATTCTATATCCTGCAACTACTACGCGAGACAGAACAATTTTTAATGACATCTTGCATATCCATTCATTCCACACATGTTTGAAAGTTCAACATGTTTGTGAGCACTAATCAACATTATTATACTTTATTTTATAAGTATTAATCAACATAAGAATTGATGAAAAGGTACTTAAGAAATTACTGTTGGGTGCACCAAGTTATATAAAGGCAAAATGACATGTCATCATATGATTTCAAAATTCATGCATCTTATGGTAAAAGACCCAAAATCATGCCTTCAAGAAAATAAATCCAAGGTTCACTGCTAGGTGTTAATTTTTTTTACTAGTAAAATATTTTCTTGAAGGTAATTGTCTTTTATTTATGTAGTACCGAAAAACAAAAAATGTAAAGTCAGTATCTTCAAAACAATGAGAGCAGACAAACTTCAGAACTAGGCATGGCAGACTAATTGAGACACAACAGATGCATAAGTATTACACGTGGAGCCTGTGTCAAGGAGGATATTAGATGAGTACCTCAGCAGCAACTGCACCACGACAACTGGAATCAGCAGCAGACATGTCCTTTGTCCCAAACAAGCTATCAATGCCACCATTTTCAAAAAGCTCTTCAGAATGGCTAAGCGCTACGCCAAAGAGTTCTTCATAGTTCTCAAGATTCAAATCCAGTTCATCCATTTCAAAGTCCTCATATGGATCATCTTCTAGACAGAGACCAGAACCTTTAGCTCCAGGACAGCATATCTGCATATTAATAGTGTGAAACTTGTATAAGTCCTAGACGAAGAAACTATAACACTTCCACCATATACCGATTTAAACACAAAGCTCGAATATGGCCACTCCCATCAAGTAAATTAGGAATAATTCGTACATCTGACCAAGCATGCAACTTAGCTTAATTCTGAATGCCACAAAGACTACATATGAAAGTTTGACATAGATGCCAATCATCTCAATCTAAATCATCAAGATGTAATGCTTAAAATTAAAATCTGTCAATCTTGGTCTTAAATCTTTTATTTATCAAAAAAAAAAAAAAATTAAAATCTGTCAATCAACACGACCATCAAAAAGGGGTGGCTTGAGAGTCATATAACTGATCTCGCACTAATAAAGCCAAGACAAGTGCCCAAAAATGAATGATATGGAAAGGAAATATATAACACTAAAGCAGAGAGAGAACTGGAGCCTGTAATTCAAGCACGAAGACTACTGGTGGATCCGCAAAAAATTGAAGCACAACGATTACATGTCTACTTTATCAAACTCCAAAACTAGTTTACCTTCAGTGGTTGGGCTTTGCCATGTTTACAGAATTTGAAGTATCGTAGTCAATCTGACTCATTTGCCCAATACAGAGTTGAACATTTAGATGAATGGTACATAAATTATAACTGGTGGAACCACTAAAATAAAATCCATTTATAGCTTTGCAGCATATTGTTTCTCCAGTTATATATGTAGTAAATGAGTTAAGCGAGGGGCCTTTGAGTGTAGATAAAACAGGTTTACCTCATATATGTAAGAAATGAGTATTGACTTTTTTGTAACCATAGTTTTCCTCCGCCACAAGTGACATTTTTTCAATGAAGTTACGGGCTGTGACCTCTGAAAACAAATACTGTTTTCTCCAGTTAATTAATGGCATCTGCCATGGGTAACATTCATGCAGACTAGCCTATCACAAATGAATTTAAGTGAACCCAGGATATCCGAGTCTACAGCTCATCTCAATACCTCATAGGCTGCACCCTGATGGGTTCAAATGAACGATACATCACATCACTAATCAGCAAATAAGCAAACTTTAAAAACAAAAAGTCAAAGAAACCAATTGAAAGAAAACCCAACTCCCGTCATGAGGGCAATGTCCTACCACTGTATTGTGGTAGATTTATCCATTGAACCGTTAAGATTTTCTACTGCAAGTAAATGACACCATTGACAAATACCTTGGGCAAAGATGTATTTTCGGATCCTGCCGGCTGGTCTAGAATGTAAGGACCAGAACGAACTCCAGGCACTGAAGAGGACCCAACCCAACCGCTGGACTTCTCCACGTTGCGCACGCCATTCAATTCAACTGAACAACATAAATTTTGGCTCATTTTGTTTTCTGCAGCGCCGCAAGCAGTTTTTTCACCGTTCTCTGTTATACTCATCAAACCTAATTCCTGCTCACAAGTGGATTCACCCACAGAAGGGAAATCTAAAACAAATGACCAGATTGAAGAAAGTTCTGCAGCTGATGGGCATCCAGAATAACAATTGATTGTCTGTCTCTTGTGTGCTGAAGCTGAGGTAGAAGTGCCATGACCCATCCAATCACAGTTCTGACAAAGAGAGACCCTCTCTTGGGCACATCTTACTAGTGCAGGTTGTGAATTGCATCTTTCACATAATAGTGTTCTCGAGTGGCGTTTGGATAGGGCATTAGCAGAATGGACATTTCTGTCACATGACAAGCATAAGCATGCCGCATCTGAGCGGCAATACACCATGGACCTTTGTTCCCCGCAAAAATCACATAAATAACCCATCTTCAGATTTATACTTCTCCAATTACCAAACCTCTACCCAAGTTATATATCAGCCTACCAAAAGTAGCTCCTTACACGAATCACAATCGTTCCCAGGTCGTTACAACCTTCAAGTATACAGAAACAAATGCAATAAATCAGTATAGATTAAACAAAAAGGCATTTTCATTAGCAAGAAACTGGGATTACAACTCTAAAACTACATCGGTATGTTTAGATCTCTTTTGATTTTTCTCTGTATAATAAGTAATAGGTCAACTTCAGAAGAAATTTACCTTAATCTAGGAGTTCATTTTTTTTTACAAGTATTCATCTAGGAGTTCAATTAAAAAAAGAAAAAGAAAAAACTAGTATTGTTGTGATATCAACCCGAGGAGTGAGGCAACTCCTGTACTCGTTGAGCTCACATAAACTCAAGAGATACAAAAAAAAAAAAAAAATCTTTGGAGCACGAGTAGCAATTAAAGGATTATGCTTACATCAACCACAAGATGATCCAAAAGAACCTTAAATTGTATCAAACGAAATAGAATCACATCTTTCACTCCAGTTAACAAGCAAAATACTCACTTTGTAAAAGCAAATTATTTATCTATCTTAATCAAAACCACCAATAAGCAAAATAAGATATATTAACACTACAAGGGAGCCACAATTATATTTTTTTTTTTATACCACCAAATGAAATATGGAAAAATGGATAAAATCTTCTGGGTGATTTGAAGGGGAAAAAAAAAACACAGAAGATGATAAAATACACATAAAAACATATAAACAAACGAAAAGCCGGCCTAAATACAAACAAAATAAGAAATTCGGAATTATTGGGAAAAAAACCATAAAAACAAGTGAAGAATTCTGTAAAATAAAGGGTACTCCAATTATTTTTTTCTCAGCACGTTTCAAATCTAGCTAGGAAATTTTTTTTCCTAAATTTTATTTACACCACTCACCAGGGGATTTCGACCAAGAAGAAGAGGAGGAGGAGGAAGAACAAGAAATCAAGGAAAATAACAACGAACAAAACAGAGAACCGCAGAGCACAAATAAAGTAAAAAAATTACCTTTCGGAAAAGAGGTGGACAAGATCGGTAAAGAGCTGAATTTCTAATTTTTAAATATTGTAAAAAGTAGACAAAACTAAGCAACCCTAAGAACAGGATCTTTCCAGAAAATATCTCTCTCTCTCTCTCGCGCGGGCTGTGATTGCTGAGGAAGATAGGAAGATAGAAATGGGGTGGGTGAGAGAGAAAGTATGTGTATAATATGAGTGTACGTATGTATACGTGTATGGTAGATGTGAGATCACAATTATCTAAGCTGACAAAAAGTGCAAATGAGAGAGAGAGAGAGAGAGCGCGCTCAGAGTGGGGTAGGGAAAGTGGGGGACCTGACCCTTTTGGTAGTGAAAGGCGTAGAAAATAAAAGTTGGGTTTCCTTTTCTGGTCCCCCCGTTCATAAATAATACCCTTTTCATATTTTAAGGCCCTCTCTCTCCGTCTGCCGTTTCTTTTCAGTATTAATTAATAATAATTTTCGGGGCCAAAGATATGTTTGCTACCAAAAGTTGTTCCCATACTCTCTGTGTTGGACGAATTGTAGTTCAGTCGCTTCCCACTTGCTGTTTGTACATATATCTGACCCTTTTTCCTGTTCAGTCCCTCTTCGGACCCGATATTTTATTCTTAGGGTTTAGGTGCCTCCAATAAAAACTCGCCACATCAAAATTTTATAGCATAAGTTAACGAGATATATCACGTGATAAAATACATATGTAAAAAAATGAATAAGGAAAAAACATGTTAAACAACCGTGATCCCTTAACAAAACTCTCAAACCTATCGCACGACAGTAAGTTCATCGCCGCCGCTACCGGACGGTAAAAAGGTAGAAAAATTGAGTGTTACAGCTTGAAATTATTACTAACTACCGTGTGATTTTATAGACTTGAATTGATAAGTACAATTAGAGATGATAAGTTACAATACAACTCTAATCCTATCTAGAATTTAAATTATAAATTACAGATAAACATATGTTGTAACTATCGAATGTTTGAATTGGAGATTAAAGTTTGAGATTGAGTGGTCTATGTGCTGTCAGTTGGTGTAGATGTATTTACTACTACATACGTGGACCGTGCTGCAGATAGTAGCTTAACATCCCCCCACAAATGAGGGGAGGTTCACAAATCATCGGTTTGGAGAGAAGAAACAAGAAGCGTTCACTTGTCAATCCTTTGGTGAATAGATCAGATAGCTGAGCATTAGTGGAGATAATTCGTAAGATGATATCTCGATTGAATACCTTTTCCTTGATAATGTGGTAATCTACTTTGATGTGTTTGATGCATGCGTAAAAGACAGGATTCGTAGCCAAAGAGAGGGCACTAAGGTTGTCACACCGTAGTATATGTGGTGATGGAAGTGGTATATGAAGGTCACAGAGTAGCATTCGCAACCAATACAATTTAGCAGTCATGGTAGCCATAGAGCGATCTTTGGATTCAGTGGAGGACCTAGACACCACTAATTGTTTTTTTGCACTCCAAGAAACCAAGCAAGGTCCAAGAAAAATAGCATATCTTGTGGTGGAGCGTCGGTCATCAATTGAGCCAGCCCAATCAGAGTCACAAAAGCCATTAAGGGTGAGAGTCTCTTTTTCAGATCAATTGTAGGTGTATGAAAAAACTGACATAGTTGATTCACTGTGAAGGAAATTCCAGACCTTGTGAGGGTGCAATATTGAAGGGCACCAACCAACTGCCTATAGAAGGTGATATTTGCTAAAGAATCTCTTGAGGATTGAGACAACTTCGCACCAGATGCAAGAGGAGTGGCACATGGTTTGACACCTGCCATTTTGAATTGGTGCAACAAATCAAATATGTACTTAGATTGAGAAAGATACATACTAGAAGAATTTCAAAATGTGACTTTGAGACCCAAAAAATAGTGAAGAGGACCCAAGTCTTTGATAGCAAAGTCCCATCGCAAGGAAGTGATCAAATTGAGAATAAGATCCATGTTATTGCCAGTAATAATGATGTCGTCAATATAGATAAGTAAGAATGTAAGAACACCATGTTCATGAAATACAAACAATGAGTAATCAACATTTGATTCAATAAAACCCAGTTGAGATAAAGCATCTGCAAATCGATGGAACCACATTCGAGGGGCTTGTTTCAAGCCATAAAAGGTTTTATTTAAATTGTAGACATGCTATAGATATTTGGGGTCAACAAAGCCAGAATGTTGTTCTATAAATACCTCTTCTATTAAGTGACCAGCTAGCATGTTGTTCTATAAATACCTTTTATGTTAAGTGACCATGTAGGAAGGCATTAGAAACATCAAGTTGGCGTAATGGCCAATTAAAGTGTATTGCAATAGCTAAAATCATGCAGATGGTAGTATGTGACGCCCCCAAATTCCGCTTGGGATTGAACGGACATTTGAAGCGTCGAGACATGCAACACAAGGTTACCTGCCCCCGTTCATGACATATAAGATGCAATGTTCCTAACATGCATCTAGCATTATGCAATATTCGCAGCGGATATTTTTTTTTTTTCTTTAGCAATACTATGCACCAAACTAAAAATATCCCAAATACTTGAAACATATTTCATACATAAAAACATACTAAAAAGCCGTGATCACTACACTAGTCCAAAATGGTTGTGATCAAAAGAATACTTGAGATACAACTCCAAAAGTACAAGCATTAACCTAAGTTAAATACTATACCATCATCAACATCGCACCGTAGCCTAGATGACCGTATTCAGATGGTCAGATTCCAATTCTTCTTTGGGTCCTGTAACAAGATCTACCATTCGGGGGGAATGGTAGTTGGGACTACCACAGTGAGATTTGATTACAAATCTCAGTAAGTTAACATAAAACTCACACACAGGTTAAAGATGCATGCATGGCAGTAAAAGCATAAATGCATAAGTAAAGTCGTACATAAGCATAGCATAACTTGACATATAACATGACATAACCAGAACTTAAACGTGAACTGAACTTGACTTAACATGACATGAACTTGAGTTTAAAACATAACATGGACTTGAAATGTAGCATGAACGTAAACATGCATAACATAAATATGAACTTGAAAATAACATAAACTTGAACATATCATGACATAAACGTGAACTTGAGACATACTGTAAACGTGAACTTAACATGATGTGAACATGAACTTGGAACATAACTTGATCATGAACATAACATGTACGTGTACATAACAAAACATGAACTTGATCTGAAACTTGACTTATCATGCACTTGATCTGAAACTTGACTTAATACGTACTCCACAGTTGTTGTGGCCCCACGTATTCTACGTGTCACAATTGCTGTGTCTCACGTAGTGTATGCTCCACAGTTGTTGTGGCCCCATACTTCATGCTCCACAGTTGTTGTGGCCCCATGAATACACGTAACATAAAATATAATACGTACTCCACAGTTGTTGTGGCCCCACGTATACACGTAACATAAAATATAATACGTACTCCACAGTTGTTGTGGCCCCACGTATACACGTAACATAAAATATAATACGTACTCCACAGTTGTTGTGGCCCCACGTATACACGTAACATAAAATATAATACGTACTCCACAGTTGTTGTGGCCCCACGTATACACGTAACATAAAATATAATACGTACTCCACAGTTGTTGTGGCCCCACGTATACACGTAACATAAAATATAATACGTACTCCACAGTTGTTGTGGCCCCACGTATACACGTAACATAAAATATAATACGTACTCCACAGTTGTTGTGGCCCCACGTATACACGTAACATAAAATATAATACGTACTCCACAGTTGTTGTGGCCCCACGTATACACGTAACATAAAATATAATACGTACTCCACAGTTGTTGTGGCCCCACGTATACACGTAACATAAAAAATAATACGTACTCCACAGTTGTTGTGGCCCCACGTATACACGTAACATAAAAATATAATACGTACTCCACAGTTGTTGTGGCCCCACGTATATACGTAACATTAAATATAATACGTACTCCACAGTTGTTGTGGCCCCACGTATTCACGTAACATAAAATATAATACGTACTCCACAGTTGTTGTGGCCCCACGTATTATACGTAACATAACATGTCTTATCTTTCTTAATGCATGAGATATTAATTAATATCATATACTTTTCTAACATGGCGTATACTTGTAAATGGCACAATATGATTTAATCATAACATTTCATGGCATACTTAACATGGCATACTTATAACATACATCATTGTATGACAGAAAAGATTATGTAACAGATAATTATTCATGAGAGATTAAATCATACGTAGCAGATAAACATGTAATGACATAGCATGACATGGCATATACGATAACATACATACATAAATTGTAGTTCTCTTACCCATCACACATACACAATAAACTGATAGTAAGTTAGAGGCTAACTTACCTCGATCGTCGCGTTCTATGAGAATAGAGCGCGAGACACGAGGAACTGCACAACAGCTGGAAGAGGAACACTCAAGTCCTTAAGATTTTCACTTCTGAACTCAATTGCCATATTGTAAGCACTTGCAACACCACGGCCAACTTGAGGTTTCACTATACTCGGAAGAGATAAATTGACTTCAGAAAGCCTTTGCACTAAAACAAGTTCATTAAAATTATCAATAACAACCAAACAAACAACTCATTTCTCAATCCATATACTCTTAGCCATAGTCAACCACAAGATGACACCAGTCATCCCGGACTATAATCCATATCATCACTGCTTCGGGACACTGTCATACAGTTTCCCAACATTACACCATACGCTCCACACTTCTCTGCTACGCCATCCAACCCTTCGTGACACGCCATCCGGTGTATCACGACTTAGTACAGAGTACACTCACGTGAACTCTCTTCCATTCACACTACAAAACCCATCACTGCGATACACGTCTCACGGTGCATCGCTACGCGACACGGAGTACGCGCTACGCGTACTTCCTTCGCTACAACACTCATCAACACGATGCACATCACACGATGCATCGCCATACCACACGGAGTACACTACATGCGTACTCCCTTCCTTCTACGACCCACATCACTACAGCGCACGTCGCGCGGCGCGTCGCTGCATTACACAGAATACGCTACACGCGTATTCTCTTCACACAACCCGCCGTATCACATCTACGGCATCCATCTCACGCCTATACTTCACAGCACAGTCCACAAAACTACAAAATCAAGCCTAACACTTCACAACCACACTTCGTTTCACAACTACGCAGCGAACTCCACAAACACTAACTACACAGTCTACAGCCAACCAAATCAACTATGTTAAACATAAATAACTAAAGATAGAGGGTTATACCATCGACGGGATAACCCGTGCGTCGCTCGCTGCTCGTCACGAACATGCGTCGGAGGAGCATACGTGGCGGTACGGTGTCTGTCCACCACATAAAGTGGTAGTTTGGGCTTGAGAAAGGCTAGGCGTGGTCTTGGAAGACTCACGGTCGCCTTGTGATGGTCAAAGGTGGCGGAGCACGGCGGCATCACGCCGTGAACAGTAACTCCGAACGGTGAGCGGAGGAGACGCGAGGTAGCGAAAAGCCATAGAACTTCATGGAAAGCTAGGGAAAGGTAGAGGAACATGTGGTGGAGCTGTGGTGGCGAGGTGGTGGTCGGACGGTGGCTAACGGCGGCAGATCGGCCGTTTGAAACCATTTTTGGCCTTGGAGAGTGCGGGAGAGTGTGAGCTCTACGAAGCTCCGTTGGCCATGAAATTTCTTGGAGAGGTTCATGAGGATGAGAGGAACAAGATGGTGGTGGTGAAACACCACGGGTGGCCGTGTACGGCGGCGCACGGTGGTGCAACCGAACGGGTGTTTTGAGAAACCCATATGAGAAAAAGTGAGAGTTTGGGAAAAAGAAAGACATGGGGAGGAAGCCCTTGATGTGGTGAATCCAATGGTGGTGCTTGGTGGCTGATTTGGCCGTGTATGGTGGTCCAAAATGGTGAAAAGCCTTAAAAACCCATTTGTTTGGAGGCGAGAGTGGCGGCTAACCGTGGCTCGGATGGAGGTGAAACTTGGAGGGGATGTTCACCGGTGAGAGGGGAAGAAATCTGGGTGGGTGGTGTAGTCCACGCCGCCGGCGAGCGGCGGTTCTGGGCGGAGAAAGAAATCGGCAACAGGGGAGAAAACAGGGCAGGGGCAGCAACTTCCGGGGGCTCTCGGCGACTAACGGCTGGTCCGATGGCTCTGAAAATTGGTGTGTATGAACTATGGTGAAAGGGGAAGAGAATGGCGGGGGTGGTGTACGACACCTCCACCGGACGGCGGAGAAACGGGCGGTCAAAGGGGCGGCGACGGTAATGAGACAAGAAGGAAGAGCACGGGAAGAGAGAGAGAATTGGTGGCCGGCGTTGCACACCTCCGGTGCAGATGTGTTCGCCGGTGAGGGAGGGACATGCCGGAGGTGGAGGTGAGGCACGGCGGCCGGAGGTGGCGCCGGTAGGAAGCTAGAACCGATCAGCTATGGTGGAAGGGTGTAAGTCGACCATGGAGAGAAGGAGAGGAAAGAGAAGAAAAAAAAAGAAAAAAGGAAAAATGAAGGAAAAAGGGTAGGAGCCTAGGTAATAAACTTCAATCCTACGTTTTGGGATCCTCAAATAATTCAACGGTGAATTAAAACACTGATTAAAAACGCGTAAATGTTTTATTTTAAATAAAACACTTTAAATAAAACACCACGATGAATTAAGGTAGAATATTATTTTATAAACTAAAATTTATAAAATAATATTTCCTCATCATTATATAAAATGATAAAGTACCGTTAATTAATCGAAGATGATAAAACCAATTAATTTAAATAAGAGTTTTCAACGTAAAATTAAACATCTTAATATCTTAAAACAACTAAAATATTTAATCTAAGTAATTATCCACAATTATAATATTTTCAGAGCTCATTAAATTATTATAATTGTGCTACTTTAAAAACAAGCTTATCTAATACTTTGAAATTCGATGGATAAGATCCGGGAAAACGCCATCGAGGTACAACGCTTAGGATAAAACTGTTCATGATTTTACAGCTGTCGGTGAAGAACAAATTACGTGATTTACGGAAAAGATAATCTATACGCGTGATTCCAGATGAGGGTAAAGACGAGAGAGATGTGATTGCTGTCGGGAAAGAATCCAAAACTGATAATTTTAGCGGGCTGTTACATAGTAGGCTTGATAACATGACTAAATGTCTCGATGTAGTCCAAACCATCTTGCTGAGGACATAAGGTCCAAGTATTGTTGGATTGAAAGGCCTTAAATCTTCTACCATTACAGCATATCACTCAGGAGATTTCATAGCTTGATGAAATGATGAAGGGGCAGTTGGCACAGTAAAGGTTTGTAGAGCACATAAAGGGTACTCTATACAGTATTAGAGATGATAATTTGTGAATGGCTTGGGATGAGAATAACCTGTTCGGGACCTACTAGTCATGGGATGGTGGGGTAGGATGGAAGGAGGTGAAGATCTTGAAGATGGTGCAGTTGGTGAAGGGAGAGGAAAGGTAGTGATAGGGACATGATCTAATGGAGTAGACTGAGGTGTTGCAGCAGGTAAATTAGATAGTGAGGTATCTAAAGAAATATCAATGCCATTAAAGGAAGAGGGTAAGAAATGTGGTACCTCAATATGTGTAGTTGAAGCTGAGACAAATCCCACATGAGCAGATTAAGTTGTGGAGCCACTAAGTAAGGAATAATTAGATTTGTGAGCAAGAAGAGTTGTTCATTAAAGACAACACTTCTACTGAGATAAACTCTGTGAGTGATAACCCCTATGATTAGCACTGTAGCCAACAAAAACACATTGTATGGAATGAAATTAAAATTTGTTAGTATTATATGGTCTAAAAAGAGGGTAGCAAGCACAACCAAATGTTCTTAGAATGGAATAATTTAGAATTTTGGTAGTGAGAACCTGTTAGGGAGAACTATTTTGCGTTAGAGATTTTGGCATACGATTTGTAAGATATACTGCAATGTTAAATGATTCAACCCAAAAGGTAGTAGGGAGATGGGAGTGAGTAAGAAGTGCTAGACCTGTTTCCACTATGTGGCGATGTTTCCTCTCAGCAACACCATTTGCTGATAGGTGTAGGGACATGAGATGCAATGCATAATACTATTAGAGGCGAGGAATTATTCAAATTGTGTGTATGTAAATTCACCACTGCCATTGGATTGAAATGACTATATTTTTGTATCAAATTGATCTTTAGCATAACATTTAAATTTAGTAAAACAAGTGAAGGCTTCAGATTTATTGTGAAGAGAGTACATCCATGTAAAATAAGAGAAATCATCTATAAATGTAATGTAGTACTTGCAACCACTCAAGGACTTAATAGGAGAACAACAAATATCAAAATGTATTATTTCAAAGGGAACAATGGACATTCTAGTAGATAGAGAAAATGGAAGAGACTTGCTATTGGCAAGTTAACACAGATCACAAATAAAATGATGTTGAACATGACCCTTGATAGAAACAAGACTTTGAGACTTTAACACACTTAAAATAAAAGAGGTGGGATGCCCCAATTGATGTGCCATGTGCAAGAATCAGTGGTGACTCCAAGGAAGGCTGTGTAGGAGTGAGCTTTATTGATGGAGGTGGGAAAATGGAGTGGATATAAGCTGTTCTTACTTGGCCCTTGTAAAAGAATTTGCCCCTTGAGATTGTCCTTCACAACAAAAACTTTAGATGTTAGAGCAAACCAACAATGATTGTCTTCACAAAATTTTTGGATGGATAAAAGGTTAGATGCAGCTGAGGGACAGTGCAAAACATCTTTTAAATGAAAGGATGTAGAGGAGTTACTAACTACAAAGGAACCAATGGATGTGATAGGCAAACCATTACCAACTACGGCTTCATCATCACCAGTATAAGACTCACTGAGTGGTAAGTTTTGTAGGTCAGAGGTGATGTGGGAGTTGGTACCACTGTCAACTAACCAAGTATGTTCTTCTCCTGTGTCTGAGTCTTTTGTAGCCATTGCAGCCAGTTGAGAAGGAGGATTTCGTCCTTGATAAGAGAAATTCATATGATGGAAACAATCAAGAGCTTGGTGCCTATTTTTACCACATATTTGACATGGTGCACGAGGTGGAGCAGGTATATCATATTTAGGAGGATGCTGTGTTGACTTTGTGTTGGAAGACCACTTGAGTAGCTTTTGCTGAGAATTTGACGGCCTAACAAAACTATTGCGTTGTTGCTTGTGGTAGGGATGCTTTTCTTTTGAGAAAATAGAGCAAATGTTCCAGCATTAGCATCATTACCGTATCACTTATTGTTAACGAGCATCTCAAAATTTAAGAGTTCAGTCTGAAATTTATCCAAAGAGAGAAGCATTTCAAGTGGCCAAAGAATAAGAAGTGACAAAGGCATGGTAAGAGGAGTTCAAACTGCTAATTATATAGGTGATAAGAGCATCATCAGCAACTGGCTTCCCCACAATGGCCAGTTGATCAGATAAAGTTTTGGCAAACTGCAATAGTTCACTGCAAGATTTAGAACCTTGTCACATGGACTGAAGTTGCAACTTTAGATGGGAAACCCAAGAACGGGATTGCAATGTCGAGATGCAAGGAGGTTCCAAACTTGCTGAGAAGAGTTGAGATCATAAACGAGGGACAACACATTCTCAGACAAAGTAGCATTGAGTCAACTTAACAAAAACTGGTCCTTTTTATACTAGAGAACAAATTTTGGTGTGAGATAATCAGTTAGGTTGCCATCGACAGCAACCTGAAACTTTGATGAGCAAGGCTTATTCCATAGGAGATAATTGGAGTAATTCAAGTTGACAGATATGAAAGGTTTAAGATTTGGAATTTGGAAAATTGGAACTAGGGAGGCGGAAGCAACCATTGTAGGATCGTGAGAGCAGTAAAGCTTTATGGCTTAGGATGCCATGTAAAAAGGTAGAGAAATTGAGTGTGGTAGCTTGAAATTGTTGTTGACCACTGTGTGATTTTATAGACTTGAATTGATAAGTACAGTTAGAGGTGATAAGTTACAATACAACTATCTAGTATTTAAATTATAAATTATAGATAAACCTGTGTTGTAACTATCAAGTGTTTGAATTGGAGATTAGAGTTTGAGATTGAGTTGTCTTTGTTCTATTAGTTGGCGTAGATGTGTTTGTTACTGCATACGTGAGCTGTGCTGTAGATAGTAGCTTAACACGGACAACAGTGTTGCCACACCATCTTCCATCACCGCACGATACCACACCATTCATACAGCCACCAAGTTCCATTTGATTCAAAACAACCATAGCCATCGTCTTCTCTATTTCCATTTTCTCTAACTTTGATTTCACAGTGGGTTTATTTTTATTGCTCTTTCTTAAGATTTTCATAACTCAATTTCGTGATTTTGTTTTTATCGTCATTTTTGCTTGCTCAGGAGAAATTGAGACAAACCCAAATCACATGGACAATTGTTTTGAATAAACCCATATCACTTAGAGGAGGGCATGTCATTTGAAATTCCCAACGTACCACTGTAAAAACACGAAATTGCCTACCAATTTCTTTGAACAAATTTATTAGATCTCAATTGTCAAGATTATATAATGAATCAATTATTTAAAAATAAATAATTAAATTTGCACGACACAACGATTGGTTACGAAGGGAAACCCTTTAAAGAACTCTTTAAAGGTAAAACCCTACGGGGTAGCCAAACTTAGGAAAGTCAATCTTATTATTTGAAGAACAATTACAAGCAATCATCAATTACAAAACCTTTGTAATTCGACTATCTTACTTGCCAAGACAATCGACCCGTTTGTCTTCTACCGCAGTAGCAGCCAGAACCTCTGGCGATCTTCAAATTTTGCATTTCCTCCTAGAACTCTAGGGGCTGAATTCCAATCACACGATCCTCCAACACCAGAGCATGATCACACTTAAAGAGAGATAAAAAACCCCATGAAAATTCTCAAATGAATTTTCTCACACATATGCTCTGAATAACCACTTTGAAATTCATGGCTCTCTGATCTCTAAGAAGATACAAAACCGAATCTCTTTAAATAGAAAGTCTAGAAAGAGTTTCAATTACAATAGGACTCTGCTGACGGTTAGCAACAGTCGCGAAAACGTGTGCCGACGGACTGCTAACATTTCGCGAATAACAATCTTCTGGATTGATAATCTGTCCAGTTTTCTTCAAGATATACCAGGACTCGATTTTAACTTCAAAAACTTATCTAAACATCACCTAAGACTTCTAGATAAGCTTAACATTGTTTAGAGATAAATAATTATTTTTACATTCATCAACAATTTCAAATAATATGATAAGACAAGCCTTATCATCTCATCATCTAATCCTAGCCAATTTTTGCCTTAACAATCTCCCCCTTTGGCGGATTGATGACAGAACCAGTTTGATGAATGTAACTACCCTGAAAAATATGTCAATTAGCAAATCACAGAAAAATAGGAAATGATAAAGAGTTGTGATTTAATAAAAGCAGAAAAATCAATTTATCCTAAACATAACACATGCCAAATCAGAAATAACAGTTATCCTAAACAAAACACATGCCAAATTGTATTTGAATTACAACTAAACAAGGAGTTAAGAACATGATAATCAAATCATGATAAGGTTTTCTCCCTTTGATGTTGCTGCTCCCCCTCAAACTTTTCTCCCCCTTTCGGTCAACAATTAGCCATGGAGATTTATATTTCATCATCAGAGTCAGCTACACTGGCCATAATGTTTTGCACATCCAAAGAAAGTTGAACCAAGCGATCGTTTGCTTGCACACAATCAGAGCGTACAGCAGCCAACTGTTGCTCCAACATGGACTAACTTGCTTCCCATTTGGCTGTAAGGCCATCAATCTTCTGAGACAGCACAGCGATTTGCTCAACAACTTGAGAGATGGGAATGGAAGGTTCAGGTGGAGAAGAGGCTGACTCAGTAGTTAGGGGGTGCTTCTTAGTGATAACCGCCTCAAACTTGACCACAGTTAGTGCTGAAATGGGGTCTGGCAGCTTCATTGTAGGTTCATTTGCCCAAAGTGAAACTTTGGCAAGCATGGCCAATTTAGTAATTAGACTTCCAAAAGGGAGATTTAATTCTTTTTCCACATGTGAGCGATGAATAATGTCAATGACATGCCGTGGAAAATCTATAGGAACGCCAGTAGCAAGAGCATACTTGAAATAAGCTCTTTCTAAAGAAATTTCTGTGTGGTGACTAATAAGCCATAGATTGGTCAGCACTATTTTGGCCAGAAGTCGAAACTGAGGCAGCATATGGTGGAGAGGCAGTCTGTTCATTTTGGCAGTCCATTTGGGGCCATTTGGACCAACAAAAAGATTACGCATTGCGGTCTTAGTTGGAGCTTCTATGCCCTTGTATGGAAATAAAGGGGATTCTACCTCAGGAAGAGTGAACAAACCTTGGAGAATTGCAGGAGATACCTCAATTTGAATCCCTCGAACGATAGAAGAGATGCTATGATCATCTAAATTAAAATGGGCGATGTTCGAGTAGAATTCACGAACCACTTCAACACAAGGTGTAGGTAAGGCATGAGTAAGCTTCTCCCATCCTCGTTCAATGAATATCCGGCAAATTAATTGGAAGTCTTCGGTAGGGAAGTCATTTATGCTAACCTCCCTTTCACCCAAGATGGGTCTCTTGGAGAAAGTATTCCTATATGCAGTTTTAGCTTCAATCGATGTGAAGCGATCAGGAGTGGCTGCTGTGGGAGCAGTCACAGATGGTGATGGAGGAGGAGCGGAAGTGTCTCCCAATTGCATAGGTTCAAGTAATGGAACATCCTCACTTGAGGAGTTCTCAGATGGCGCAGGACGTGTGATCCTTTTGCGTTTTGCCCTTTCTTTGAACCTCATCTGAAACAGTACAATAACAAAAAAAAATGTGAGAATCAAAAAGAGATTAATATCCTATTTTAATAAATGTGATATATATAGATATATATATATATATATATATTTTTTTTTTATGATATGTTTGTTGTGAACAGAAAAAAAAAACTACTCAGGCGTGAGAGCTTTACAATGTGTATAAGAAACTCTTGAAAAACAGTTCAAAAGAAAAAATTGAGATGAGTCAAGAAATATTACAAGCACTTGGTGGGCATTCGGAAGAACCAAAAAACAAAACAACGTGAGCAATATAGCCTTATCCTCAATACATGTAAACAACTCACCTCAACTGAGTAACTTATATTGATTTCAAACCAGCCCAACCAAGAAAAATGCAGAGAATAAATAGCCTCTCATAAATTTACTAAAATCCACACTTACCCTAGAAATAAAAGACACCCAAAAAATATAGCAGATTTACCTTAATGATGCAGAGGAGAGTAGAATCGGATGAGCTTCGAAATTGCAAAAGAAAATTACCGAGAGAATAGTAGTGAAAGAATGATTCGGTGGGCTCAAATGAGGAGGGAAGGATGTGAAGGAGGTTCAGTCCGTGTGAAAATAGAAGAGAAAGAAAGGGGGGGTCTGTGTGTGTATACGGCAACCAAACAACAAGGGAAATAAACTCTTTATGAGCCGTGTGCCTATGCACGTGCCTCCACTAACACACTTAAGCACTTATCTCACACTGACACTCTGGGACTTACTCCAAGCATAATAATAAAACTAAACACTTAGACACTTTTCTCACATATACCCAAAAAAAAAAAAAAACTTAGGCACCTTTTTTTTTCTTTCTTTATGAAAATAAAACAAAATAACAAAGAAAAAAAAACACACGTTTTGTATTTTATTTTATTGAAATATTATATATATATATATATATATATATAAAAATAAAGCACATGTATATCCTCATCTTAATGCAATGATAGTGAATTTTACACTAAAGAAAAATCTGATCAGTACCACATTCTAAATAGTAGCAGTCACTATAGATATTCACTCCTCATAAAATAATCAATGTCAAAGTCCATGTGAGTGTGTGAGTGAGTATACTTATGCCATAAAACATATATATATATATATATATATATATTTTATATTTTTGAATCTTCTATTCATGAGTATTTTGCTTCTAACATATGCTCACAAGAGGTTGTTACTCATCTTAAAAGTCAAACTTTATGCTAGGGCCTAGATACACAAGCATCTCCTCCAAACACTAGTTTGCATAACCCCATTTTTGAGTCCATTTTTGTTGCTCATCTTTTTTCATAATGATTTGAACAACGATTTTTTCTATAAGGACTGAAGGTGATTGATCCGTGTGAGGTGTTTGTCTTTTCCCACAATGTGTAACACCGACTTTTTTCTATATGGATCACTCTTTGTGTTTGGCAAGCGGAGAGCTATCTAATGTACTAGGTTCAACTAGTATTAGTCAATTTAAGGCACAAACGTCCCCTTTTATGAGCATTGCAGTAGACAAAATGATCTTTTGAGCATAACATGCATATGTACAAGTTTCTCACAGTGCATAGAAAATGAACTTTGCCAAGATGACTCATAGGGTTAGTAGACATACAGTGTTTTGTACTATAAAGAGCAATGCACAGTTGCAGAATTTTTATCAAGTAAAATCACACATGCTCAACACTTTGATTTATCAACCATGTACTTGTACGAAAATATATATATATATATATATATTTTTAAAACTGAAACAGAAAAAACAAATAAAAAGAAGTAGAAGAAAAAAAAAACAGTAAAAGCTAAACTAATGAGATAAAAAAACCTCTTACTTGGGATCACACACCCCAATGGTTTTTCTTAAGAACTCAAACCTGAGACCATCTAAGGGTTTGGTAAATAAATCAACCAGCTGATGTTCAGTAGACACATGCTCTAAGGATACTATTTTAGATTCAACCAAGTCTCTTATAAAATGATGTCTAATGTCAATGTGCTTGGTTCATGAGTGCTGGACAGGATTTTTGGAAATACTCATAGCACTAGAATTATCACAATAGATTGTCATAGTATCTTGAGAAAAACCATAGTCATCAAGCATCTTTTTCATCCATAGGAGTTGTGTACAACAATTTCCTGCAGCTATGTATTCGGCTTCAGCAATAGATAAAGAAATAGAATTTTGTTTTTTACTCATCCAAGCCACAAGATTACCACCTACATAAAAGCATCCACCTGTAGTACTTTTTCTATCATCAGCATTCCCAGCCCAATCAGCATCCGAATAACCAACAAGTGTTAGATTAGTGTCTTTTGAATACCATATCCCATAATCAATAGTAGCATTAAGATATTTTATGATTCTTTTTACTGTAGTAAGATGAGATTCTTTAGGATTAGCTTGGAATCTAGCACATACACCAACACTAAAAGTTATATCGGGTCTACTAGCTGTGATATATAATAGACTTCCTATCATGCTTCTATAAAGAGTGGGGTCAATGTTTTTACCTGTAGAATCATTGCTGATTTTTACTGAAGTGCTCATGGGAGTGCGAGCATTGCTTTTTCCTTCCATTCCAAACCTCTTAACAAGATCTCTTGCATACTTAGATTGTGAGATAAAAATTCATTCTTTACTTTGTTTTATTTGAATGTGCAAGAAAAAATTCAGCTCACCAATCATACTCATTTCAAATTCAGATTTCATTTCATTTGCAAAATCATGTGCAAGAGACTCACGTGTAGCTCCAAAGACAATATCATCAACATAGATTTGAGCAATTAGGAGTTGTTTACCTGATCTTCTTATGAACATAGTTCTATCAGCTTGTCCTCTAGTGAAATTATTATCAAGTAAGTAAGCTGTCAATCTTTCATACCACGCACGAGGAGCTTGTTTTAACCCATAGAGGGCCTTCTTTAATCTGTACACATGGTTAGGATAAAGATGATTAGTAAACCTTTTAGGTTGTTCAACATATACCTCTTCATGTAATAGTCCATTTAGAAAAGCACTTTTGACATCCATTTGGTATAATTTGAAGTCTAGATGACATGCAAGTGCAAGTAAAATGCGGACAGATTCCAAACGGGCCACGGGGGCAAATGTTTCATCAAAATCAATCCCTTCTACTTGAGTGTAGCCTTGTGCAACAAGTCTAGCTTTGTTTCTCACAATGGTCCCATATTCATCAGACTTGTTCTTGAAGATCCACTTAGTTCCTATAACATTGTATTTTTCTGGTCTAGGAGCTAATTTCCATACATCATTTCTAGTGAATTGATGAAGTTCTTCATGCATTGCGTTAACCCAACTTTCATCATTTAATGCTTCTTCAATTTTCTTCGGTTCAACCTGTGACAAATAACACACAAAGGAAACTTGATTTAGTACTCTTTTTCTAAGTCTCATACCTTCATCTAGATCACCAAGCATATTTTCTTTTGGGTGATTTTGAGTGACTCTAGAAGAGGGTTCTTTTTCTTGTGAGTTTAATGGTGTTTTTTCTGTATGATCTTCTTCATCTTGTTCTTGAGAGTCATTTTCAACATCTTGCACCAATTCCTTCATATTTTCAAGTTCCTCCATAGTAGTCTCAGTTGAAATATCATCAACAAAAACATTAATTGATTCCATAACAGTTTTAGTGCATAGGTTGTAAACTCTATAAGCCTTACTATTTGAAAAATAGCCTAGAAACACTCATTCATCACTTTTGCTTTCAAATTTATGAGTTTTTTCTCGATCTCTCAAGATATAACATTTGCTTCCAAAAATTCTAAAATACTTTATCGTAGGTTTTTTATTTTTCCACAAACCATAAGGAGTAAACTTGGTGCCTGGTCTTAGAACCACTCGATTCAGGATATGATTTGCGGTATTTACAGCTTCTCCCCAAAAGTGCAATGCCATCTTTTTGTTGCTTAACATGGTTCTAGCCATCTCTTGAATTGTTCTATTTTTTCTCTTCACTACTCCATTTTGTTGTGGAGTAATAGGTGCAGAAAATTCCTGATGTATGCCCTGTTCATCACAAAAATTAGTGAAATTAATATTTTCAAATTCTCTACCATGATCACTACGTATTCTAGAGATAGAGACTTCCTTTTCAATTTGTAACTTCTTAAACAGCTTCTTGGCAAGATCAAAAGCTTCCGATTTTTCTCTCAATAAAATAGACCATGTGAATCTTGAGAAGTCATCTACAATCACCATGATGTATCTCTTTCCACCAAGACTCTCAGTTTGAGTAGGACCCATCAAGTCCATATGCAACAGCTCAAGTGGCCGAGAGGTGAGTATGTGAGTAGTTTTCTGATGTTGAGCTCTGGTTTGCTTTCCTTCTTGGCATGCTCCACATACTATTTTCTTGACTTTAATAGCCTTAGACAGTCCATCAACAACTTACCTTCTTGACATCTTTGATAACTCTTTAAAATTTATGTGTCCAAGCCGTTGATGCCATAATTCAGACTCATCAAGTACAATCCTACAGCACTCTAACCTTGAACTTGGAGAGATTCCATAGTAATTATCTGAGGTTCTAGTGCCTTTTAGAATCCATTCTCCAGCTTAATTGTATATATTGCATTCATCCTTGGAAAACTGCACAGAGAGATTTTCATCACAAAACTGACTAATGCTGAGTAAATTTGCTTTTAGACCATTAACAAACAAAACATTATGTAAAGAAGGTAATCCAGGTATTTCAATACTCCCTTTCCCTTCTACAGCAGCTTTGCTTCCATCTCCAAAAGTCACAGTGCCTCTAGCTGTTGGTTCAATCTTCTTGAATAATGCTTTATCTCCAGACATGTGTCTTGAACAAGCGCTGTCCAAATACCAAGAACTATCTTTCTTTGCTCTAAGTGATGTGTGAGCAACAAAGCATACAGGATCATTTTTATTTACCCATTTTACTTTGGTTTTTGGCTTATTCTTTTCATTTACACTACTTTGTAAAATCTTATTTTGGAAACAAAAATCTGCCAATTCCCCAAGTTTGAGACTTAAAAAATTTATCTGTTGATTCATATTCTCAACTTGATCTTCTAGACTCTTTCCTCTTCTTTTTGTATTTCTTTCACTATTTATTTTCTGCACATGGTAAAAGTTAAAACAGTGTGGTCTTATATGACCAACAATTCCACAATTATGACAAGTAGGAATGAATTTATCATGCAGAAATTTTGATTGAACTGGTTTGGATGATACATGATTTTGAGCATTCTTACCTTGACTTCCTTTTACAAAAACTATACTTTTAGATGATGTAGCAGCGGATGATGAGCCTAGTTTTTCTTTTCCTTTTGAATTCATATATCCTAGTCTAGTTCTATCATTATTTACTTTTTGACAACTCAACATTTCTTCTAACTTTTGTGTTGCTGTCTTTTCTTTCTACTCCTGAAAGTCTTCTAATTTCTTTTCTAGAGCAGTCTTTTGATCATTTAATTTTGATATTACCTCAGAATTTTTAAGTACCTCTAAGAGATTATTTTTCTCACCTTCTATAGCAGTGAGTCTGTTGTATAGCTTCTTGTTGAGTTTATTTAATTTGACTACTTCTTCACATACCTCATTATATGCCTCTTGTATGCTAAAATTCTGATCAGCTTCAACAAGTGCTACATCCGAATCACTAAAGGCACATTCACTTTCAGCTTTTGTCAGATCAATCTCAGTAAGATCATTTACAATAAAGGAAAAAGCCATAAAAGATATTTCATTGTCAGAAGATGAATTTTCAGAGTCAGAACTGTCACTAAGTGACACATTCAAGGCTTTTCCTTTACTTTTTCTGAAATTTAGACATTCAATTCTTATATGACCATACCCAGAACATTCATGACATTTCACTTTGTCTTTCTTTTCATTTTTATCTCTATTCCAGTTTTCAGATTCATTTTTCTTACCAGAAAAATCTTTTCCTCTTTTTGATTTTCCACTACCCTTTTTATTAAACATGAATTTTCTAAATTTTCTTGCAATGAGAGATATTTCCTCATTATTTAAACTTTCTTCATCAGAAGAATCCTCATGAATTTCTTTTACAGTTTTCAAAGCAATGGATTTACCTTTTCTTGTTTGAGGAAGCGGAGACTCATATGTTTGTAAAGATCCAACCAGCTCTTCAACTTTGATTGTATCCAAATCTTTACTTTCTTCAATAGCAGTAACTTTAGGTCTGAATCTTTTAGGTAAAGACCTTAGAATCTTCCTCACAATTCTTGAATCATCAACTTTTTCTCCAAGATTAAACCTGGAATTAACAATGTCATTAAGTTTAGCATAAAACTCATTAAAATTTTCATCTTCTAGCATCTTAATCTCTTCAAACTTAGATGTTAACAATTGTAATTTTGAGTTTTTCACAGTTTTTGTTCCTTCATGTGTAACCTCTAGAATTTCCCATGCTTCTTTAGCAACCTCACACATGGAGATTCTTTTAAATTCTTCAAGAGATACAACCATGAAAATAACATTCAGTCCCTTGCTATTCAAATTACAGTTGTTGATCTCTTCTTTTGTCCAAGCATCAATGCTTGTTGTAGGTTTAGTCCATCCCTTTTCAACATAGTACCATACTCGTTCATCCAACGATTTGAGAAAAGCGCGCATGCGTACTTTTCAATATGCATAATTTTCACAATTGAAGTGTGGTGGGGCAGTCAATGATGACATATTACAGGGGCACGGATCACACTCAGATGAGTGAACCACGCTCTAATGCCAATTGAAATTCTCAACGTACCCCTGTAAAAACACGAAATTGCCTACCAATTTCTTTGAACAAATTTATTAGATCTCAATTGTCAAGATTATATAATAAATCAATTATTTAAAAATAAATAATTAAATTTGCACGACACAACGTTTGGTTACGAAGGGAAACCCTTTAAAAATCTCTTTTAAGGTAAAACCCTACGGGGCAGCCAAACCCAGGAAAGTCAATCTTATTATTTGAAGAACAATTATAAGTAATCATCAATTACAAAACCTCTGGCGATTTTCAAATGTTGTCTTTCCTCCTAGAACTCTAGGGGCTGAATTCCAATCACACGATCACACTTAAAGAGAGATGAAAAACCCCATGAAAATTCTCAAATGAATTTTCTCACACATATGCTCTGAATAACCACTCTGAAATTCATGGCTCTCTGATCTCTAAGAAGATACAAAACCGAATCTCTTTAAATAGAAAGTCTGGAAAGAGTTTCAGTTACAGTAGGACTCTGCTGACGGTTAGCAACAGTCGCGAAAACGTGTGCCGATGGACTGCTAACATTTCGCGAATAACAATCTTCTGGATTGACTAATCTGTCCAGCTTTCTTCAGGATATACCAGGACTCGATTTTAATTTCAAAAACTTATCTAAACATCACCTAAGACTTCTAGATAAGTTTAACATTGTTTAGAGATAAATAATTATTTTTACATTCATCAACAATTTCAAATAATATGATAAGACAAGCCTTATCATCTCATCATCTAATCCTAACTAATTTTTACCTTAACATCATTTCTGCCAATATAATACCATTGTTCACTATCTTCACAAATCAAAACACAAAAACCCAGCCACCCAATAATAAAGCCCAAGCAATAGCCCACAACAAATCCAACTCCATCTTAATGAATTTCATTTCTTTCGGCTTAATTTCTAACAAAGTAAGGAGAGAGAAATAGTTTGCTGAGGAGAGATCGACTAAAAATCGAGTTTGAAGAGAGGGAGAGTCATAGGGAGAGTCATAGGTGTGGGCAACGACGACGGCTGGCTCTTAGTTGCGGAAAAGAATTAACCGATTGATTGTTTTCATTAGAGAGAGTAGATTTTTGTTCCAGTGAGTTATAGCCTGTGGTGTGGTTATAGTGGAGCTGAAATGGGTGGCCTAGGGTCATTTACTCATTGAAGAGCTGTTATTTGGAAGAGAACAGACCAACCGGCCATACGTTTATCTCCTTTCCTGTTTTATATGTTTTACTTTTAGTTTGCTCTTTGGCATTGTTCGGTTAGGAAGCTGTCCCGTTTCCCTCTCTGCTCTTAACGTTTACAAGGGCTTTGGACTCCCAACTGGACACCAAAAGTGGGAATCTATGAAATTCCTACCCTGATTACAACACGCCAGCCCATCTAATGCTCGGTAATTCCTGATTACAACATGCTCGGTAATTCCGACCCTTTAGTCCTTTACGGCACCCATATATCCCATCTAATGCCAGCCCACCTTGCTACATAGGCTATAGCGAGCTTCTTGTTTTAACTCCCCACACTAGGCTTGTCGATCAACTGACGTCATTTTGGTAAATAACATTTTGACAAAATAAAATAAAATAAAATAAAACAAATATATATAATTCTAATAAATATATTATTATGTATTTAAAAAAGCTGTACTTAAAGATTAAAAGTACAATAAAGATAATTTTAATCTCACAATATTTTAATCTTGAATATCCCCTAGTTACGCCTTTACAGTTATCAATAAGGATTTAGTATTTATTAAACAAAATATTAGCCTCATAAATTTTAAAAATAACATTATTGATTATTCTACTCAACATTTTAGGATTTGAGAAAATTAAGTGTAGAAATTCATTTCTAATAATAATTATAATAGAAGACAAAAAATAAAAAACTAATGAAAAACATTTTTTTTATAATTTTTTTCTCATCATCTTATAATTAAATAATAAGTTTATAAATTATATATAATTAAATAATTTTTACTTATTTAATATCACGTTATAAAATAACAAAAAAATGGTAAAATTAAAATAATGAATAAAACGATGGTAAAACTAAAATAATGAATAGTATTAGAGCGATATTTCCTAAGATAAGAGTTGTATAACTTGCTAAAAAAATGTAAGCTACAAGAAGTGGCAACCTTGGGGAGCGAGTACAAGAGCTTGCGGGCACTCGGGAATGGGGAAGAAGGGTAGAGTATTTTATGATTTGAGTAAACAGAGAAAGGGACACGTGGGATTCAACCCCACTTTCTCCACAAAAGCGTTTCCCTTTTCCTTTAGTTATTTTACCCAACTACCCTTCTCTCTCTCTCTCTGCATCAATTGACAAATTGCCTCCCTCGTGCCACGTGACTCAACAAACATATCCTCATGTCAATGGGACCATTCTTTTCTGTTTTTCCTACCAAGTTGCCCCCGCTAAAAGGACACTTCATATCTTCCCGACTATAAATATCTATATATGTTATGTACTGTATGTATGTATGTATGTACATGCATACGTAGATACAGATGCTAGGCAAATTGGGACTCTGAGTTTGACAGTCTGGCAGAGAGACGGCAAACATGGTCGGTCTAGGTGGTTCTATGTTTTTATCTTAAGTTATGAAGGGGAAGAGAGCGCAGTGGGGAGAACAATTTAGGAGAGCAAACAAAGAGATATAATTATTTCGATATGAGTTTTACTACATACAAACACATTCACGTACTAATCTACGTACCAATATTGATTCGTTCATACTTAAAATTTAAATTAACACTGTTTTCAATAAAATCTATTTTTTGACCAATTACAATAAATTAGTGCACATATTAATGCATAATTATGATTACAACTAGATTTTTCCTTTCGATATATTATTTAGTATCATTGACCTTCGAACTTCTTAGTATTCATTTCATCGTGTCGAGGCTTTAGAATCAACATTATAATGCACACTTCTGAACTCAAAACATGGCATCACCGAGATGTGCCATATCTTGTTTTGCCACACGATTCCAATCGCCCATTACGTAGGACAAAACATTTGATCCCTGATTACCATTCCGGCCCAAACCTACGAAAGAGAATAATCCCCCATGATAGCGGCAGCAATCCACTTGCCCCACCCACAACGCACATCTACTTTAGATTTTAGAATATGCCAAATCAAAATTCGACTCCATCCTACGAGGAACACCTTCGGTAAAAAAGCACAAGTCTGTCAATCTCCACCAACCAAAATACATAACAAATCACTTGTACCGTGCAATCTACCAAGAAAAGGGAACATTTGTTTTACTCTGGTACGCATTCTAGACACATTAAAGAAATTCAGTGACACTTCTGACCATCCCTTGTCAATACTGTTCATCTCCCTGAAGCTTGCACCACCTGAGAAACGCACCTGCAGAGCCTCATTATCCTTGAATATCCAGTCCTGAGATTCTCGGCTGCAGTTCTTATTTCAGCCATGAGTGACTGCAACCATGACTTATTTGATCCGGCAATGGGAGCTCGGATTTCATTCGGAAGAACCTCTGAAGGATAAACACCACTGCCCAGAAACCAAGAAATCAGACTAGTCAGCAATCCTTTGACATAAAATAATGAAATATATATAACATACGCCTTATGAAGCTCATCTGCGGTAAGAATAGCAAATAAAAGTGCCGTAGCATATAATCTTGAACTGAACTCATCAAGGCAAGAACAATCTTCATCAATGAGAGGACCTATTATCTACGCTTTCTAAAAATCGAATTATGAGACGAGTATCATTTCTATCTGGATAACAGATTGTTACAGGCAACACACACTTTTCTGATCACAATGACCACTGAATGAGTTGTGGATAGTGCATCTGAGGGTAAAAGAAAATATGTGCATGAATGGAAATCACTTGCAGGAAGAGCAATACCCTGCAGAAAGAGAACACACACACACCCCACCGGATGAATTGTGTACGGCGCACCTGAGGGGTCAAACTTATCAGAGTTCCCTGAACAGCTCCATAGATGCTAATGTCGATCCTAAATATGTCCATGAATGTAAATCACTTGCAGAAAGAGAACTACTATTGAACTCAAAGATTCCATAATCAGTGGCCTGATGCATGTGATTCATATATCTACCATAGATTACAGACCATGGACCCCTTATATCGCATCATTTCAAAAACTTCAACTATAACTAATAGCCTTACCCATCCGTGGGTAGCCCAAGTGGCAAGGGCGAACTTGTGTGCATGAGCCCCATGTCACAGGTTTGATACCCCCTGGGATCAAACTGCGATTTAAGTGGGAGGCTATGACAGTGAGTTGCTGTGCGTCTCCCAAGGGGTTTAGGTTCCATTGGTGAGTCCTAAGGGCTTTGCCATTGGGCGGTTCCCCCATCATTTAAAAAAAATAAAAAAACTAATAGCCTTATGGCATTGTGATTTCCTAAAGGTAAGTACGTCTACAAAGTGTTTCTACAAAAGCGACACTACAAAGTGATGTGTGCTGGCATCTTATGAAAAATTCAGAACCTTTTTATTGTTTGCAGCCCGCTTTATTTTCTTCCTTCCCCTCACCCTGTTTTCATTTCAAATCTGCATGGTTTTTTCTCTTCGACAGTGTTTGGTTACCAAGCCTGGTCCAACTCAACTCAACTCATCTCATCTAATAATTACAACTTTCCCAACTTTCAACATAAAATATAATAAAAATTCAACTTTTTCAAATCCCAAAATAATAAAAATATTTAAAAATAATATTTTAAACTTTCATCTCAACTCAACCCACAATCCAAACCACCTAGTTCCCTCTCCTCCCCCATTTTCAGTCCTTCACGAGTCACAGCCTACGCCGGACACCACCACTTGATGTTACCCCGTTAACACGCCACAGTTGAACAAAATAATTTTGAAAAAATTATAAAACAAGTTATTCCTCTTCCTTTTATCTGTGGTGTGCTACATGCCAAAATCAATTACCTTTAAAATAACCTCAAATTCCTATTTTATACAAGCAGTCAGCGTCAAGAATACTCGGATATATTGAGTTTCCTAACATATAGGATTCTGGTCAAGAATCCTGCATCCAATTATATATGATAGTTCTGGTCAAGCACTTCATTTTTTGTTAAAAGTTCTGAAATCTTGTAAGTGACGTCACTTTGCAGAGCCACTTTTGTAGAAACACTTAGTAGAACTAACATTTCCCTTCACTAAAACTTATGATATGGCTCATTTGGTCAATTAACATGTAAGATTTCTAGTGATTAAGATAGAGAACAGAATTGTAAAGGATTTTACCGATTCAAACATGTCAAATCAAGAGTCAGCGTCACTTTCCAACCACTATAAAAATCAATGAAACATAGCTGCAAATTAAGCTGGTCACCTGTAAATAAAAATCACCAAATTCACTGAATCAATTCTAGAACATAACTCAAATCAGAATTAATTGAGTAAGATTATAATTATACAGAAAAATTAGTGATCATACTAGAAAATTTAGAGGAAACTGAATAAACAATATTTTGTATCAAGAAAAGTTGATAACATCATTTTGCCCTTCCATGTGACTTCTTTATCTTGACATGAGGGATTCATCAAACAAATACAAGATACTACTTCACACGAGTGCCTGACTTGACAGGCCTAAAAGTATGTCATGTGGTTGTAAAAGTTAGTTGTAGTTTGAATAGTCAGATAAGATGAGATGGTTTTATATGATAGTTTAAAATTGAATAAAATATTGTTAGAATATTATTTTTTAATATTATTATTGTTTTGGAATTTGAAAAAGTTGAATTGTTTATTATATTTTGTGTGGGAATTTGGGAAAGTTGTAATGATAAGATGAGACGAAACCGTTTCTGTATTCAAACAGGGCTTAGCGTTTAGAAAGAGATAATGGCTATAAGGTAAATATTAGGCAGTTAAAAAATCAAGCCCTACCCTCTTACTATTGCATCATATATACTTTAGCTTACATATAGTTATACCCTTATGGGGCATATTGTGGCATACACAATATAACAAGCACTCCTAGTTTTTCTTGATAAGTGCCAATAATCTTTCTGGCCTAAGATGGGCTACTTACAATACTTGTTAATTGAAACCAAGGTTTTTGTATTATTATTGGAGGGTGGAAGTTACTTTAATATTAAAAGAAGTAGGAAGGTCATGAAGGAGTTGGTTTTCAGCCATGCAGTGCTTGGTGGTTGGCAAACACTGTGGAAGAGTGCTCTCTTTCAGAAGGAAGGAAGGACTTTTCAAGACTTATATCGAATTGGGTCTTTGTCGTTGGTGGCTAATTGGCATTCCAATGCCTATGAACATTATTTAGAAGTCATTGAGCATTGTGACAATGGGCGACGAGGTCTGCTTGTATTCCCGGAAGGGGTAGAAGGTAGGGAGTGGAAAAGCCTCTCCATGGAGATGAAGCATGCTCTGTCTCGCCCCTACAAGGTTCTAGTGGTGGGTATACTAGGACGTATGTTGTGGGTGTGATGGGGTAGGGTAGGAAATAGTGTGGTGGTGTAGGGTGGTACACGCCATTCTTTGGCGTCACAAAATGAAGAAAAGGACAAAAAGAGCTGGGTAGCAAGGGAATGTTCTGTTGCAGAGAGGGTTGGTCAAAACTCTATACCTGAAAAAGATAGTGGTGGTCTGTCCAATATCTGCACAGTGGAAAGTGAGGGGCAGAGGGTCCTATTTGGGCTGAAGGAGGAGCTCGTTGGCTTGAAGGAAGAGCTCGTTGACGTGAAGGAGGAGCTGTGTTGTCTGAAGAAGTCTGTTGAAGACTTGTTAGGTAGGGTGGACTGGGATTTTAATCCCAATCAAGGCCTAGGCCAAGATAACTCTGGGTTGGGGTAACGGCAGCAAATGAGACTTGAAAAAGATAGAGAAAAAAGCAAAGCAAAGATGGGCTTGGGCCGAACTGGCCCAACTCATCCCAAAATGGGCCCATTCAGGCCTAGAGGAATACCTAGTTTGAAATGGGCTTGATGTCTTCCTCTAGGGCAGTGGCTACGCTGCCACAACGGCCAGGGGTGCCACCGGCTCCTCCTCTAGCATTGTCTGGGGTAGTTCCTGGTGACCCTTGTTTGGGAAACCTAGCACTAACACCGTACAAAAAACATGGGCAATCACGAGTGATAGCCCACCCCCTTTCAATAGATATGGTGGCTTCCACCTTGTTAATCGATTGTTCCATTTTCTCAACATCTTCCCAAATGGCTTTGGTCTTAAAGGAAGCTCTAAGTACTTCCATTTTCGCACTGGCCACCACAGACACTAGTTCTGATTTAGTCAAATAAATCTCTAGTCCTGAAACAACTAGAAAACAAAAGAAAAGCAGTGTAACTGATGGAAATTATCCAAGATAGGCTCATATTAGATCAATGTATTGTCAGCGAAAAGAAGATGCAACACAAGCAACTCATAATAATTTTTTTGCCTCACCAAAAAACTTGGTGTGAATCCTTTACTCAAAACAACAGTTGGCATTCTACTCAAGGACTGCATCAAAATTATGAGCATTGCGAATAATAAGGGAGACCCTTGTCGCAAACCTCATGAGCTGCAAAAGTAGCTGAAAGGTGATACATCAATCAAACCTAAAAGACACCAAGAATATGCAATAAGAAATCCCCCCGCACCATATCTCCATGATAAATACAACAATACTCCCAAATGATTGCAAGTCTTCTCTAAATCCAGCTTGCATACTATCAAGCTAAATCGAGTATATTATCAAGGCACTCATTGAAGATGAGAACTGGGTACAGGATTTGCCGCAGCCTCACCCTAATGTAGGCATTTTTTAGTTCTAGATATGACCTTTCCAGAGTTATGTTCATCCTGTTAACAAGGACTCTAGAGATAATTTTATACACATCTCCAATTGGGCTAATAGGGGAAAAGCCTTGATTTCCATTGCCTATGCTTTTTAGGGATGAGAGCAATGAAGGTAGCATTGACGCCCTTTTCAAACTCTCCCCAATAATGGAATTCCACAAATACATACATCAAATCAACTTTGAGGACCCACCAAAGCCTAAAAATAGCCAATGAGAGAACCTATCAGGTCACGGACCCTTGTCGTCATGCATAACCTTCAACACTTCAAAGACTTCAATCTCTTCAAACCCCCTTTACATCCACTCAGCCTCCCCAATGCCTATAGAATTAAACTAGAAAACAAGCACTTTGGATGTCAGGTTTGAGAAGCATTGGTTTTGGGGTTGCCAACATTTATTGAATATCCCTAATAGTGTCACCGTCGCAGGTGGGAATTTCTCCCCTTTGTGATGAGCCAGTTTCTCCCCATTGAATGGCTTGGCCTCTACAATTTGGGTGGCCCTTGTCTCCAAATTTTTTTTAGCAGGCATGGTGACTAGATTTTCTTTGCCGCCCAACAAGTCTTTCTATCACAAGTGATGTGCATGGTGCATTTGGCATAGAGGACTAGGGGTGTAAAAAAAAAATCAGTGAACGGGTAAACCAAACCGGTGGGTTTGGTCTGGTACCGCGTTTGGTTCGGTCCAGTAACAGTTTTATTATTCTTAAAACCGGTTTAAGTTTGTCCGGTTTCGGTTTTTCTTTTTCTAAAACTAGACTGGTTCATATATATATTTTCATTTTTTATATTGCATATAAATTTTATATATAATTATATATAAATAGTTTTGTATTATATGATAAATTACTAATTAATATAATATTAAATTTTAAAATCTTATATCACTATAGTTTATTGTATTAATAGTTATACCAATATTATATAGTGCATATTAATAGTTATACTAATACTATATCACTATATAATATAATATACTATATTATATATATTATATAATATAGTATATTAAAACCGAAAAAGTGGACCGAACCGAACCGAAACCAGTAAAATCGGAAGAACTGGTTTAGATGGGTAACCGGTGCGGAATCAGTTTTTGAAAATGCAAAACCGATTCATTCCGGTTCGGTCCCAAATTTTATCCCAAACCGGACCGGTTACACCTCTATAGAGGACAACTTCATTTTTATGGGGTGATCGAACATGAATAATGGGTCTACCAACCTAGGGTTGCTATAGAAAATGTATGACTGCATAATGCAACCCAACCCAACCTAAAAGCCCTCCAACCCAGAGGGCCAATTAGAAGTTGCATTATACAGATTCTAAACATTTCAACAAATCCCAATTCAGTTTTTAAACAAGTCAAACCGACCCAATTTGTAAGCCCCTCTTGCGTAACATTCCCAAATGAAACTTTAAAAACTCCTCTACCAACGTTACTTGAATTGCCCGTCTCTTCTATTGGTTACCTGCACAACTACACCAAGGCAATTCTCTTGAGAACCACTGCATAGAATTTTCCACCTTCATGCCTTGAATTTCACCATACATCTCATGTTGATATGCCCCATTAAACGATGTAGGAATTGAACATGACTGAATGAATAGGTTGAAGATACACTGAGATCAATTCAAATTGGACATAAAATCTTTAATTTAAAGACCCATTACAATCAAAAGAGAGAAAAACATAAGCTTCTCTGAGTTCTTTGGCAAGGCTACTCCACCGCTTCTCATATCTCCCATCTGGAATTACTAATATTTTCCAAAATAGCCAAATATCCAAATATCTTCCATGAAAGTTGGAGCATCTTTGCACCATATATGTTGTTGCTAACACAAGACTTTGTCAAAAAATTTGGCAACCTCTCTGCCTTAAACACATCTTCCATTTTGGCTAACAACTAGCTGAAGGATATTGTTCTAGCTATGCCCTTACTTCTCATGGTTATTCTTAGTAATGAAATCTCCCCCCATTGCCAACAATGCAATAAGCTAAGAATTGATCACTAATCGCGAGGAAAAATACATGCTTGGTACCAGTACCCAAAAACAAAAAATGAGATTGCATAGGAGGGATAAGAGAATAAGAGATTTTACTGATAGGAAGCATTTGGGACATTGGGAAAACCCATCAGTGGAGAGAGAGATCATAAGAGCCAACAAATGAGACCTCCAAACTTGAATTGGACAAATGATACTGCACCTTTATCAGCCCAAATAAATAATTTTTTTTATGTTTCTGTAATAAGATTTTCCACTCCACTCATAGTTGGGCTGATAAAGGTGCACTCATCAATATCAACATCAACATGCATGCTAGATTATAAAATTAGATATTAACTTTTAATTAACCTCTCCTTTGGGTGGCTGACTTTTGATCAACCAATTTGGATGAATATTAATGGACTGAAAGTCATAAACGTGAAACGTAGAAGCACAAAAGGGAAAAAACATGGCCCGGTGGGGGAAGAAATTACCAGATGGAGAATGAAAACATGTATGGATCAGATTTGTGACCTCTATCTGGGTTAACTGAACTTCCTCAACCACATCAAGCAGATTGCATAGAAGTATACTGGAGATCTGCATAATAACATACAAAAGTGAAAGCAACAACCTATAATACAGTAGACAATATATTCTGATCCAACAAAAATTGTAGCTTGCTATATCAAACGGATTCTATCACCCATTTAAAAAACAAATAACTGCAAGGTTCTAATGTTTGCAAACATTTTCAGAGCAATTGCCTCAAAATGACAATTAAAAGCAATTTCTTGCAGGTGATGTCCTTTTTCTTTTATTGACACCTGGCATCCGAGAACAAAATCTCAACTAATCCCAATGGTGCACAAGCCCTCGGCAAGGAATTTTCCGCAAGTGCACCTCAGGTAATTCAAGGGGAAGTTTCCCCAAGTTTGATGGCCCCTAGAAATTGTTTGCACCAAAGAGAATTCAAACTTTGGACCTGGAGGGAGCATACCACTAAGGCCAAGTTCTTTGTTGTATTTAAATCATTGATTTTAGTGCTGGAAAAGAAAGGAGAAAAAATTTAAGGAAACTGGCCTAGCAAAGATTATATAAAGCTAATGAGTAGCATACCTGTGTCTCTTGTGCCAAACATCTTGATCCAACATACTTCCTAGTAGTCTCAGCATTTAGCACAAATGCAAATCCAGTGCAAGCATCAATGTTTGGAAAGTTCTAGTCAACAAGAAACACAAGGTTAAAACAAAAAAACAAAAAATAAAAACAAAAAATTCCTTGTTCATACCTTTAAGATGTTGGTATCACTCAATTTGCTTGAGACGATTACGCTTGATATTGGACCAGCATTTACTGTGAATCTGTATATATTAAAAAAAAGACATCCCTTATCAACTTGACAAAGAACTTTTAGCTCTGAGTAAATAAATAAAGGAACCCAAGAAAAAATAAACCTTTGGTTGATGTAGCCCTTATAGTTAAGGAGAATGCTATAACGACCATTCTCACTCTCAAAACCACCAACTTCCCATAGCTGACAAAAGTAACATAAAGGATATGTCCCTCAGTGGCATAAGGCACTTTATTCTATGCATTGATAAGAATTTCAGCAAGAGTATAAAGACCTGCAAATCTTGGCGTATATAGCTGCAACACATTCTATTTTTCAGCTGATCATGAACTAATGCAATAGTGTTGGCACAGCTTGGTTCTCCTTTCATCTTGCAGATTGAGTGAAAGAATTTGACCAAGCTCTCTATTTTTCTATCTAAAAATTCAGATTTCTGCTTCATTGTGGTCACTTTGTCATAAGAAACCTGGTGCAGTACATGTACATTATTAAGAATCTGAAAAAATGCAACGACACGATCAAATATTATTAGGGATGTAGCATGGATAATTTTATTAGGCCTAAATTAAGTTAAATGAATTATTTTGGGTAAGCCCACAAGCTATAATTTTTTAGGTTAGCTGGGAATTTTAATTAGGCCCGAGAGCCCAAATGTATATTTTAAGGCCCATTAAGGGTTTAGTGGATGATTTTGGAATGATATTAATATGCTAATATTTTTGGGAAGCCCAATCGAGATTTTATTGGATGATTTTGAATAGGCCATGGGCCCATAATTTATTTAAATGGATTATGGAATTTTTATTGGGCTTAATAATTGGATTAAAGCCCATTTAATATATATGGACCAAGTTGGCCCCAACTTAATTGGTAATAAGCTCAAGAACTATTTTATAAGCCCAAAAATATTTATCGGACGAGTTGGACTCATTTTGGAATTAAATATCAGCTCATTAGAGTTGCTGAGTGACTTAGCCCGTCAAAATTATAGGCCAGCCCTAGAATCTAATTAGACCTATTAAATAAGCCAACACTGAAGTAAAACTCTAGGACCCATGACCTTGACCCAACCTGCCTTCAAGATTCAGGACCTGACTATCTTCTATAAATTCATAGATCCATGCATGTATGTCCATCTTCCTCGCCACAAATTAGGGTTGCTGCCAATCCTTCCTTTCCTTTCTACCGAGCCGTTGCACCCCTCTAATCCCAAACCTCGATTCCTCTCCCAAGATCTTTTTTCCCTACCATGGCAAGACCGTTGACTAGCTTGGTGCCTCCACAACATGATGCTCCTCCACGCCAACCCAAGCCGCAAACCACTACACGTGTGTCCCTTCGTCACACAACCAGCCATGAAGCACTCCCTTCACCCCTCCGTCGAATAGAAAAACCAGGTGGCCACAACCAAGAAAATGCCCCTGTTTTAGCCACCCAAAAAGAGCACCTACAAGCAGCCACTGCACTTCCACTATCGATGATGGGAGCTCCACCACCTTGACGAAACCACTACAAGCGACATCCTGCCACCAGGAACCATCCTTCACTACCTAGCCTCCTCGTAGCCACAACCAAATGCAAAGCTCCTCCCACAGCCACCTTCCACGCTAGCAACAACCACCAATCTAAGCCCCTGTTTTATAAGGCAGAAACGAGCACTTGGTTCTCTCTCTTCCTCTCAATTTTCTCTCTCACAAGAATCAATATAAGCTTTATCTCCCTTGCGTTAATCTCTTTTTCACACAGTACCTCTCACTCTTTCAGCTGGAACCCGAAGCCACCACAGAGGGCGCCAAGACGCTGCATGATCCACTTAAGTTAAGTCCAACCACGCTCGAGCACCTCCGTAGCTCACAAACTCTCATCGGTTCACCCTTAGCCAGCTCCCATCATAACTTTTAGTTAGTATGTATAAGATTAATATGAGCATGCATGGGTTACGGACTTGGAAAGTAAATATGTGGCATTTATACGCATGTCAACATGGACTTGGACTTATATTTTATGGGGAATATCGATTTGTGAGAGTTTGGGCCCATGAAAGGTTAGTCTAAATTTAGGATTTCGAGGATTTTAGGTTTATGGAAAGGAAAATTCTATACACCATACTACAATCCCACTTTCATCCCACTAAGTATGATGTGGCACATTTATCACTATTGAATGATTATTTATTGCATGTTTTTTTATCATCCAATGGTAATAAATGAACCACATCTTACTTAATAGGATGAGAGTGTGGTGTATAGCATTACTCTTATGGAAATATAGGTTATTTAATGCATTTAGGGTTTTAATTAGATGTGTGTTTAATTATAAATTAACGTAAGTTACATGCCTAATTCTATAGGTGATCGATTACATGCCGAAAATATTGGATTAACGCCACGAGGTAAGTAGCATGATTATACCCTTACACATTTGTTCGGTAAACAACATGTTTTTATTAAAAATATTATGTACGTACACCCTTCATTAGAAGCCCGTTTTTATGCACCGAAGTCATGATAAATTTATAAATGCAGTGATTTTTTACATAAGTTTCATGTTAGTTGCATGACATGCATGTAACATACGAATCTAGATTAGAACCTTAGATTAATTCAGTTAGGATTTATTTATTTTATTTAATCATTTTATCTTTTAACTATATCTTTTTATCAGTTGCTTTTTTTTTGAAAATGGGATAATAGACCAGATTAATTAGAGTTTTTAAAATAGTTATCCTTATCTTGGTGCAGCTGTTGTTATCTGATAAGTTTCAAATGTTTTTAAAAAGGAGTCCTAGATCAAAACCAACTCTCAAAACAGCTTCCTATCTAATCTCCTGGAGACCCACGTGAATAAGAAACCCTTCCTCCATAAAAACAAAAATCCCATGATACCACTCTAGTTCTTTACACAAAATAGGCTTCATATTTTCCTGCACTCTCAGCCAACCACCCCCAGAACGTCGGAGAACCACCTTTAGCCACAGAAATCGCCGGCCAGTTCATCTCTGACGAACCCACTTCCTCCGGTAAGCCATTGCTGCCGCACTCACTCTCCTCCCTCTTTACTCATTTTCGGTTTCAGCATATCTCACTCTAACTCCTCCCTTTCTCTCACTTTGTTGCATCACCCTACCTAGAGAAGACCCTTTACGTCGCCAGTCACACCCAGCCACCAGTGCCTCCGTTGCAACTGGTCCCTTCCCTTGGTGAGTTGTTTTTCTGTCACACCAGGCTCCTCTCAGGAGCCTCTGTTTTCAATCTCTGCCCGTGTGTTTTCCACACACAGGGCTTCAATCATCTGAAGCTAAAACAGGCCTTTGGGCCTTAGGCCCATTCGGCCTAGAGCCTTTCTATTTTACTAAATGCCCAGTGGGTTGTAACATGTATTTGGGCTCAACTTTTCTTTTAGAAACTGATAGTATTTCTAAGTGGGCTGATTCTTTGTGTACTGAAATTATTTTAGAAACTTTGAATAGTTTATTTTCTTTAGCTGGGGCTGGGCTGAATTTTGTAAATCAGAACAAATTTTACAATTTACTTTTATTAGAATATATTTAAAGTATGTCTTTAATTACATTTTAGGCAATATTTTGGAACCAGTTATTTTTAGTCATTTTTCATGGTTGGTCAGATCAGAGTGTGTAAATTTTATTATGTTATATTTGTTAAATATAAAACCAAGGGATATTTTATGGGTTTTAAATAATATTATATATATTAATTTTAGTATAGCTGATTAATTGTTGAATTAATTTATGGCATGATTCTTAGTACTTAGAATGTTATGATATATTTTCCTAGAAATATTAGTGACGATTAGCATCTCGTATAGGTAACGCGCTACAAGTTGAAAATCAGGAAACAGCGCTAAGAGGTAAATAGTATGATCATATAAATGTATGCATGATGTAAATATTGTAATTGGGTATGATAATACGATATGGTTTTGATGGTTATCTACGTTGCGCTAAGAGCCAAGTCAAGGTTAGATCGTTTTCACGAACTTCTATGAATTACGATGATTATATGAAAGTAAGCGTATATATGTTATGCTATTATTGATGATGGATTGAATGTCATTAAAATCACATGGAAGCCATGATATGATCATATAATAATTTAAGATAAGTATGCTATGAATTAAAATGGCCAGATCATGCATGCTATATTCATGTAGTACTTAGACCATGTAGGCCATGTATTGTTCATACAATAACTCAAGTCAAGCATGCCATGTAATAAATAGTTAGATCATGTATGTTATATTCATGTAGTACTTAGACCATGTATGCCATGTATTGTTCATACAATAACTCAAGTCAAGCATGCCATGTAATAAATAGCTAGATCATGTATGCTATATTCATGTAGTACTTAGACCATGTATGCCATGTATTGTTCATAAAATAACTCAAGTCAAACATGCCATGTAATAAATAGCCAGATCATGTATGCCATGTCCATGTAGTTCTCAGATCATGCATGCCATGAAATGTTATAAAATGTTTAAATCATGTTAGAACATGTCATGTCACGCTACACTACGTACAAGAAAATACCATGTATAAGTTACACAAGTTAAGTGAAACACGGATTCAAGCGTGTTTCACTCCATGTTATGCAAGTTAAGTGAAACACGACTCAAGCGTGTTTCATTACATGACAAGTTATGTGATGCCATGGACTCAAGCGTGGTTCACCATGTAATAAGTAAAATTCAAGATAAACGAGTTACTCATACATTCATGTTTCATGTTGCCATGATTTTGTATATTTCCGCCCATATTAATGATGTAAAGCATGTTATGAGAATCTGTGACTGATATATGTTTGTTTGAAGAGTCTTACAAAGATTAAGTCTTTTTAAATAATATTTACGGTATGATGTGCTATTTGCTGAGTATTAGACTCATTTTTGTTGTTTGTCTTTTTGTTTTCTTCTATGTTGATTGCCACAGATGGTGATTATGATGATGCAAAGCTGGATGGCCAGGAGTAGTTTTAGTATAAAGACTTAGAGATGAATAAGTGTCATTTACACAAGGATTAAGTTTTCTTTCATGTCATTTCAATAACCAGTCTTGTTTAAGACTAGCTCATGTTTTACTTTATTTCAGTTTCAAGTTTCAAGACTATATAAGTTCTTTCAATTAAGTTTTTAATAAATGAAGTATTTCAGAATAATTAGTCTCTTTACCGAGCATTTTGTCATGTATGTTAGTAACATCTCTATCCTACGGGAACGGGGTGTTACAATGCATGTCATGCATCAAGATATTTTATGAAAGTCCATGATTTTATGTGAAAATTTATGCATTAAACAACATGTCTTCCTTATGTATGGATTTCACAATCCGCGGCCACAGGCGAACTCAAAATCTACTTAGATTCGCTAACCCTAACTCACGGTAGTCAACAATGAGTACCGGTCTATGACAAGTAAAAGACAAGTTAATGCATTTCATACACAGATCAGGTTCATGTTCATGTTATATACATATGTAACTATGAGTATGCATGTTTTCCAAGAACCCTTGTATTTCTATAATGTTTACTGTATGATGTGTGCTTATTAAGTATTTGACTCATTTTTGTATGTTTTAATGTTTTAACCACCCCAAGTGAGGATCTTTATGAGGATGGAAATGTAGATCAAGACTTGGCCCGAGGAGGCAAGATAGAAGCCTAGACAGTTCATGACACAATTAGTTTATGATTTCTAGTTTAATAAGTTATTTTGATAAGCACATGAGATTTTATTAATTTTAATAAGTGCTTCCATAGACTTTTTTGGATTTCAAGTATATAATAACTATACTTATTAAATATTACTTATTTTTTTTTTTTTTTTTTTTATGATGCCCCAACCACTCCACGGCATAACCCTTAAGACACCCATGGAAACTAAACCCCTGGGGAGACTAGCGTAGCAACCCACCACCATGACCTCCCACTTAAATCGTAGTTTGATCCCAAGGGGAATCGAACATGGGACATGGGACACATGTACACAAGTTCGCCCTTATCACTTGGGCAATACATGGTTTGGTTAAGAAGAAATTTTTTTTATAAGTAAAAATGTATTAATATCAATAGGCGTAACCAAATTTATACAAGAGAAAACACATATCCTATTATAGAGCCCCTAATGAACATCACCCAAGAGAGAGAAATTAGAAACCTATCCAATATACACAAAGCCCTAATGGGACAAAACACGCCTCCCCAAAACAAAGCAAGTCACTGTAACTACCCCAACCCTTTGTTTCCCACAAGACTAAGGCCCAGTTTGGTTAGCTGGATGAGATACTTTTATCTCATTTGGAGCTGTATGGATGAGATCATCTGGCTAACCAATTGGCATTTCAGCATCCATATTTCATCTCTAAGTTTTGAAAGCATTCACTAAAATAAACAGTGTAAAATTGACAATGAACAATGCAAAACTAATAGTGAACAGTGGAAAACAATAAATAAACAATGCAAAATCTCAAGTGAACGGGTCCTCTCCAAACCATGGGACCCACACCTTTATCAAATCCCAAAAAGTAAAAACTATCTCATCTCATCTGACTATCCAAACACACTTTTTTATAAACTATTTCATCTCAACTTAACTCAAAAATCTCACTACTATTCAAAACATCTTATCTCATCTGAACTGCATAATCAAGCGAGGCCTAATACACCACCTGACTGGTCCTACAAGGATGGAGGAAGGCTTTATGCCCTTCCTCAACTTGTACTACCTCCCTTTGAGTCATAGTTGATTGCCCAAGTAAGACATTTTAACTCGATGCTCTTCTTAAATATTGATTTTGTTTCAAGCGAGTGACATGCCTCATTTAACCTTTTGCTGTAGTGCTGTGAATTGGTCATCAAATCCTTCAAATGTAATCCCCACACACTGCTGTATCTTATTAACCTTTTGCAAAACCTAATCCGATGATGATCCAGCTATTTTGTTTATCGAATGAAGAGATAACAGGGGGACATCTTTCCTAGACACAACTTTCAAATGTACACCAAGCCCTAAACATTCATCCTCGCAAAGCACCAACAACAAACCCATATTCAGCCCCCCCATCATCTCCTGTATTTAAATCCCGTACCTCTTCAACAGCTCCATTGGTTCTTTCTGTCATGGTCACCATTGGAGGTTTTGGGTTGGCGGCAAGTCTCGACAGTACATCAAGTTCCTTCACCTCTAGTAGACCCTTTTTGTACAGCTTCAACAAACCCTACATCGCCCTTAGACCTCGACATTACACCATTTTCCTTCAACTCCAATGTGGATGCCATAGTTTCTTCAAGGAGAACACTGACCAAGGGTGTAACATTGGCTATGGACCTTTCCTATGTCACCTGTGGCGAAGGGCACTCCATTATGAAAATCTTTACACCAATACCCAACGTAGAACCCACTTCAAATGACTCGGTTTTCCTTTTGATCCGCCACACTCTCTTGGATCTAGTTATAGGGACTGGGCTGAAACCGATTTTTCATTTTCCTTTATTAGATTTCAAAGGATTCGGGCACGATCTTAAAGCCCTGTTGCCTCCAACTGAAAGCATGTTTATTTTTGTAGACAAGAAAGCAACCATTGTCTTCAACTTGACAAGCTGGGTTCCATCTCCTTTAAGTTAGGTTTGGATAGTAAGTTGAGATGAAAGTTGAATAAAATATTATTAAAATATTACTTTTTTTAATATTATTACTGTTTTGACATTTGAAAAAATTGAATTGTTTACTGTATTTTATGTGAAAATTTTTAAAAATTATAATGATGAGATGAAATAGGTTGAGAGTGTTTCTCAATCCAAACTGAGCCTTAATGTACCCTGCATCTCTTTTACAACCATGCTGCCATACTCCGCTTTTTCAGAGGAGTTAGACTCCTTTTGCTAGTTTTGAGCTTGTGTGATCTACCAACCACTTTCATAGTTCCCCTTGTTGTCCCTGGTATCAAATCAAGTTACCAAAGCATGACCCATCTTCAGAACTGCCGCATATGATCGCCTCCACCGTGGTTGTGCTTGGGTCTTTTTGTTTCAACTCCAAGTTGATGTTCTCATGACCGGATGTCCTCTTTTGGCTTTCCTTCCTTGACCCTCAACATGAAAGTAGAAAAATAGAGCAACGACTCTTCATAATTTGACAGCAAACTTCTCCCAACCCAAACCTTTATACCCTTCTGGAAGGACTACATCACTCTGCTGGCCTCCTCAACCATATTCAGTAACAATTAGATACCTACCATGCACGTTGGAGCATCATTGAGCCACGAAGGCTCTGTTTCCTTCTCGCAAATGTTTTGCAAATCCCAAATTTCTCTTTGCCTGTAACACTTCTTCCACTGTAGCCACCATCCACCCTATACCACTATGACCCATGGTTACAAACCTCCAAACCTTTCTACTCTCCAAAACTTTTATTGAGAACCTCCATGCTTCCGGTGAAATCTCAAATGCCTTCAATTCCACCCAAAAGCAAACCAGTTGACCCATATTAATCTCAAACCTTCGATTTCAGATGTAGAGGCTTCCCAAGCTTCATTCCTCTCGAATGTTTATGCAAAATATGCGAGCACAAGCCTACGGTGCAAATCTAAACTAGATCTAAACAACAATTGTGGAAAATCAAGAGGAACATGGCTAAAGAAGAAGGATCCACGTGGTTTATTGGCAAAAACAGTGCCCAATGCTAAGTGACTCAAGAGTTTCTGATCGGCAAGTTCTCTGCAAGATGATGATGGAGCTGGACTGATTTCCGAAGACACGAAGAACAAAGCCTTCTCTCCTCCATCACCGGAGAAGATCTCGACGCCAGAGTACTCCTAGAAGAGTTGCCAGCCACCGTCAACTCTATCTCTCTCGCCGACACAGCCAACGAAGCTATCAATGTTAAAGTTGCACCAGCTCACACTTAGGGCTCAAGAGACAGACACACTCTCTCTCAAAAATACAAAAAGGGAAATAAAATGGAAACACATAAAGAAACAGAAGAAAAAGGTTAAAAAGTTTTTGGCTAGAAGCATCAGAAATGGAAAGACGATGGGAGGACATGCGAGGGAGAGGGAGAGGGAGAGAGTTATGTCAACAAGCACTGACTCAACAATCTTATAATAGTTAAGAAGAAAAATTTTAAGTCAAGGTTAGTAGCACACCGATTCCTCGAGATTTCTAAAAAATGACTTTGTTCTTCACCCTGGGGGAACTGGGTGTTACATAAAATCTTTTTTTTGATAGGTAAAAGAAGTTTTATTGATAGGTAAATAGGCAAAGCCCGGGTACACAGGGAGTATACAAGAAAAGCCTAGTTACAAAAGCTACGTGCTACGGATAGTAGCATACAAGTCATTAAGACCCGTTCCATTCCATGCAATAGAATGGGCCCAAAGCAATAGAGTATGAAAATAAAAATCCTTAAAGCTGTCCGAGGAGCGTTCCTTATCCTCAAAACAACGGCCATTTCTTTCATTCCATGTGCACCACATTAGGCATAGAGGTATCATCTTCCATACAGCAGCAATCTGGCGGTTGCCCCTAATCCTTGGCCAACAAAACAAAAGGTCTATCACCCTCTTGGGCATGACCCATACCATGTCAAGCCTCGAGAAGATTGCATCCCATAAGGCCTTAACTACTTCACAATGAAGGAGAAGGTGATCCGCTGATTCGCCGTTACGTTTGCACATGTAGCACCAATCCATTATGTAAAATCCACGCTTTCTTAGTTTGTCGATAGTTAAGATTTTACCATGAGAGGCCACCCAACCAAAAAAAGCAACTTTGGGGGGAACATTACTCCTCCAAATGCTCTTCCAAGGGAAAGGATTGGAGGAGTGGGCCGACAAGGTTTTATGGTATGAACGAACTGAGAATTTCTTGTTCCCTGTGCCAGTCCAAAGTAATTTGTCTTCCCTTCCTGCCCTTAACTTCAGCGAATATAGCACTCTATAGAACTCGGTAATATCCCCCATCTCCCAATCTTGTACAGCTCTATTGAAACTCACAGACCAAGTGATGGAGTCAGAGTTAATGCACATATTATCAGCCACTGAAGAACCTTGGTCCAATGCGATCCTATAAAGAGAGGGAAAAGCATTTTTCAAGATCACATCTCCACACCAACAATCATGCCAAAATTTTGTCCGCGTGCCTCTCCCCACCTCGAACCTGCAATTTCCGAGAAAATCATCCCAACCCTTCCGGATATGTTTCCAAACTCCCACGCCATAGGCCCCTCTGACTTCATTTGAGCACCACCCTCCCCATACATTCCCATATTTGATTTCTAAAATATTTTTCCAAAGGGCGTCTCCTTCGAGATGAAAGCGCCATAACCATTTCCCAAGGAGTGCCTTGTTGAAGGTTCTCAAATTCCGTAGGCCCAAACCGCCACAAGATACAGGGGTGCATACTTTTTCCCATTTAATCAAATGGAATTTCTTTGTATTCTCTAGCCCTCCCCATAGAAAGTCACGAAAGATCTTTTCCAATCTATTTGAAACCCCTGCTGGCACTGGAAAAAGTGAGAGGAAATACGTTGGAAGATTGGATAACGTACTCTTAATAAGTGTGATTCTCCCTCCCTTTGACAAATAGATTCTCTTCCATCCCGCTAGTTTGCCTTCAATTTTCTCCACAATCCCTTCCCACATTACCTTAGAATTATGGGGGGCCCCCAAAGGGAGTCCAAGATACTTCATTGGCAAGGATGCGACTTTGCATTCCAAGATGGCAGCCACCCCCCCTAAATTGTTAACCGAGCCAACGGGAACTACTTCCGACTTTGATAGGTTCACCTTGAGACCAGATACAGCTTCAAAACAAAGAAGGAGTGCTCTGAGGGAGCGGATCTGATCCAAATCCGGATCACAAAAAATCAAAGTATCATCGGCGAAAAGAAGATGAGAGACCATCATGCTTCCATGTGTAGAACCACCCACCGAATAACCCGAGATGAAGCCTGTAACCACTGCCTTGTCCAGCATTCTGCTCAGTACGTCCATAACAAGGATGAATAAGAGTGGGGATAAAGGGTCCCCTTGTCGCAGACCCCGAGAGCTGTTGAAGAAACCTTCGGGGGTGCCGTTGATCAAAACAGAAAATTTGGCAGTTGTAATGCAGTGCTTGATCCACAGACACCATCTTGTCCCAAAACCATGCCTACTAAGAATATACAACAAAAAATCCCAGTTCACATGATCAAAAGCCTTTTCCATATCCAGTTTGCACAAGATACCTGGAGTGCCAGTTCTAACTCTGCTCTCTAGACATTCGTTGGCAATGAGGACCGAGTCTAAAATTTGTCTTCCTTTTACGAAGGCGTTTTGTGACGTCAGGATGATTTTCCCCATGACCTCGCTCAACCGCTTCGCTAGGACTTTAGAGATAATCTTGTAAACCCCACTTATCAAACTTATAGGTCGAAAGTCCTTCACTTCCACCGACCTTGCTTTCTTGGGAATGAGCGCAATGAAAGAAACGTTAAGGCTCTTCTCAAACTTCATAAAAGAGTGAAATTCCAAGAAAACCTTCAAGATGTCCTCTTTAACAATTTCCCAACAAGTGTGAAAGAAAGCCATTGTAAAGCCATCTGGTCCTGGAGCTTTATCTTTGTTCATACCTTTTACCACACCAAGTACCTCCTGTTCTTCGAAGGGCCTCTCCAACCAGGCCGCGGTTATGTGGTCAATGGAATCAAAAGTTAGGCCGTCCATCTTGGGTCTCCAAAGGTACTGCTCTGTCAAAAGCTTCTCATAGGAGTGCACAACATGGTTCTTAATTCCATCTCTGCCCGATATAACCCTGCCCTCCTCATGGATGACCTCTATAGCATTGTTCCTTCTATGAGAGTTAGCGACCCTATGGAAAAACTTTGTGCTCCTATCCCCTTCCTTTAACCAAAGGGCCCGTGATTTTTGCCTCCACGAGATTTCTTCCATGAGTGTGATTTTTTCCAGATCAGCGAGTACGACAAGTTTTCTAGTCCTATCCTCAGAAGATAATGTCATATCTGCTTCTCTCTCATCTAACTGCTGTAACTCCGTAAAAAGTTTATCCCGCTGGTCATTGATGTGCCCAAAGACTTCCAAGTTCCATTTTCTGAGGTCATTCTTCAAAGCTTTGAGCTTTCCTGCTAAGACAAAGCTGGGAGAGCCTGTGAGTTGATAAGAGGTCCACCACGAATGTATTTTTTCAACAAACCCGTCTACCTTTAGCCACATGTTCTCGAACTTAAAGTATCTGCGTCCCCCCTGAAGACCTCCACAATCTAGTAAAATGGGGAAGTGATCCGAACAAAGCCGAGGAAGCCGTTTCTGGCACAAATTAGGAAATTGGGTTTCCCAGGAAAGAGAGACAACAAACCTATCCAGTCTCGACCAGGCCCTTTCGTTTGACCAGGTGAAATCTCCCCCTGCCAAGGGGAGATCCACCAAGTCTAAGTCAGAGAGAAGAGCTGAGAAGTCGGCCATAGCTGAGCCCAAATTAGAAACCCCTGACCGCTCACTCGGAAACCGAGTGGTGTTGAAATCGCCCCCTATACACCACGGAATATCCCACCAACTACATAGGCCAGCTAACTCATCCCATAGACGTTTCCTGCTACTATCATCATTAGGCCCGTAAACTCCTGCAAAACCCCAAACAAAATCGTCATTCACATTCGAGAAAGAGCATGCTAGCGAAAATTCCCCGACATAGTCCTCCACGAAGTTAACTACTCGTTTATCCCACATTAATAGAATACCCCCTGAAGCGCCCTTAGAAACAAGAGTGGTCCACCCTACATAAGGGCAAGTCCACAAGCTTCTAATTATGTGTCTGTCGATAAATTTTAATTTTGTCTCCTGAAGACAGATGATATCCGCTTTCCAATCCCGTAATAAATTCTTCACTTTTAGGCGCTTGTTCGGGTCATTCAAGCCACGAACGTTCCAAGAAAGAATCTTGGGCTTCATGGATCACCAAGATTCACCCTATCCTTCTGCCGTCCCTTGCACACGCTACCCTCCCGTGCATCATAGTTTATGGAGCAAGCAAGTCTCTTGAGCTCCCTATCCTTTTTCATCGCTGATCTAGCAAGTGAAGGTTGGCCTGATTTTATTGCGATGAGAAGAGCTTGCAGCTGATCCTCATAGCCCTCACAAGACATCCCTAGACAGTGACTCATATCCTTAACCTTCTGAAAAATCCAATCTACATGTGGATCAACTGTAGGTACTGTTGGTGGCAATGAGCATAGAGGAATTGGCGTATCCCCGGGTTCATACAGCACAGTTGCAGGTGAATCTGCCCCAAAATCGTTGCATACCAACTGAAGGTCTGATTCGTATTCATCCGAAGTACTCCCATCTACAGAGGATTTGTCTACCTCTTCCAACTCAGTTTCCAGGATCCTAGAGAGTGTCTCAGAGAAACCCAGAGAGTGATGAGGAGCAACGGGAACATCTCCACCAGCACTGTTATCAGCAGGGGTGGAGACCAAAATAGGAGTCGAATGGTCGCCGGTGACTGTCGACCCTTTCTGTGGCAGTGGGGAAGATACAGTGGCCTGAGACCCGCGGATGGAGTCCAGATGCGTGGCCTCTATGGGGGAAAAGGGCTCCGAAAGCTCAGTAGAGGCAACCACCGTGTTAATCGGTGATGTCTGAGCTGGCGAGTCGTAGTTAACTATGGCAACGGTTGACGGGTTGATGGGTCGCATAAGAACCCGTGGATTTCCACCCAAAATGGAGGCAACTGCTGTGTTCGTCGGTGATTTCTGAGCCGGAAGAGTGATCGGGGAGGTCGCCGGCGGAATCTGTGCCGGCGGGTCGCAGTTAACCGTGATAACGGTTGATGGGTATACGGGTCGCGGGTTTGCAGCGGTAGACGGGTCCCCTTGTATTGCTGCTTTAAGTTCATAAAATTTACAAGCCAAAACACACATCAAGCAAGAAAAAAATAAAAATAAAAAGAGAGAGAGAGAGAGAGAAAGCAATGTAGAAATTAGGCACATTAAATAACTCTGGATATTGATGCCACCACCAAAATGTCTTTTTGGCCACATTTTGATTTGTTTATGTTTGTGTTGTTTCCTCCTTAAATTTCTATCAAATTTTGGTGACTAGAAATTAGGAATGAGATAAATCCAAAACATGATTGTTGAAGTGAGTTTTGCAAACAGAACAAACTAGATGCGTCAACATATTTAGAGGCACATATTTACCTCATGTATGCTCTCAGAGTCAATTGAAGAAGATTGAGGAAGACATTTGTGAATTTGAGCATCCCCTGCACCACATTCAAATATATGTTCGATTTTCAACTTCAATATTTGACACTCCTGAATTCCAGATCTCAATAGCCGTGCTTTTTCCTGCATGCGAATGTGAGAGCAGATGACAAACTGTATGCATATATAAAGAAAGGAAACACACAAGAAAATCAAAATACCAGCAATATGTTGTGCTTCACACCCATTAATTGTAATTTGGCCTTTTCATATGCAATTTTATGAAGCAACAATCTTGTTTCGGCAGCTCTGCAACAGATGCACTCACCAATGTCAAAACTTGTTACACTAAACCAGTTTTCTGAACATATATAAGAACTGATGTCATCTACATCCATGATACTGTCTTAAAGAGAAACCACCTTTTATGCCTAATGCTACTGAAGTGGTCAGCTTTTGTCTGTAAAGGGCAAAAACAAGATGAGGGTTAGCAGAAAAATTATTAGACTAGATCAGATTTTTAGTGGACAAAGAAGCAATGTACTTGTAAAGTTGTCATATGATAAAATACAATATGATTGTATCTTCAGCAGACCTGAGACTTGATTTCGGAAGACAGCATCTCATATTTTTTAACCTTCAATAGGCGAACCACCATATCTTCCAGCATACAAATCTATATATTGAAAAAAATATATATGACAAAAGAGAAAGAAGAGGACAAAACTAGATGTAACTCAACAGTCATGATTATCTAATTTCACATCCTATATCTTTCCTTTTTTTTTTTTGTCAGTAATTTCACATCCTATATCTAAATTATGTTATAATGAACACAAAACGGAAGGGAACGTACCGATTTCAAATTTAGCTTATCAATATGCTCAGAAAGCAGTTGTTTTGCATCCCCTGAGAATTTCACTAAAATCTGACAAAATGAACTCCAAAATCAAAGAAATCCCAGAGGCTGATAAATTCTACAAGCTGTCAGCAAAAATGCAATGCAGTTGATCAACATACAAAAACATAAGTAAACTTACATCAGCCCAATGCATCCAAGCTGTATCACCTCCAATCTTGTCTCCTTCGTTGTTAGATCCATTAGCATGTTCGATTGTGAACTCTAAATCGCAACCCCAACTTTTATGACCTTTTGGACTTCTTTGAATCCTGGCCAACTTGTCAATATGATCCCCATCCGCAAAAACAGTTTGTACATTTCTTCTTTTCTGTCCAGAATAGTTATCAATTTCTTGTAATCTGGACCTGGGAAATAGGGCAACTTTCCCAACAAAAGGGGACATCATGTCATTGTGTGATGCACTTGATGGGTCATGGCTGGAGGGGCTCAGAATTGACACTTGGCTGGTGGGACTTGCAGTCGACTTTTTCCTGTAGGAGCTCTGAGATGACTCTTCCAAGGTAAGACTCTGGGCTGGATCTTTCTTGGATGGGTTCTGAGCACCAGACCCAATGTCAAATTTTGCAAGTATTTATTTGTGGGGGGGTGGCACGGGTGCAACAATAACACCACTAACAATTAAAAAACAGGCAAGTGATTTAACCAGACTAATGTACAGGCAGCTGTGGAATGCAAATGTAAAATTTGAGTACATCTTAGTCCAAAAGCTTAATAAGGTCAGAGTTAAAGTACCAAAACTTCAAATGACCAGCCCATGTGAAAAGCTGCATGCAGAGACAATTTACAGCCTAAATATATGTGTGTGCCAAAGGGCATATCTGAAAAGGGACGAGGAATTATAAAGAGATAAAGAGTGACCTTTTCAAAGGATGGCTCATTTTTACTTCTATGGAAAAATAATTTCTGTGGCTCTGCTCCAGCTTGAAGGTTCTTATCTGCATGTTCAAACTGAAAATCCATAATGTCACTGTCCCTCGAAGGGCTTTGGAAGTCCATAAAGATTTCAGGTTCATTTTGAAGATGAGTTAGGTTATTTTCAAAGACCCTTTCTACTTGAGCAAACTCTTTGACATGGTCAATCTTCAAGAAGGGTGAGGCAGACTCTGCTCGATTTTCAGAAAGCAAGGAATCCAGTTTGCTGCCCACCTGACTAGAATAGTTATCACCAATACCATTTTCAGCTGAATTTCCATATTTCCCCAAACCAACATGTTTATTAGACTGATCCAGCTGTTTCAACTGAGGGGAGACACTGCCTTGGTATTCTGAAGATGCTGATAAGGTTTGTGATAAATTTTTCATTGGGGATGAAACAAGTTTTGTGTACTGATCCAGTGGTCCCAGCTGGGGGGAGACACTGCCTTGATATTCCATGGATGTTGACAAGGTCTGACCTATTACTGAAGATGAAACAAATTTATCAGCTGTACCAGTCACCTTCCTATCTTTCTTGTAATCAAGTGTGAACTCCACTAATGAGGAATCAGTACCAGTAGTAGCCAATGTCCCTTCTATCGGATTGCCACTCATAAAGAAATTCTGAACCACTTTCCCTCCCAACCGAGTGGACTGAGATGGTGAAGCCACTGCTGTCATTAGCTTTTTAGGTTTATCCTTGGAAATAAGGCCGAAAGACGTGTGACACGGAGATTCTTCATGTTGTGCAAGACCCAAGATCTCTTTATTTTGGTTAGACTTACCCATGCTTTTTGTGGTCTCAATTCCATCATCTATGTTGATCAAGTTTTTATCCTCTCCATTCTTCACATCAGCAGTACACAAGTGCTCCTCTAAATGAGTAATGGGGGTATCCACATGTCTGTATTTAAGATCTTCACTACTTCTAGTCATAACAGCATTAAAGGGAGAAAGCATGGAAGAGTAATTTGATAATCTACACTTCAATTTATGGATCCCCTCTTTGAGACTAGAGGAACAAGGAGAAGGCTCAGGAATTTTAAACTTGGAAATGCTTTTCTGAATGGAAGACAGAATGTTACCATGACTAATGCTTTCATTACTTGAATACAAACCTGGCAGTTTTGAGGAAGGAATCATAACCTCCATATGTTTGGCTGAATAAGGAGTACTTACAAACGAATTCAGCCGTTTAGAAGATAGCAAAGATAAGGATCCATCCAAAGAAGATGCACATAGATGCTCAGGTTTCTGGTTGATATCAGAGTCATTACTTCGAGGTTCAGGAGAATTTCCTTTTACCCTCCCTTCACTCAATGGGCAATATGCTGGTTCGTACTGTAAAAAAGAAGTATCTGTTAGTCTTTACAGTTTATTAACCAGTAACTAAAGAAACCAGCGTGCTTAATAATATATAAGCAGATTCAACAAGAACAACCGCACATTTCCTATCAGCAAAAAGAATGAATTGCCTTTATTATCTAATCTGTCGCATCATTACACCCATACAACCACTCATGCACAGAAGAAGTTAATTGCAACCATGCTATGAGGACATAAAAATAAAATGAAATAATTGAAGTGCATGATACGATGTCTTCATTAGTGTAACGGGTAGAGAATTTTGCAGAAACTTGAACGAGAATAAGGCAGTTAGAATACCAACGCCCAGAACAATCTCCAACGAAACTGAGTGGATGCACTCTAGGTAATCATTATGGAGTTGCCAAGAGAATAGTACTTAACACGAAATATCAAATATGAAGGAACCAAAGCAGCTAGGCGACACTTCGGTCAAAATCACTAGAACTTTAAAAAAAAAATCGCCCTTACTTACTCCGGTTAATTGCTTGGGAGTTCGGGCGGGGCTGTCTGAAGAACCACCATTCGCCTCGCTCATCTTTGTACCAATCGGAGACACCATATCATGGGCATCCTCATCCCTCATTAATGACTTTGAGTCCACAGGTATTGCATGTAAACCCTTGCTGCCTTCTGCCAGAAGTGCATCTAATCTGGGAGATAGCCTCCCGTAATCATAACTACGTGGGTTTTCACCTACAATACTCATCTCGTTTGAATCTTTGCCACCACCGCCACTGCTTACTTGATCGATAGAGAGCTTCTTCGTTTTAGTCAGGACCATAAAACTTGCAGAAAAATCCGTCCGTGACGGGGTAGCATTGTCTTCAAAGGCAAGAAGACGATGTGCTGTGGTTGGGGTCTTGAGTTCTCCTCCTCCAGAATCTGATCTGGCAAGACTACGGAAATGCATGGAAAAGGCGGTGGAATCCATGGTGATATCATCCGATGCAGCAGAGTCGGAGAGCCTTTCGGGTCTAATGAAATTCGCTGATACAGGCCCAAAGAAATTGTCTTCTGCGAACAATAACACAAGATAAAAGGGTAAAATAGAAGCAAAACTGATTGAAATAACGTAGGCGTTAAGAAATTTTCTTTTTCCGTTTTCCTAAGAACCGAACGGAAGGGTAAGAAAGAAAATTAGGTGGGAACTTGCCATCGTCATTTGAAGTGGCTGAGACCGAGCCAACAGTGCTGCTTCCGGGAGAGGGAGAGCCGCTGGGGCGTAAAAAGGAGTTGCTCTCCTGCTCGTCGCAGGGAGAGGACTCGTCGCCGTCGGCGAGGTCCCTGAAAAACCCTAGGACGTCTTGCTCCGAATGAGGAGCGTTAGGGGTGGCGGGATGATCCTCAGAGAAGTCTTCGTCGCGGTTGAAAATGTGGACGGAGGTGATCTCGACGTCGGCGAAGCTCACGCGCCGGTTGGCACGCTTCTTCTTGAGGGCGATGGTCTCGTCTTCAGTCTCCGTGTTGCAGGGTTCTTCCGAGGCCATTTTTGGTCTTGCACGTTGCACCCTCCCTGCGCTGCACTGAATCTAAACAGGGTTTTCTTACCCTCTCTGGAATACGGATTCACTGTTGGGATAGCACAGCACGGAGTATGAGGGAAGAGGGTGTGTATTTTGGATTTTGGGGATGGGGGCGGGCGGCGGGAAATGTTCGGTGCATGTTATTTCAAATTTCTTTTTGGAAAATTTGATCAAAATTTACATATTATTTAAATATAAATACTTTTTACTTTTTTTTTTTATATTTTTTCATTTACTTGATTGAGTAATCAGATATTCTTAAAATTTTTTATAATTTTTTTCTTAAACATCACTTAAATCAAATATTATTTTAAATTTAAATTTTTAAGTTTTTTGTCTAATAATTATTCAAATACAAAACTCATTAAAAAATTTTCAAACTTCAAAACAAAATATAAAAATAAGACAACTTTTTCAAATTTAAAAAAAATTAAGAAATTATATTCAAACAATTTTTTTTTAATTTTATAATATTTTTTCAATTTTTTTCTCATTTCCTAAAATCTAATATAACATCTCAATTCAAACGATTTTACTATCATATAATTTTGAGATATTCTTAGGGCTGTTTGGATTCAGAAACCTTTTTATCTCATCTCATTTAATTATTATAATTTTTTCAAATTTTTACACAAAATATAATAAATAATTTAACTTTTTCAAATCTCAAAACAATAATAATATTAAAAAATAATATTTTAATAATATTTTACTTAACTTTCAACTTTCATCTAAAACCATTTTATTATCCAAACAGCCCCTAAATATCCAAGAACTTTGTTACACATAAGCCCACACACTACTTCACCAGCCTTACTCGAACGACGGTGGTAACTAGCACGTATTTGGCGTAGCTTCTTCTACTAGAACCGTGGTTCGAGGGTTGGTAAGAGGAAGAAGAAAAGAAGCCTACACACTACACACCACACTTTTTTATTTTTTATTTTTAAAATTTGGGTTCATTCTTCTTAAAATAATTGAATTGTTCTACTCATTATCTATATGCCAAACATTTGGTAAAATAAAAAAATAAAATAAAAGTGTGGCATGTGGTGTGTGCGTTTATGTTTAGAATTTTTCAATACCTAAACCTATATCACGAGTTTTTTAAATCCAAAGAGAAATGCTTGGGATCCCGATAATGAGTCCCAAGCATTTCTCCCGACAGTGTATTTTTATTTTTTATTTATTTATTTTTATTTAGTGATTAAAGAAGTGTTTTTAAATAATATTGTAAAATTTTTTTAAAAAAAAATATTTAAGAATACCAAATCCTCGGATTACATCCCTCGAGAGATGTAGCACTAGTCAAATCCAAACTTGAAATGAAACCAACAGGTGAGTGGCAATAGATGGAAATAATATTATTGGAAGCGGATTATTTTAAAATATTGTGCGCAACAAAGTTGATATTTTTATGGATTATTTTAGTTAACCATACTTCTGATTTATTGAGATTCGTTATGGCATACTCAATTATAGGAGCAATCTTTCAATTTAATGTGATCTTTTTTTGATAAATGACCAAATCACATCAAATAAATCATCCTCTAGAATTATTATTGTTAGGCCCTGCTTCTAAGGCTACGTTTAGATGTTAAATTGAGTTGAGATAAATTGAGTTTTTTTATGAATAATAATGAGTTGAGATGTATTTATATGTTAAGATGAGTTTAGATGCTTTTAAGGAAAGTTGAAAAATGTTGTCGGTCCCGCGTGTAAAGAGGTGTTGAATTGAAAAATATTATGGGTCCCGAGTGTAAAGAGATATTGAGTTAAGTGATGTTTAGTAATTTAGGAGTTGTATGTTGAAATATTGGGTTAGGTTTAAATTTATAACACCTTGTTCTCGGAGGACCGGAGAGTTATATCTAATCGCCTTATAATCAACTTAAACAAGACTAAAGTATTTTCCAACTTCAAACATTTACTTCCAAAGACTTCAAATCATAAAAACAAATACCTCCAATATAAAATAATAATTTAGAACCCCCACACAATAAACCAAATAAAGTAGACCAAACATCTCCACATGTCAAAAGAAAAAGAAACATAACAGTTGAAATAAGGTTCACAAGAGCCTCCGTAACCATCCAACAAAATTAAAACCATCTACGAAAATTTTTAAAAAAATAATACCCAACATCTTTTGTATCTCGGAGTACCCCAAATACTAACCATGATAATTTTGCCCAAAGACTATCACTAATCATCAGCTGATCCATCAAACTCATCTTAAAAATATTGTGAAAATAAGTGAGTGAGTTATCAACAACTCATTAAACAAAGTATATATACTAGTATGTAAATATGAATATTTATAACGTTTAGAATGTAGAACAAAACATTAGAGCAAAACTTTTTAAAAATAAACTTTTCCCAAAAACAAAATCCTTTGGCATATCCAATCTAAAACATCATATTCATATCATCTCATAGCATCACATCATGACAAATACCATGCTTGACCCATATGACAGGGTTATGCACATTCTACTTGTGGTGAGATCGTATACCACTATTATACCAATGGCGGGACTATATGCCACTATTATACCCATGACAGGGCCATATTAGAAACAGAACAGCACATTAGAATAAGACTTTTATCAAAATACATATTTAGAATCTCATGCCAAAGTTTTTAGAGGCCACATCATATCAAAACCAAGTATTGAACAGCTTCATATCATTTCACATGTTTGGAATCGGAATCAAAACATCTTCATTTATTCACAACAAAACTTTTAGATCCCATGAATAAGAACATCTTCATTTCATCAAAACAGAACTCTTTTAAAAAGACTCATATTCGCTCTTTCTCAATTCAAAAACAGAATGCACAAAAACTAGCTCATGTCTACACCAGTCATAATATAAAACACTTTCTCTTATCAGATTTCTTGCATATGTAGAACAAATATTTGATGTCGTTTTTAGCTTTCTTTTCAAAAACAAATATGCGTATTTTCAAAGTCAACCTCATTTCTTTTCTTTTGTGCAAAGCTAGTATATGAACCTCACTTACCTGACTTTCGTGTATTATCTACGCCTTGGGTCTGAACTCTAATAGTATCACCACCTAGTCAAAACATAAACCAAAAATTTAATAAACTAGCCCAATAAGCTACTAATTATTTAATAGCAAACCAAACTAGCCCCTATTTAGTCAAAATCCATCATAAAAAAAATAAACTCAAATAGTCCCCTAAAAACCCAAACAGCTTCGTAATAATCCACCTCACAACATCACAACAAACCCATAAAGAAAATGACTCAAGCAGCCATCAAATACTCCCAACCAGCAACATACAAGAATACAACATTGTTTATTTATTTCATCATTCCAACATAACCCAAAGAAAATTTTCCAGCAACTTCTATCATTCTTATTTCCCATTTAACAACACCCAACAATCACTTCAAACTCCAACAAAACAACATATACAACTTGCAACTACAATCCTCTAAATTGAAATCAATTCAAAAACCATCCACCCTTCATCACAAATCACAATTCCCAACACAAAAAAAAAAATCAACATCTTCCAAATATACATATATATACAAAAAAATACGCACATAAAAATTAATTACTTGAATTTGGAAAAAATGAACATCAAGAGAAAAATCAGAAATTCAGATTTAGAGAGCGAGAAGTTCGACTTACCAGTATTCACTCAAAATGTGCTCACGGTGGTTGGACTCAAAAGAAAGGAAAAGCACAATCTGAAATTGGTTACAGTCTCATAAATTATGATGAGAGAAATGGGCATGTGAGTAAAAATAAAATAGAGGGTGTATGAAAATAGAGATGAAAAGTGAATCTATGTGTACAAGTGTGAGAGTGAATATGAGAACAGAGAGCGAGACGACGAGAGAAAGTGACTCACCATTGAAGATCAACCAACGGCAACGAGAGTGCAAGGCTTGTGAAAAACGCAACGGCAACAAGAGATGAATCAAAAACAAATTTCAAGAGAGAGGGAGAGCCTGAGTATCTTGGTATTGTGAGGGGAAACTTTGTATGAGAAAAAAAATAAAATAAAGCTACAATAACCGTGCGGGAGTTAGAATTTGAGGAGAGAAAAACGGTATAGAGATGATGGAGTGATAGAGGATAAAGGAAAAAAGGCTATAAAAAAAAACTGAAGAGGAAAAAGTCAACTTACCAAAACGACACCATGTAGAGTCTTCATGGGTCTAGCCTATGGTGCAGCTTGGGCCTTGGCCCGACCTGGGTATCACAGAATTTAAAATCAAATAAGATGAATTGAAATGAGTACATGCTCCAAATGAAGCCTAACTATTAAGAAAGTAGTGTTTGCTTCACCCGCGTTGGGTGCATGGATGTTTCCATAAGAAGTGAATCTTCATTTGGTAAGTGATCCGAGATTGTGGTTGTAGTCATTGATGGGTGATTTGTATTACGACACCCTTGCAAACCATGCCAAAGTATGAGGCCAAGTTTGGTACTAAGATCATAAAATACAGGAATTCCAAGTGGTTTGGTAAAAAGATTAACAAGTTGAAGAGAGACCAAGACATGCCAAGTATGAAGTAGACCAAGGGCCATATGTTCATGTACGTGGTAGTAATCAATCTCGATGTACTTGCTTCGTGCATGAAAAACAAGATTAATTCTCATGTAATGAGCACTGAGATTATGCCAAGGAATGAGATCCAAGTTAGCTCAACAGTAATTTGAGCCATCGCTTTGTACTTGGCTTTGGAGCTTGAGTGGGAGACAGTATGTTGCTTTTTGGCTGACCAAGAAATGCAGTTGTTACCGAGAAACACACAGTGCCCTATGGTGGAACGTCTGGTAAGGGAGCATCTTGCTCAATCTGCATCTGAAAAGGCATAAAAATCAAGTGTAGAATTGGTGCTAAAATAAAGACCAAGTTCAACAGTACCTTTTAAATATCTATGGTCTCGCTTGAATATTGAGATAAGATGAAAAATCTGTAAATAGTAGTGAAATTGTTTGAATTCAAATGTTTTATAAGATTTTAGAATATAAGAGCGAAAAAGTTGAATAAAAATATTATAAAATTAAAATATTGTTAAATATAATTTTTTACAATATAATTTTTTGTTTTGTGTTTTATTTAGAAGTTTGAGAGAGGTTTAATGATTAGAATTTTGTGTGTTAAATTGAAAAGTATTTATGCTTGAGTGCTATTTGAAAAGTATCTCATCTCATCTCATTTCAACATCCAAAGTAACCCTAAGTATGTGTTTGACCATTTTTAAATGGACTTTCGAAAGTGAGTGCATAAATTGAGAAACAAAGTTAATATTATAAAAGAGGTCAGGGCAAGTAAGTGTAAGGGGATACTTGGGGAATGAGATGAGATAAAAAATCTGTAAATTGTAGTAAAATGGTTTGTGAATAATAGTAAAATAATTTGAGTTATGATGTTTTATGAGGTTTTGGAAAAGAAGAGAGAAAAAGTTGAAGAAAAATCTTATAAAATTAAAATATTAATAGAATATAACTTTTTAATATTATATTTATTTTGGGATTTGAAAAAATTGAATTTCTTTTTGTATTTTGTTTAAAAACTTGGAAACTTTATAATGATCAGTTTGAAAAAGTTATAATGATTAATTTGAAAATGTTTGTGTTTGTGGAATGTTTGTGAATGAAATAAAATGGAATGAGATGAAAAATATTACCAAACATCCCTTGAGATTTTGGAGAGCACCAACTATACTACGATAGTGGGCTAGGTCAGGAAAAGGTATTGCAGAGGTAAGGCCCTCAGTCTTGGGCATCATGGGAATGTCCATGAGCTTATAGTCATGCATTTGAGAACATTCTAAAATATCTAGGGCATATTTGGTTTGGGAAAAGGTATGCCCATAAAAGTTCGGGGTGAGTTGAATACCAAGAAAATAATGGAGGTGACAAGGTCTTTTATGGAAAATTGACTCTGAATAGTCGAAATGAACTTGTGAAGATAATCAGTAGATGATCCAGTTAATAAAATATAATCAAGATACATTATTAAAATAAGAGAACCCCGGGAGGAATGTCAAATAAATAGAGTGGAATCAACAGTGCTGCAAATAAAGCCATAAGAAGTAAGAAAGTTGAAACTTCTAAACTTGTCAAACAACACAAGTGGTGCTTGGTATAAATAATAGAGAGTGTTATTTAACTTGCAAACATGGAGAGAGTGGGTTTTGATGGATAAAACCTAGAGGTTGTTTCATAAAGATAGATTAGTGGAGGAAGGCGTTCTTGACGTCTAACTGACAAATATTCCATCGGTTGATCAGAGCAAGACTAATGACAATCCAGATCGTGCTCAGTTTGATAACCGGAGAAAATGTTTCATGGTAGTTGATGTCATCTACCTAATAAAAACCTTTAGCAGTTAAACGAGCCTTCAGACAATCAAAACTACCATCAACTTTGAGTTTGGTTTTAAAAACCCATTTGAACCTATTGACAAACATGGTATGATTAAGAGGAATAAGAGTCCATGTATTATTGTCATACAAGCCACAAGGCTTGTAATTCATCACGCATCGCTTGGGACCAACCAGGATGATTGAGGCTAGAGCGGACTGTTTTAGGCCATTCGGGTATAGTAGTGAGATCATGAAGGCAAGCATATTTGGGGTTGGGTTTGTGGATTCTAGTCTTGGAGTTTTAATCATAGTATGTTCAGAGGGCACTAAAGAAGTTCTGGGGAGGACAATAGTTGGTGGGGAAGCAGTGGTTGGTAGATTAGTGTTGGGTAAGGCACTAAAAGAGGAGTCACTTACAGGGGTAGTAGGGGAAACAAAATGTGAGGAGATGGATGTAGGTGGTAGCAGGATAAGGAGATCATCCATAGGAGTGGGGACAAAGACTTGGGTACGATAGTAGCGGGTATGGTGGAAGTGGAGGAGGGGTCTAATCCACATCTCAAAAGTCAAGAGAATCAATGGACAGAGGCATATGAAGCTTCCCATACTATTTATATGAAAAAGCAAGTTCATAAAAAACAATGTGGCGTGAAATGAAAGTGCAACAAGATGGAGGCTGGTAGGATTTGTACCCACAGTACTTATTGCTGCAGCCCATAAAGACACACGGTAAGGTTTTGGAGTTAGATTTATTTTGTTTGGTGTTCCAAGTATAAGGATAGCATTTGGATCCAAATATACGTAAGGAACAATAGTCGAGGAAAGTCTCGTAGAGTATGGAGAAAGGTGATTATAAATCAAGGGTTGTATAGGGGAGTTAGTTGATATAAAAAAAGTAGCAGTTGCAAAGGGTTCAACCCATAAGCATTTTGAAACACCATTATAGAAAAACATCATCATACCGAGTTCATAGATGGTTCGATGACGACGTTCTACAGTGTCATTCTATTCAAGGCTATGGGAATAGGAAAATTGGTGAAGAGTACCTTGTTGTAAATGGAAAGTAAACTGGGTGTTAGCAAATTCTCCTCCTGCATCGTTTTGAAAATTTTTGATTTTTTGTTGAATTGAAGTTCAAAATATTTTTCAAACAGTAAAAAGCAAAGAAGAAATCAAATTTTTTTCTTAGTAGAATAATGAAAAACATAAACTAAATAAGCATAATAATGAAATTAATAAGGGAAGGGCCCCACAAGTCACAATAAACATTATAAAAAATGGCATCACTAAAGGAAGGTAAAAGAAAATAGTTTTCTAAGTTTGCCTAACTGACAACTTTCACAAATGGAAGGAGTATTTTTTTAGAACCAATAGTTTGAATAAGTCTTTTAGATTTTAGGACTTGGAGAGCAAAAGCCAAATGATGTCCCAAATGCTGGTACCACACTTCTTCAGAGGCCATTTGGAAGTAGGTGGAGAAGTGAGTTTCGTAAGGGGAAACAAAGTGTTGAGGTTATCTTTCCATCGCTCGGTCATCAGGATGCAATTGGTATCCCGTTCCTTAATAACAAAACCAACATGATAAAATTCACACGTATAGTCATTGGTAAATTGCCTAGTAGATAAAAGACGTTTTGCCAGGGCAAGGACTAAAAGAACATCTTGCAATTTAATTCTAGTAGCACCATTGTCAATATAAGTATCACCAACATGTGTAATAATATGAGAACTAGCATTGCCTATAATGACAGCATCATTACCAAAATAGTGACAAAGATTTTTGAGCATGCTTGGGTTACCTGTCATATGGGCAGACGCCTCAATGTTTGCAGCCTATTTGGTATCATGAGAAAAATTCTCAAGAGCCAGAGCAGCTAATGCTTGAGGGATATCATTAGGTTGGTATGCATAATTGAATTGGTTTCAACATTTATGAGCAACGTCGTCCTTCTTGCCACATATTTGATAGGTGTCAACACGAGAGGGATCACATGCTTTATTTGTTTGATTGGACTGGTTAGTGGGCTCATGCGTGTTTGAAGGACCAGAGGTTTGGTTAATCTTGGTCGAATGGCTACCAGGTTGAAACCCATGACCTCGTGAAGAGAAGGGCTCTGACTATGAACGGTGGCCGTTGTTGTAATCCTTAGAGGCTGGGTGCTATTTTTTTGTCCATAAAATGCAAAAGGAGAGTTAAAGGAGAATCATGAAGAGAGGTTTGAATTCAAACTCTTGGAGAAAAAGGATGAGCCAAGCATAGTACGACATCGATGGCTTTAGCATTGATGTGGTGAAGGGTTCGTATTTGGCTTTGAGACAATTCAGCAATGAGAACACCTTCATCTTGTCTTGCACAGGACGTCCAATGGTGGCCAAGTGGTCACACAATCTTTTGAACACCTAGAAGTGATTGGTTCCTCTTGTATGTAAGTGACTTGTCGTGTAAGGTGAAAGTTTCATTCTTGAGTCATAGGCATACACTACCTTGAGTGCAACCCATACTTGGTGTGTAGAGTCCATTTCGATGATGAGACCTAGTGCTTCTTCTAAGAGGGTTCCAATAATCCATCCAAACATGAATTGATATGATTCAGGCCACTAGAGGAAGGTTGAGGTAGGATCTAGTTTACTATAACTAGTAGGGTTGTGCAAATTTTTGAATATTCTGATTCCGTCTGAACTCCGTTCCAATTCCAACTCCGACGGAGTCTGAGTGGTCGGAATTGGAGCCACTCTGAAAATGCCAATGGAGTCGGAGTAGGAGTTTGGAGTTCCATGGGACTCCGAACTCCGACTCTGACTTTTTTTTAATAACACAGATGCGAAACGACGTGTTTCACATCTGTGTTTATTTTTATTCATAAGTTAGACAATGACGTTCCTTTAAATAGGAACGACGTCATTTTGCTGGGTATAGAAACTGCCTGTCGAGGCCTTTCTTCTTCATTTCTTCTTCCGTAACTCCATTTGCACTGCAAATTTCTTCTCAGAATCTCAGTCCCTCAGTCTCATATTCTCTACTCTTGTCTCTCACTATCTCATTTCAATTCTTCTACACCATTTATCATCCCCATTTCATTTCTTCTTGGTGCCGCCGTCGTAGCTGTGCCTCACAGTCCAACATTTGCAAAATCGCAGTCTTCACAGTGCCGCCTGGACCACCATTTTAATTGGTAATTTTAGGGTTTTCATTTTAAATTTGGGAATTATGAATATAGTTGTAAAGGTGTGGAAATTGCTGGATGTATTTAGGAATCATAACAGTAGGTGATTGTATGTTGTTGATGTGTAAATGGAAGATGAGTGCAAACTGTTTAAATAAATGCCTCAAAGCCCGAAGGCCATATGTATGCTAATGTATATATATCTGATTCTCTAATATGCAAAAGATTATATTAATCTAAATATGAAAATATGCACTCTGATTCTCTAATATGAAATGGATTGATGACTTCATAAGTGCACATAGGCTTCACAATAGTGCTCATTCATATAAAACTACAAGCAGGCCTGGACATGAAAATTATTGATTAATTCAATTATACACTTGCTTATGTAAATAACATTAATGCAATGATATATATGAACTTTGTATGTTGGTCTCTTGCTTGGTGCGAGTTACGTAAATTATGTAACATCCTTAGCCTTAAGAGAGGGGGGTACATATTGTTAGGTATTTCCTGTCTAATATGCTTGTTATGTTATTGTATAATTCCAATGCAACTGTTCTACTTAGATTGTTTATGATTATGAAGAGCAATTGCTGTTAGTTGAACTGTTCCTCTTGCTTGGAGCAGGAACAGTGGTAGCTAAACACACTTTAAATGCATCTACTTAAATCTGTACCAAAGGGTTTTGGTCACAGACACATTGCTAAACATACTGGTTCAAGGATCCATAGCATGTAGATGTGTGCATGTTTATAACAAACTTAAAATTTCCAAACTACAAGGCAATTAGTATCATCAACTCGTTGCAACGAGGAATATTATGCAGTGTACTTCTGAGGTTAAACAGTATTTTATGGAAGAGGTCGAGGCACCTAACGATGTATATCTATTATTAACTTGGTGGAAGGCTAATTCTACAAAGTATCCAATCCTTTCCAGTATTGCCCAATATGTGTTAGCCATTTCTATCACTACGGTTGCCTCTAAGTTGGCATTTAGCACTGGAGGTTGAGTATTGGATTCTTACCAGAGTTCATTGTCACTGTCTACTGTGGAGGCCCTCGTTTGCACACAGAACTAGATAAGTGATATGCTCATTGGAGTATATACCATTGGCATTGATGCTGAGAGCTATAATCTATAATCGGGTAACTTTATTTAAGTATTTCACTTGAGTTTATTTAATTCTTTATATGATTTCATAAATCTATTAAACTTCTACTTTTTATGATTTTATAGATATAATTGTGAACCCCAACATACTTGCCGATGACTGATAGTCTGAGAAATGATAATCAAATTTTATTGGTGAGAAATGATAATAAAATTTTACTTTTAACGAATTCAATTTTCTAAATCATTTTCTTTTTTCCTTTTATTGATTGTGACTTTTTATCTTAATTTCAAGTATCACCAACGACAAAGCACGATGTTGTAGATGATGTTTTTATTTTTCTGGACTGTTCAATATGTTTTTTCTTATGGCTTATTTGAATTGGATTATAATTTGAGTCATAATTACTTTTTGAGAGTAAGTCTATTAGACTATTACCACATCACCTCTAAAATATTTAATTGGTCTAAATTTCATCTCATAGTCCAAAAGTCAAACTTTACTACTATAAATAGTTTCAATTTATATTCTGATTCGAACTCTTAATTTTAAAATTATAAAATACCAACTTATAGGGCTACCATCTTCATGAATATACGCATACATATATACCTTGTATTTTAGTAAATACATTGGTCGGTGCATTTTAAATGAAATTCAATTATTTAATTTAAATTAACGGAATACAAAACTTTTAGATGAACAATAACAACATTTCTCTAGTTATTGTGTCTAGCTAGGATGATTAATAAAAATTGTATCTATTTGTACAAATTTATTTATAATTTTTTTAATCGACACATCAAATATGTTGTTGATGTAAACGTTAGTCATATCATTTTATATAAAAATATTAGTACTCTAACTAATATAATGAATCTCACAATAAACCATTATGTAACATGTTTAATATAAATCCCTGTTTATTTATCAAAATTTAAAATATCTCATCTCATCTTAGGGTTATCATAATATTTTTTTTTTGAATTTTAGGGCTCGGAAATGGCCTAATTGGGCCCCACTAAGTACATCGGAATCGGATCAGAGGTCTGAGTTCCGATAACTTCGATCTCCAATCAGAGCTCCAAACTCCGATCGAAGTTAGACTCCGACTCATGATACGAGTCGGAGCTAAATTTTGCCTCCGACTCCAGTCAGAGTCGGAGGTTGGAAATCGCTCCTCCGACTCCGACAGAGTTGGAGCACAACCCTAATAACTAGAAGCACCATAAATGGAATTATCAAATTTTGGGGGTGCCAATGTCTTATTAAGGAGGTGTTTAACAAAGTCTTGATTCTCGGCTAAGGCCAAAATTTGTTCACTCCAAAGAGGGTATTTGGTGCTATTGAGGCATAGGGTAACAAAGTTTCTAACATTCAGAGTAATGGTGGCCATGGGAGGAAGAATCTCTATCTCACACAGGCTATGGTATCATAAAAAAATGGATGCAAGTCCCTAATCACCGTGAGAGGATCGAGGGTCTTCTTATCGATATTTATAGTGTGCATTACATTGATACAAGATGTATTCTATTGTTTGAGATTTGTGGTATACAAGGTAATTGTTGACACAAAGAGATACACAGTTGGCTCATATAGAGTACTAGCCATTGCATGATATTAGGTTCCCATATGAGTGATCTGGAAAATCTCCTTCTAGTGATTGTGTAATAGTTGTTGTGTGTAGGAGATGAGTCTTCATTTGGTAAGTTATCTGAGATTGTGGTTGTAACCATTTATGGGTGATCTATGTTATTACTGGTCAATTTGGTTTAATGTTTGACAGGAGTTAAAATTAGTCATACTTGGAATCCAAGGCTCCTTCCATACTCTCATTGAGGTTCCATTTGTTATGCTATAGTAGATCACTTTTTTAGCAATCTCATTGCATTTTACTATACTCCATATCCATGAGGCTACGTTGGTTCTTGTTCAGTTTGGGTAAGTGGTTCCTTTCAAGTACTTGTTCTTCATGATGTGTACCCACAATAGATTGGATTTATTTAGGAGGTTAAACAATAGTCTTGTATTATAAACTCTATTCACATTTTGCATTCTCTTTAGACCCAACTTTCCATTCTCCTTTGGTAAGCAAGTTAAGTCCTAAGATTTGGGGCTATAATTACTTTTCTTTATAAAATGATACCAAATAGGGGTGGGCAGTAGGGGCCTAACCTGCCTTTGTTGGGGCATCCGCATCTGGCCCCTCAACAAGGGCAGGTTAGGCCCAACCCCGAACCACATTTCCCCCGCCCTTCCTTCTACACACACACACACACACATATATATGTATATGTATATATATATGTTAGTAGTTTTACTATATAGAAATATAGTAATATGTATTAAGTATAGTTTTACTTGATATTTTGTGCAGGTTGTAGTGTAGTAGGTGTGGTCTTTATTTAGGAGGCCAATGCAATATAAGTTGCCAAGCAACTCTGTACTACCTACTTCCTTCTAAGTTGTTTGTTTCGAAATTATCAAGTTGTTTGCAAAGTGTAGTTGGGAGATAACAAAAAACCAACTTACTTGCTTTTATGCCTCTCAAATGCCATTTGCATTCATTTTTAATAGAATTTGAGACAAGACCTGGGAGCTGATAATATGAAGAGGAGGTGAAATGGCGTCCCCTTGTCTTAGTCCTTGAGATGAGATGATGAACTCAAAAGGACTTATATTGAGAAGGATGGAATAGGTAGGCGTCTTAATGCATTGCTTTACCAATTTGATCAAGGTATCACTAAACCCAAAAGTCTTGAGCACAATCAAGATAAAAGCTCCATTCCATTCTATCACAGATCTTCTGCATATCCACTTTGATGGCCATTAGGCTGCCAGTCCCTTTCTTATGGTTCGTAGTTTGAAAAATTTTATGAGCATATGTCTTCCACGAATAAATGCCAATTGGTTTGGTGAGGTTAGTTTATGGATGACCACTTGCAGTCTATTGATGAGGATATTTGAGACGACTTTGTAGATGACATTATAAAGGTTAATGGGTTATTAGTGCGCTCTGGGTTTTTGGGAATAAAGCAATGGTAATGTGATTTAATTCCTTGAGCATATCCCACTCACAAAAAAAATAAAAAATAAAAGGTTTGGATTGCTGATACTATCTCCTCCTTGACAATCAACTAGTAGTGCTTGTAAAGCAACATAGTCATGCGACTCATGTCATCTAGGCTCGGAGCTTTGGTCACCCTTATTTGGAAAATAGTCCATTTGAGCTCTTCCTCATAAGGAATACGACATAGAAGCTCATTTTCTTCATCTGAAATTACCTCTAGTATAAGATCATTGAAGTTGTCAGGTCTTTCTAGGAAGGATGGTGAAAATAATGCAGAGACATTATTGATCAAGTATTAATCAATCTCATCCCTATCTGAGAACCATGTATCATCCTCTCTTTTTATGTACTAAATGTTAAGATAAGTCCTACTTCTTCTCATCATAATCTAATAGCTCATTGCAATTCAACTTCAAACAAACCTCTTCCAGACTTGGTTAAAGAGTCAGATTCCATCCTAACAATAGAAGATGGTAAAGGTGTAGGAGTCCAACACATCAAAAATAGATAGTTGAAGATATATGACATATAGATAGGTGTCGATTATGTGTTTACTACAAGTTGTAAACTCTATCATCTAGTAATGTACTTATCATGTGAAAGTTGTTTTCTATAAAAACTAGAACCAAGCAGGATCAATTTTATCCTTGCCTTCATTCAACTTACTTTTCTTTCTTAGCATCAAAGCTACCAGGTTAACAAAGTGATTATGGTTGGATCAAATAACCCTACCTCCACTGCATCCATTTCCTTCACCATTCCAACCATCTCCCATCCAATTTATTCTAAATTGAATGATACTAACTATCTTGCATGGGTGTGTCAGTTTCTCCCCATCCTTAGAACCAATGGACTTTTGGACACTGCAGATGGTTCAGAATTATCTCCACCTCAGTTCCTTCAAGACCCTTCTACCAAGGAGTCTATGAAGCTGAACCCAGACTATGTGATTTGGGAAAAGGACCAATATGTTTTAAGTTGATTTATAGCCACACTGTCGAATTGGCAGTCACGTATGCTTCACGTCAACTAAAGGACCATGAGTAGAATTATCCTACTCATGATTTGGAAGTAGCTGCCATGGTATACGTTCTAGAGATTTGGAGACATTACCTGTATGACAAAATGTGTGAAGTATTTTGGATAAAAAACGTATCAAGTATCTTTTTGAGTAGAAGAACCTAAATATAAGGCAAAGGAGATGATTGGAGTTGATTAGTGACTACTAGTGCGATATAAAGTACCACCCTGGGAAGGCCAATGTGGTATCAGATGCATTGAGCACAAGAGCATCTGAAGATTCATCTTCTTCATTGATTGAGCTGAATTATTGCATTTTTAATGCTTTTGGAACCAATAAATCTTAGTTCTTTCATTACTTTATCATTGGTTTTATATGGAAAAATGAATAAATCCAAGTTGTGATTTTAATTGATTAAAAGCATGAATTTTTGCTTAAATTTTACCAACTGTTGATTACTGTGGATTTTGGTCCATATTGCTCGAGCGGCGGCTTTTGGCCGCTCGAGCGAATTCAGGCAGATTCAAACGCTCGACTGCCGTTCGACAGTGAGCTCGAGCGGGTTGCGGGAAAGGAGATCGCTCGAGCAAAGTCAGACAAAGTTGAACGCTCGATGTTCGCTCGACACTCCGCTTGAGCGAATTTAGACAGAGTCGAACGCTCGATATTCGCTCGACACTCCACTCGAGCGGACATCGTATTTTACAGATCTAGGTTTTATTCCGCCGTTAGGGTATATATATGATTTTTACATCTCATGGCGGACTCTTGGCCAGGAAAACACTGTTTTGATTAGAGGAACACTTAGAATTTATTTTTCGATTGATTTTCACTCAGATTCGGAAAGGGAGATTCACACAAGCAATCATTCACGCAGCAACACGAATTCTTTGGAAGCATTCACTCACACTGCAGCAGATTGAAGAGTTCCTTGAGGGGTCCAATTGCTACTGCAGCCCAGCCTCCTTCACCGCTTTGACTTTTCATCTCAATTCAATTGGCTTGATCTTTTCATTCCCTACTTGTTATTTCATTTCAGTTTTAAGTTTCTGGATTATTTTGGAGATTTTTGATTTAGAAGTTTGAGTAATTTATTTGTTATTCATTTAGTTCATGTTATTTATTTTTCTCATTTCGTTAAGCTTTCATTTTAATAGTAATTACAATTGCTATGGTTTAATTTTGAGAATTTTTGATTTGAATACAATGATGAACCCTAGAACATTGATTTTGGGGCTTTTCAATTTTCAGTGCATGTTTTGTCAATTACTTTCTAATCGAGTTAAATTCTTTACTTAGTTTTATTAATTTCTTAGTTTAATCTCTTAGTCTTTTACATTTCAATCCGACAATCAAAATCTAAAAATATGAATTTAGTCCATGACTAGTACCCTTTTCCATCCATTGCACATACCATCATCTTTATTTTCTCTTTGTGAAGTTTTTCACCATTTTCAACGAGTTGAGTTTAAGTAAGCTTTCCCTGAGGAGACGATATAGGAATTTATTCCTAATTATTACGCGACATTCTCCTGCACTTGGGATAGTTTTTGTGCTACTCATTTTTGAGTGAGTCATTCATCATTAGAAGTGAGATCTTTTTTAAACATTATGAGGAAATTGTTGATTAGAGACCATAGTTAGGAAGCCATCCTGACCTCAGTCCACGAGTTCGTCCTGTTGGATTGGGAAGAACTAAAAAACTGTCAAAGAGAAGACGACAAGCTTATGGAGAGTTAAGAAGTCCGAAAGGCTAAAAGACTTCAATGCCAAGGAAGATAAGACTTTCCATGACAAGGATTTAAAAGTGATTCTCGCTGACTAGGAGTTGAATGATAGGATTTTAAGGGAGACTCACAACACCCTCTATACAACTGGTGGGAAATGAATGAAAAAGGATGTGGCAGAATTCATGAACAAGTGTTTTGTCTATTGTCTCATTAAAGTAGAAAATTAGAAGCCGGCATGTGTGTTTCAACCACTGCCAATTTTAGAATAGAAGTGGGAAGATATCTTGATGGATTTTGTGGTGGGTAAAAACTGTCGCTGGGAATAATTACTTGGGTGATAGTTGACCGTTTCACCAAGAGTGCCCATTTATGTGTCAGAAATCATCAGACTGCATAGAGTACCTAGTATGATCGTGTCAGATAGAGACCCTCATTTCACGTCTTGGTTTTGGTAGAGTTTGTCAAGTTTGATGGGCACCAGTCTGAATTTCAGTGGTACCTACCATCCTCAAATAGATGGATAGATTGCGAGGAAGACTCAAACTCTAAAAGATATGCTTAGAGCTTGTGTCCTGGAACATGAGGAAATTGAGAGAAGAATGCCATAGGAGGTGACTGATAGGTAGACCGCTTCCTATTGGCAGGCGATGGACCAACTAGAGCATCATCGTACCCATGTGATGGACATAGATAAGAATGTGAAAAGCTATGAGACGAAGGCTTTGCTGTATAAGGAGAATTACCCGCCCCTTCAGCCGACCACCTGGATGGATTGAGATAACTTTACAATGAGGATGTCATGCAACAAAGCTGAGTCTAGCCACGCAGCTAGGAGTGCACCATAGCCACTATCATGCCCATGATGACGAGGAGGTTGAGCAGCATATCGATCGTGGACATTTCGGCAACATGATTTATGATTTTGACAATGACGCACCATATTATATGCTGTAGCATAACATGTAAGTGGATTTTGACTCACCCCCACCCATATCAACTAGCAACTATATGTCCAGCATCATCCTCTCATTTTCTGTGATAATAGTTATATTATGTGCACGTGTAGATTTCGAGGACAAAATCATTTTTTAGGAGGGAAGGATAAAATAGCCCACCAAAAATTTAGTGAATGAATTTCTTTAGACCTTAGATTGTCATGAAATCCCAGAAAGATTTCACAAATTTAGCAACTGTTTAAGTTTTAGTCTATCAGCAGAGTCGGTTTCCTACTCGTTATGTTGACAAAAGTGTCTTTTTAATTATTTGAGATACTTAGTAGTATGAGATTGAGAAATGGTCTATGCCATTAGTCTAATATAAATATTTAGGATACTATGGTGCAATAAGAAGTTTTTTATTTTTTGGATGAAAAGTGATCGGAAATGTCTTTTCTATTTAAGATACTTAGGACTCAAATTTTGTGAAACAAATTGCACCACTAGATTTATATGATTATTTAGAATTTTAAGATGAAATGTTTATTTTCTTATTTTTTGGAGTGAATAGTAACGCTCGAGATAGTGCCATGTGGCACCCCAGTTCAGTCAATTGTTAAATCAATATGTGAATTGTCCAAAATCAGTCTTGAGGAATTTTAGTGGATACTTGGAAAGATCTTAGGCACTCTTGGTGAGATCTTAGCCACATTTAGTAAATAGTGTAGGATATTTGACACTAAGAGGAGTCATGAGATAGAAATGTGAAGGAAAATCAAAGTCTTGTGATCATGCTATCTAAGCCAAATAGTATTCTATCCAACCAAACATTTTGTGGCCAACCAAAAGAGCATTTCAACCCTAGTGGAACCCCAAACCTTTGAGATCTAATTGAAACCCCAAAATCAAGGTGTAAGCCCCAAACCCCAAATGGTGACCCTAAACCCTATTTTGCTAGTTTTAGCTTAAGTGATTAATCACTTGGTTAAATAAATTTCACATGCAATTAACCACTCAAATTCATGTCATTAAACTTTTTATTATTATTTTCTATCTTCATAATTTCATTGGATAAAAAAAAATAGATTTGGGCTTGATAGAAACCGAAACCCCAAACTAAACTCTCTTTATACCCCAAACTGTAGCCATTCGGTCATGGCCCATTTAGGCCTAAAACTTCTTAAGGAAGTTTCCCCCACTGCCCTTGGTGTCCTATGATTGCCAATATCAACCCAAATAGTGGTTGATGGGAGGCCAAACCATTACCCAAAACCACCATATCTCTCAACAGCTTTAAGTTGAATACCATGAGTTGTGTTGCCTACGGTTTTGCCTGACAAAACCTCTATCAAAGGGTCATTATCTCATCCTCCATCAACCCTCTAATCCAAGATAAGTCGTCCATGCTAGCCTTTCCATGCTTTTATCACTTTTGTTTCACTTACTTGAAGGGAACTTGAGTAGAAGTTTCTAGTAGTGCTTTTGGACGATCTTTCTTGAATTTTTCTAAGTCTTTGTAGGTTGATTCTCACAAAACTTCATTCACATGAATTGTTTTGAGGTTTTGATGATTTTTGGTTCTTGAAATCTAGTCCAATGGCTATGAAATTCTTATATGATATTCTTAAGACTTTCATTTGCATGTTAGAGTCTTTTTTTTATGAGTGTTGGATCAAATCATTGATTGGAAACATGTTATGTATGAAAATGTTTGATTTAGGCATGAATTAAAGCTCTCGGGTATGCTTGATATTTTGTGAAGTTTTTTCCATATGATTTTTAGGTTTAATGCTAGGATCATGTTTAGAACTCGAATATCAATCATATGGATTTATTCTTTAAGGTTTAGTTGATAAAGTTTCAGATTTAGTGCTTTTGTTCTAAGTCAAAAGCAAGTGATGCACGGTTTTGAACTTAGTGAGCATGTCGAGTGGGCTGGATTCATAAACATGTCAAGAGTAACTTTGTGGACTTTTGGAGTTTATTGGAAAGGTTATAAACCAAGTGAATCAAACTGTTGTTCTACTTGTTTAAGATCTAGTGTTTTGACACTTTTCTTGACATGAGGAATTTATTTTTTTGTGATATGATTATTTTCATGTCTTGGTATGATTTTAGAACCTAGGATATGATTGTTAAATATTGCATAAATCGATTTGAGTATATGGTTTGAAGTCAGAAAGAATTGTAACAAAAATCAAGACTTTTGCCTTAAGTATATTTTGGTCATTGCTTGGTTTATATAGTTGTGTATTGTTTTAAATTTTTTTGATTATATATTTGGATTTAGGAATGTAGATTTTCGTGGAATTTGGAGTTAGTATGCAAAACCCTTAATTTAGGGACAAAATGGTCATTTCTTACAAATAGAGGGGTAAAATGGAAATTTTGTCAAAGTTAGTGAGTTTTGTGTTTCTAAGTGCTTAGTGGGATATTCTAACCCTTAGAATTATCTCATTTCAGTCCACGCTATTTCATGTATTTTTATGTATGTTACGCTACAGTTACTGTAAGTTAGTCTCTGACTTATCTTTTGATGTATTTTTGGATGTATGATGGTAAGTTATAATTGTTATATTTTTACCAATTATGATTATTATATATGTTCTAATATGGCATGCCATGTTAAATTATTTCTAGTACATGTTCATCTGTTACATGCCATGTTATGCTATGCCATTTGTCACGTGTTCATTATTACATGCCACATCATATCCCATGCATATAGAATGTCACGAAAAATAGTATTTTCAAGTTAATGGAATCTTTTATTTTTATTATGACCCCAAGTGCTAAGATGGGTAGTATCCTAGTGGAAATTCATTGCTCACGTTTGAGTGTTTAAATTGGTATGAAATTCTCTGGGTTGATAAGGTAAAGATTAATAGGTTTCGAATGAAATCTAAATAACTGGTTTATGGAGCAAAGTTAAGCACAAATGCTGGTGGTACCAACCTCAATTTTATTTTAGTATATGGACATACTCCTAGCTAGTGCATATATCTATGATGTGATGTGGTATTGGCAAGAGTACACGGCTTAAGTGGACCTATGTTGCCTCCACATTTCAGTTTTAATTAACTAATTTATTATTAAACAAGATTCAAAGTTCATGTTAAGTTCATGTCAATTCAATTCATGCCAGTTCAGTTGATGTTAGTTTTCAACCCATGTCAACTTTTAACTTATGTCAGCACATGCCATACTATTTGCCAAGCATGGTCATGCATATTCATGTACAATTTTATTGTCATGCACACATCTATATACTGCTAATTAAGTTAATAGCTAACTTGTTGAGATTTGAAATCAAATCTCACTTGGTAGTCCTAACTACCATTTTCTTCGGAATGGTAGATCATGTGTCAGGACCTAGAGAGCCAGCTGAGGATCAATTGGATGAGGTAGATTAGGCCTTGAGGAGCTTATGACTTTAGTTCTCTAGTTTTGAAATAGTATTCTAGCTATCTTATATGAGTTGTGCAAGTGGCTCAACAGGTTAGCTCGGTAGTTATACTTTTCAGTACTGTACATATGGAGTACTGTCACCAGTACATGTTTATGTTATAGTCATGACAGACAAGTTTTGTAAACATTACAGTTATTAGTTTGTTATGAAGTTATGTAGTATGTTATGTTTTGGGATAAAGTTTCTGGTACAATATTATTTAGAAAAAATTATTTGTTATGTATATTGCATACTATTAGATGTATGCTACTTGCATTGCGTCTTTATTTGTCAAATAGGAGCAAGTAACCTTGTGTTGCATGTCCCAACGTTTCAGAGTTCGTCTGATCTTGAGTAGAATCTTGGGGCGTCACAAAACTTTTCTCAGAAAAAATGGTTACTCTCCAAATGGAAACAACCGCCAAGGTAAGACTTAGTCCACCCTATTCAATTCTAACAAAGCTCCATGTCAAATTTGTGGTAGAAACAATTATCAAACCTTGGATTGTTTCCATTGAATGGACTTTGCATACCGCTGAAGATATGCTTAAAGTAAAATGGTTGCCATGCTTTCTCAATCAAATGTCTTACAAGAATATGAAACTTGATTAGCTGATAGTGGAGCCACAAATCATATCACTTCAGACCTAATAACCTTGTATTGCAATAATCTTATCAAGGCATAGACACAGTAGCTATAGGAAATGGTAATGGTCTTAACATTGCATGCACTGGCTCTACATCGTTTCACACACCTACCTCTGAAGTTAACCTGAAAAACATTCTACATTGTTCAAATGCATCAAATAATTTTCTTTCTATGCAATGACTTTGACATGACAACAATTACTTTTTTAAACCAACCGAATTTTTTTTTTGGTTAAGGACAACGTGACAAGGGCAATCCTCCTCTAGAGACCCAGTGAAGGAGGTCTCTGTCTTGTGTATTTGAACAAATTTGTCAAAAACAAAAGACCATATATTGCCTTGATTACAGGCAAAACTTCCTCTGATGTCTAGCACAATAGACTAGGACATTCAAATGCACAAATCCTACATCGGGTTCTTAGGACTTACCAATTACCAATATCATCTAGCAAGTCCTAGTTGAGTCTATGTATGTCTTGCCAATTAGGGAAAAGTAAAAACCTTCCATTTGTTAAGTCTTCTCAAGTTTCATCTAGGCCCTTAGAGTTAATTCACAGTTATGTGTGGACATTACCCATTAGTTCAATAAGTGGATGTAACTCTGATTTAGTTTTTATTGATGATTTTTCAAGATACTCATAGTTGTTTCCTCTTAAATTCAAGTCTGAAGTGTTTGAGTGTTTTGTTAAATTTAAATGAATTATTGAGAACTTTTTATCTCATAAAATTGTCCAACTTCAAACTGATGGTGGAGGTGAGTACATCTCTCATACCTTGACTAAATCCCTCAACTAAAATGTCATATTTCATTGCGTTACATGTCCACATACCTCTAGATAGAATGGCATTTCAAAAGGAAGCATAGGCACATAGTTGAGACAAGTTTCACCTTATTGGCTCAATCCTTTGTCTCCTAAGTATTGTGTTAAGGCTTTCCATATTGTGGTTTATTCCATTAACATGTTATCCTCACCAGTTAGTCAATATGAATACCTCTCTCTAAGCTTTTTAAAAGAGATCCAGATTACTCTTTAATGAAAACTTTTGGGTGTTATTGTTATCCTTTATTAAGACCCTACACCAAACACAAATTGGAATTCAAAAGCAAACAATGTTTCTTCATAGGCTATGGCTCCAATCACAAAGGTTACAAATGCCTTGACTTGACTACCAACAAAGTCTACATATCTCGACATATAGTATTTGATGGACAATTGTTCCTTGCACAAGTTAAAGACTTTTTGTCCTACATTGTGTGAGGTCACCTGCCTCTTTCAGGTACAATCATTCTCTCTTCACATTTTACTCCATTTATATCCTTGAAAACTTAGTACAACACTCTCATGTTTCACTTGAACCTATGCATCCACTTGATTTTCCTGCTGGAACTTTCCCTACTATACCCTCTCCAACCATGCTAACTGCTGCTAGTAAAAGTCCTTAAAGCAGCTTGGTTTCAGAGAGAACCCACAGTCTAACCTTAGATAGTTCACTTCCTATACCAGACCTTGAGTCCCCACCTGAGCTATCCTCACCACATGTCATCACTAGATCCATGATCGGCCATTCTAGACCTAAAGAACTCCCTGATTTCCATCTTTATCATTCTACCAAACACCCTATCAAAACCTTCTCCACAACTATTTTGCCTTGAGAGCCTAGAACCTTTTCACAAGCAGTGTCTAACTTTTGATTGGGTAGCTACAATGGAAAGTGAATTTTAGGCTATACTTGCTAATGATACATGGACTCTTTGTCCACAGTCTCATGAGAGACATGTGATTCTCAACAAATGGGTCTATAAGCAAAAACCAGATGGTTCTATCGATCGTTACAAGGTCAAGTTGGTGGCCAAAGGTTTCGAGCAAAGGGATGGTGCAAACTACAATGAAACATTCAGTCCAGTTATAAAACTAGCCACGATTCGACTTCTCTTGACCCTAACTTTACATTTTGATTGGATTATCAGGCAATTGGATGTCTTCAATACTTTTCTCCATGGCTATCATACAAAAGAAGTCTACATGTAACAACCAAGAGGCTTTACTAATAGCAAACACCATGATCATGTGTGCATGTTGAATAATGCTATATGTGGCCTCAAATAAGCCCCAAGGGCTTGGTACACTAGACTTGCTCAATCTTTACAGTGCCTCGTATTTACTAAGTCATTATTAGACACCTTTCTCTTTATACTCCATCAAGGGCTAGTCCATTTGTTTGTGCTAATCTATGTGGATGACATTATAGTAACTAATACACAAACGTCAAGTATTGAATGGCTAATTACCAATTTATAGCAAGAATTCAAAATGAAGGACTTAGGTAGCCTGCCATATTTTCTTGATATACATGTTCATAGAGACAAGCATGGCGTGCAGCTCAACCAAGCTAAGTACATCCTTGATCTACTAGATCGAACTGATATGATTGGGGCAAAGCCATTCTTGGCCCCATGTGTTTTAAGGAAGAAGTTAAGCAAATATGATGGGGATCCTCTTAGTGAACCTATATTTTATCAACACATAGTTGGGGCCTTACAATATTGTACATTCACTAGATTTTATATATCTTTCTCAATTAATCAATTTTGTCAGTTTCTATATTGTTCAACCACCTTTCATTTAACTACATCAAAAAGGGTTTAAGATACCTCAAGGGCATAATAGATTATGGTTTGTTGTTCACTCAAGCTTCATTGCAATTAAAGGCCTATTGTGATTTAGATTGGGTTGGAGACTATGACGTCCCCAGATTCCGTTTGGGATTAGAAGGACATCTGAAGTGTCAGGACGTGCAACACAAGGTTACCTGCCCTCGTTTATGACATATAAGATGCAATGCTCCTAACATACATATAGTATTATGAAATATTCGCAGTGGATAATTTTTTTTTTAGCAATACTATGCACCAAACTTATAATATCTCAAATAGTTAAATTGTAATCTAAGCATACTTAACAAAATAAACATTCACGATTTCAGTACGAGTCTTAGAAGACTGTAATCTCAAAAGCATGGGAGACCAGACTTTAGATGTACATTACCAAAATATACTATTGAGGAAGTTCATCGAGTAACTCGTGTAACTCGACTAACGAGGCCAAAATATTGTCTAAAAACTAACTATGGAAACTGTAAGCTCTAGGTCGTGTCTGCGACATCTAGTCAACCTCCTCCAATCTACCAATGTCCGCTCCCTGCTCTGATCTCTGATCCTGATACATCGCTTACCATTCGGGGGGAATGGTAGTTGAGACTACCACAGTAAGATTTGATTACAAATCTCAGTAAGTTAACAGGAAACTCCCACACAGGTTAATGATGCATGCATGGCAATAAAAGCATGAATGCACAATTAAAGTCGTAAGTAAGCATAGCATAACTTGACATATAGCATGACGTAACTAACATAACCTAAACTTAAATATGAACTGAACTTGACTTAATATGACATGAACTTAAATTTAAAACATAACATGGACTAGCAACATAACGTGAACGTGAACTTAAAACATAGCATGAACGTGAACATACATAACATAAATATGAACTTGAACTTAACATAAATCTGATCATAACATGACATAAACGTGAACTTAAGACATAATGTGAACGTGAACATAATATAATATAAACGAGAACTTGAAAATAACATATACATGAACATAACATGACAGAAACGTGAACTTGAAACATAACGTGAACATGAACATAACATAACATGAACGTGAGCTTGAACATAACGTAAATGTGAACATAACATGATATGAACATAACTTGAAATTTAACATGAATATGAACATAACATATACGTGAGCATAACATAACATAACATAACATAACATGAACTTGATCTAAAACTTGAGTTAACGTGAACTTGATCTGAAACTTATTCTTATCTCATGGGGTCACTATGATTGCTTATTCTTAACTTCTTGACATAAACTTGGACTTGAATTCTGACAATCAAAATGATTTCGTCAGTCGTTTCGTCAGGAATCATGAACAATCAGAATGATTCCGCCCAAAATATTCCATCAGAGATACTCAAACAATTAGAATGATTCCATCATGAGTATTTTAAAACACGTACCCTAACAATCAGAATGATTACATCAGGAATACCTAGCAATACTCTGATAATCAGAATTATTCCATCATGAGTATTTTAAAACACGTCCCTAGCAATCATAATGATTACACTAGGAGGAGTATCTAGTAATATTCTGACAATCAGAATGATTCCATCACGAGTATTTTAAAACACGTACTCTAACAATCAGAATGATCACACTAGGAATACCTAGTAATACTCTGACAATCAGAATGATTACGCTAGGAGTATCTGCATAACTGAACTTGAATGACATTCTAACAATCAAAATGATTTTGCCAAAAGTATCTCTTGTGAATTACAAGTGGAGATACTCGAACAATCGTAATGATTACGTCACGAGTATCCTAGACGTAACTAACTTGAACATAACTTGAAAGACATGACTTACTTGAGATAGAAATATTTCGTAACATGGTATAACATGTAATAGACAACATATTTAACATGACATACTTGCAACAGTGAATATCACATGACTTGACATACATGTAATAGATATCATACTTAACTTGACATACTTATAACGTATAACAATACATGATAGAATAAATTATGTAACAGATAAATATTCATGACAGAATAAATCATGTATAACAGATAAACATGTAATGACGAGGTATGACATGATATATATGGTAACATACATATATAAACTTTAGTTCCCTTACCCATCACACATACATAGTAAACTGATAATAAGTTAAGAGCTAACTTACCTCGATCGTCGTGTTCTACGGGAATAAAATGCAAAATATGAGGAACTGTAAGAGGGTATTCTAAAAGTTGGAAATTTAATTACTAACAATAAGAAATGTGTGAAAGAGACAAATTAGAGTAAAATTACCATTTTACCCTCTACATGTGGAAAAATTACCATTTTACCCAGAACTTAAGGATTTCATATCCTTACTCTAAAAAATTTCTAAAATTTACATTTCTCATATAAATTTTGTCTTAAACTCAAATATCAACTCAGAAAAATTTAAAACAAATCAAAACAAGGAAAACACACTATGGCCGAAACATCCATAGGCCATTTCTCTTGATTTTTGTTGCAATTCCTTCCAACTTCAAAACTCATGCTTAAATCAAAATTTTGCAACAAAGATCTTCCTATCCTAAGTTTAAAACCATACTTAAAACATCCATTAAAAAAAAGCTAATAATCAACATCAAACTTTTTGTAAAAAGATCCAAATACTTGAATTACAAGCTTTAACCCTAAATCAAAACATTCCTAAGAATTCTAAAAATCAAATCTTACTTCTAACATATTCATAATATCATCCCAAGATCAACCATGCTTTAAATCATCAAACTAAAGTCACCAAAATCACAAAATAACACTTGGAGTTTTTGGTTTTACAGTTAGTCCAAAAACATAAGCTTTTTCCTCAACTAGTTTTGATAAATCTCTTGATCAATGGCTTAAGAATGTGAGATCTTCGAAATAAAGCATCACATGGTTTAAAAATGTGTCCTAAAGAATATCCAACCATCAAACTTAAAATCATATGGCTAAAAATCAATAAAACATGGATCTAATCCAAAAACATCAAATCTTAGGCCTAACCAAAATCCTCTTGCATAGAAAAATCATATCTTTGAAACTAATACTAAATATCTTCAAAATACATCCTAACATTAAAATAAGAGACTTAGGATCATCATATAAAAATATCAAAGCTTTTAAAGTAAGATCAAATCTCGAAATATTCAAATTTTCTCCAAATAAAAACTGTTTTGCCACTTCGAGTTTTCAAGTTTCTAGATTTAAGAAAATCTATCATCAAAAGCTTTATTCATGCTAAAAAACCTCAATGAACACTCTTAAACACATGCTAAAAATACTCCATCAACTTTTTGGACCAAGATATGTCTATTAGCTTGGTCAAAAACTCCAAAACATAACATACTCTCCAGCTTCACGCCCAGAATGACCTTTCTATGGTTAAAAATACTTTAAACTGACCAAATTACCATGGAATGATACGAATAATATATCTACAGAAACTATACTAAAATATGAACAACTTTTATGAAGGAGTCATTATGTGAAAATACTTACAAAGGGTTGAAAAGCTCCACGTAAAAAGATCCAGAAATCTGTCCGAGAGAGCTGTTTTGGGTTTCTCTTTAAGGACGGGATGAAGAAGTGATTAAAGGGAAAGAAGTGTGTCTTGCACGACTCTATACTTCTGGAGGGGGAAGATATGGACTTGAATGGTCGTTGATTGGAGGTGGCTATGTGACATAAAGTGGAGAATAGTGAGAGGAAAGGATTGTTTGCAGAACCTGTGAGGTATAGAGGTTGATGGGGTGAGTTTCTCCAACTCATCAAGGCACTATTGAGTGCAGCCAAGGGCAGTGGATGGTCTGCCATGTGGGGGAGGAAACTTCTTCATGAAGTTTTGTGAAGGTGGCCAAATTCGTGGGTTTTGGTGGGCCTCAACCAAGTGGGCTTCAATTTAGGGTTTAAAGGGGGTTTGGTTAGGGTTTGAGATGCTATTAAGCCCAAATCTAAATTTTCTTGACCCAATCAAATTTCGAAGGTTTAAAAGATTGGATAATGATGTCATAATAAGGATTTGAGAAATTAATAGCATGTAGAAGTGATTTAATCAAGTGATTAAATACAATGCTAGAAATTGGATCAAAAAGGGTTTGAAAACCAATTTAGGGTTTGAGGAAACCGTTTAAGGTTTCGGTTTCAACCAAGTTTTTGGGGTTTCAATTGGATTCCATCCATTTAGGGTTTTAGAAGGGTTGAAACCCTCTTTAATCTGGCTCAATTTGGTTGATCAGATGAAAAAAGTTTTGCTTAGGTGACATGATTTTACACTTTGATTTCCTTCACAAATCCATCTAATAGTTCCTCTTTATGCCAAGTGTCCCAATAAAACTTCTCTAACCTAATTTGGACATTCCACACTGTAATTTTGAAAACACTGTACTTAGTACGCTTATCGAGGTTACTATTCACTCCAAAAAAAAGCATAATAAACTTAGTACCGAAAAATCTTAAATATTCATATTAACGTACAGTGAAAATCGTTTACCAAAACTCAACTTTAAAGTGCCCCTAAAATTAATTTCACAGTTTCAAACAGGCATTTCGTTCAAAATTATGAAAATGAGTTATTGCGTTATAAAATCCTAAATAATCAACTGAGTCTAGTGGCGCAGACCATTACGTATTCTGAAACTTTTAAATACCTCAAACAATTAAAAATCACATTTTTGGCACCATAGTGACTGATAACACTGACTATGTTGACAGACTAAAACTTTTGCGATTAGTCGATTTATGAAAACTTACAGAGTTTTCACGAGATTCCTAAAGTCTATAGAAATTCTACTATTAAATTTTTAGTGGACTGTTACAGAGATCCATTTGAAGAAAGGTTGACTAGTGGGTATGGGGTGTTTCTTGGCAACTACTTAATATCTTGGTAATCGAAGAAGCAACCTATGATTGCAAGGTATAGTATAGAAGGAGTCTATACCTACTACAGAATTATATTGGTTGCACATGCTTTTTAAGGACCTGTAGTGTTTGATCACAACACCTCCTTAGCTCTTTTGTGATAATATGGTAGCACTGCAATTCAACTTGAAACAAACCTCTTCCAAACTTTGTTAAAGACTCAAGAGTCCATCCCAACAACAGAAGATGGTAAAGGTGTAGGAGTCCAATACATTAGAAATAGATAGTTTGAGACATATCACATATAGATAGGTGTCAATTATGTGTTTATCACTAGTTGTAAACTTTATCCTCCAGTTGTGCACTTATCATGTGCACGTTGTTTTCTATAAATACAAGTACCAGGCAAGAAGGATCAATTTTATCCTTGCCTTCATTCAACTCACTTTTCTTTCTTTCAATAGCATTTGATAAATGTGGAGAGATGGAAAATCTTTGTGTTGAAGTCATTAGTAATGAGCCATGTAACTCTAGATTTTTGTTTCTAAAGAATTTCGTCTCTTTTCAAATTCTCTTGAAGCTCTGCTTTCAATATGCTTTCTTGCGCTAAGTCGTCTGGGTTGTCAATTTAAACGTGGTGGATCTCCTCATTTTGGCCCTTAATGGTCACCTAAATTTTCTAAAATATTCTCTATTTAGAGCCATTTTAACTTATTTGATTTTCAAAGTTGGAAGGCTTAGGCTCGGTTTGGTTAGCCAAATGAGATACTTTTATCTCATCTAGAGTTGTATGGATGGGATCATTAGGCTAATCAAATGGTATTTCAGCATTTGTATTTCATCTCTAAGTTTTGAAAACATTCACTGAAATAAACAGTAAGTAAACAGTGTAAAATAGTGCAAAACAGTGAATGAATAGTGTAAAATTGACAGAACTTACAGTGAACAGTGCAAAACAGTAAATGAACAATGCAAATTTTTAAGTCTCAAAAAGTAAAAACTATCTTATTTACTATCCAAACACATACACACTTTTTTTTTACAAACTATTTCATCTCAACTTAAAAATGTTACTACTATTTAAAATATTTTATCTCATCTAAATTGTGTAACCAAACAAGGTCTTAGACTTACACCTCTCCTGTCCTTCTCCATGAGTAATCAACCTCACATGAAGTGGTTTGAGTGGTATGTACTGTTGTAAAGAGTTATAAGAGAATGTATCCTAAAGAATAACGAGACCCGAACAAAATAAAAGTAGGGAAATGTTTAGGTAAGGATTTTTTTAGATAAATTTTTATTGATCATATAATAAATCATTTTTGAGAAAAAATATTTTAAAAAACATAATAAACACCCTATCATTGTTGCCATCATGGGTTGGCCGTCATCTTGCCACTATGACGTATTCTCAAATGTACTTCCAAGTATAAAAGTGTCAAGTTATATTAACGATAAGTTTAGGATCGTATTTTACAGAGTCAAATGTTTATCAAAGTATTTATGAAAATTAATTGGAAAGTCTGATGATGTATTAAGAAATGTGAAGAACTAAAATGATGTGCAAAATTCCATTTTTTTATTATTTGTATTTGTATTTGTTTTTTTTTGTATGTATAAACAATGAGCAAAATGGATATTACTATATTCACAAAGAAAGATTTAATGAAAATGAAATATATGGTTGAGCTTTGAGGATCTCGGATTTTAAATTTTTAAAAAGATGGATTAAATCATAAAAGAAATAGTTGCTGAAAATTTAATATTCCTAACGATGAAAAACTGTAATTCTAATTCCTATAAGTAACAAACAAAATTTCCATATAAAGCTGAAAATAACATTTCCAAAGAAATGATTTAACAAGGAAAAATCTTCTTAGCGGTCACGCTGTTTAAGAGCTGAAAACAACCTTCAATAATTGTTTACCACGTAGCTCACCCATAGTACTACCAATGGGACTGCAGCACTCAGTTAGAAATCCCCCATTGGGAGCGAAAAAACACTCGCACATTTCTGAACCTTTCCAATCTGACTTCTCCAATTCCCAACTTCGCCGTCCCCATTAAACTCGCCGTCACCAATGAGATTGCGGCATTGTTCTCACTAGCACCGCCTTACCAGAAATACTTCAATTGCTAGAGGGTGCAGCACCTGAGCATTATTCTCGTGAGTTTCCTTTGAAGGGATGGTGCTTTCCTTTGAAGGGATGGATCTTCACCTAACAGAGAAGGAACATTTTCCTCGAATAGTTGGATTTTCACCGCCTTACCAGAAACATATATATATATATATATATATATATATATATATATAGAGAGAGAGAGAGAGAGAGAGAGAGAGAGAGAGAGCATTTTAAAGTATATATTTTACAATATTTAGATGTTTCCTGGAAAAATTTTAATGCATTCTTTAGGTCTATTACATTTTACGAACATGAGAAGGAACATTTTCCTTCTCTGGGTTTGAAATGTCCCTGGAGGGATGCTTCTGGTTTCACTGCAGAGAAGTGGGTTTATCAAATTGGATGACGCCCTCCACAAAAACAGAGAAGGAACATTCTGGGTTTGTCAAACTGCAGAGAAGGAACATTTTCCTCACCCACGAAAACAGTTTCTTGGTCATTTTGAAAAGGGGAAGGATTGGTGGAGGAGGAGCTAAAGTTCGCATCTCCTCAGAAGTAAACTTGTATAATCAGATGTGAACAATTTTAATGTGAATAGCATAAAACTTCTTACGTGTATTATTTTCATTGGGGGCTGTTAAACGCCTATCATCAGCCCAATCGGTCAGAAGCGGGACTCATTTAACAAACACTTCAGTCACGGTTTTAGGCTTCCTTTGTTGCTACACCCCACAAGAATTTTGGGCACTACTTATCTTCTATTTACCCAATCAAGGTATTAATAAATCATAGATTAAAAAAATATAAGATCAAAGTATATGTGCCAGTTCTTTAACACGAAATATCCTCACTAAAGCATCAACCAATCTCGCTATAACACTTGGCTAACAGAAACCTTTATTAATTCAAGGGTCTGTTGTGCCTTATGTCAACAATAGAACAAGAATAAAAGCAAGAGGATCTATCAAACTTTCTATTTCCAAAATTTGGTCTCAAACAAAGCAAGATATGAAATTCAAAATTTGGAGAAATCTAGCAAATAATGTAGATAAAAGAATGCTTTTACTGCAACCCAAGTTGGAAAACTTAGCCAATCATATTCCTCTACAACTAACCAAAACTGGAAATGGAAGAACCCTAAGAAAAATCCCAAAATGTCATCTAAACCAAGCAGAAAAAAAATGCAGAAAATAAAAATAAAAACTAACTCCCTTTCACCCGAAAATTTATCTTCCTTTTATACTCAGAATTTTCTCTCCTTGCCTTGGATCGCAGCTTCTCCATTGCGCATAATTGCCTCATTTCCTCTGCTGTTCGTGGTCCGCTCAGTTTCCAAAGTAAATGCTGGTGTGTAAGTCTATTGGGTCTGAGAGCAAAGTGTGGCTTCACTTTCTCAGCAAGGCTATGAACGTGGGCCTCGTTTCTTTATTTCTTCACTTGGCTTTGAATTAACTCATACAAATCTTTCTAGCATTGGACATGGGCTTGGATCATTGAGTTTGGAAATGCTTAGCTTCACTCTTGGATGCTGGCCTGTATTTTATTTCCTCTCGATTTCGTCTTCTAGCGGCAAGTCAAATCTTAGCTTCAATTAATGCAAAACTTTCATTTTATTTCTTCACATATCTGGATACAAACCAAGATTCAATTGTAAGTTTTACTTAAATGTTAGTTAGCTCCGCAACATAATGCATCTATATTTAATTAGAGATAAAATATTATTTTACATACCAAATAAAGTTAAATCACATTATCTAATTAATACTTTTATTTTAACACATAAAACTCAAAACACAATTGACCATTTATCACACCACTAGTATCGGCTTAGGTCGAGCTACTCTTAATTGGAAAAGAGTTATACTACACAACCACCCACTATTCACGCAACCCCCTCACTCCAGCCAACGTGGCATTTTTTTTTTTTTAAAACGTCGGCGTTTGGTCCTTGCATCATTTCAATTCCCCCCTCGGCCCGCGTTCTTCTTCACTTCTGAGTTCTGACGCAAGAAAGCTTCCCCGCGTGCTCTGCTCCACGAATTTGTCTGGTTTCCTTTGCCGGCCTAACCTTCTCTCCGGCCCGTGTGGGTGCATTAGTTCAGACCGCTTGACTTCATCACTCTGGCCCGTTTGGCTTCATAACTCCGGCTGGGTTCGCTTCCTGTCTCGGCGCGTTTATATCCGTACGACCAAAAAAACTTCCCCAGTTATTTTCGCCGCACAATCCTCCAGTGGTATCCTAGCTTCCCAGACCCACCGGCTGTCGTATTGCAAGGGTAAGAAAGTAAGGGCTAGGGTTTTTAATTTTCTGTTATGGTTTCAGCTCTCCATTAGCTCTCCATTGCAATTTACAGTATTGTTGCTTGAGAATATTAAAGTTGGTTGCTTTTGATTTGATAACCTAGCAAGTCTCAACTTTTTGGTTGGATATAATCCTTCCTTCCCACTGGTAGCAACGCTGCTTCTTCTTGTTACTGTTTTAGGTGTTGTCGTCGTGGCGCGTAGAAACCAAGTTTACGAGAAAAAGAAACACTGGGAGAGATGGACGTAGGACGTAAGAGTCGGAAATTTTGGGAAAAAAAGAAATATTTGACTGCTTTTATATTAATTACTATTACACAAAAGCTAAAAGTTTTGACTAATCAACACAAAGGTTGAAGTTACATTCATTGTTGGCGTTTGAATTTGACTGAAGTTACATATCCTGATTTTTAAAAATGTAACTGGAGGCAAGCCATACCCGTATATGAAAGCTTAAGGAAAGAACTCCTAAAACTGGAAGCCTTGGTGTCTTCGGCAACAAATTAACAGAGAGAATTTTTTTTTCACCTCTTTTTTTCCTGGAGTAACGAGTTTGTCCCAGCATTCAAATCAGTGCTTTTTCTTTTCCCTAAAGGCAGCTGGTATTGTATTGAGCTTGTTGCAAGTAAAATATAAAAATGCTATATTTGACATCCCTGCACCTGCAAGCCTGCAACGTTAGGGGCATTAATTTGTGCTTGTGTGATTGATCAATGGTAAAGAAATATATGCGTTGCTTTTAATTAGTTTGAGGTAGGAATATTTTAAGCTTCTAACTGATCATCACAATGTTTTACTTAATGCATTTGAAGCAAAGAATTTGAATATTGAGTACATTACTAGTGGAAGCAGTCTAATTTATTCTCATGGTTGGTCCTTTTGTATGACGCATATATTATTATATATATATATATATAAATGCTTATAAAAGTATGATACACGTTGGCCTCATTGATAAATGAGAAAGGAAATCATGAGATTTGGATATTTTTTTTTAACAGGTCTAGCCTTTTGCATCATTGCATGGTATTTTCTTATATTTTTGAGCAGTTGTAGCCTTTTGCATCATTGATCACAACCTTTATCACATGATGATTGTTGCTGCGTCTTGTTTTAAATGAAGGCCCCCTCTGTTTCCATTGAAATCAAGATTCCCTGCTCTCTAGAGATCACTAACCTTGGAGACCACATTCAAAATTTTTTACTAAATTAGATAACTACATTTTTGAAACAGTATATGTGAATTTTGTGAAGTTGAAACTGTACGCACAAAAATTATTTGAAAATCCAGAATATGCACATAAAGTAGCCATTGCGTTTGTTTAGTGGTTAATATTTTCTGGGGATCATTTGTTGGTGTTGTCGGGTATTGACAGAATTGTTATGTGTTTGCAGGGTGAGTTATTGCTGTTGATTTTAAGTAGATAAGCTGCCCACTAAATTTCCACCTGCAAAATATACTGTCCCAAATGGTTCCTCAAATAGCGTGATGGGCGAAGAGGAAGATTTGAGGCCACCCAGGCCTTCTACATCGACTTCACCCACTCAGGTATGATACACAGATTGGTTATTTGAAAATGCTCAATGTGTTAGATATTGAGCCTTTAATTAATCCATGGTTTATTTGTATATTGTAGGAATATCATGATACACTAAATCCAAATACAACGCCATATATGATGAATCTAAATACATATCCAACTCCATATCCGTATACTTGGGGTAGCCAGGTAAATAAATTATCTATATTGACTATTTTTTCATATGAATATTTGTTTAAATTTTTCTTTTTTACGTGCATGGGTTTGAGTCATTCTAACACAGTGGGTAATTGCAGCCTCTGGCAATGCCACCCTTTGGGCCAACCATGCCATACCCTCCGTCGACTAATCTGGAGGAGTTGAGACAAGGTGAAGATACAACCCAGGTAGTTATTTTGAGTTAACTGTTATGTAAATTTTCGAGGTACCTCTGTATTTTGGATAATGTATAACACAATAATTATAATACAGCTCTTAGCAATGTCGCCATGTGGACCAAGTATGCCCGAACCAAATTGCGCAAGTGGTTCATCATCTATGCCATTTAGTGTTGAAAGTGAAAATGATGTTGGAGGTACACTTTTAACAATATCCACCCCCATTCATTGTATATAAAAAAAAAAACTATGTGTCCTAACCACTCATTCTTCCTTTTCAGAAACTTCACCCGACAAAAATGTATCGCCAAACAAGGGGGGGATGTTTGAAATTTCAGATGATGATAATAACATTGAGCCTCCAAAAACTGGTATGAAATTTGGTACTGATAAAGAGGTTTTGGCCTATTACAAACGATTTGCCAAACAAGAGGGTTTTGGGGTTATGATAAGAAGGACGAAGAGAGATCTTGATGGGAATGCTAAGCATGTCACGATTGCCTGTGCACGCGGCGGCAAGTACTATCCTAGCCATAATAATTTATCCAAGCCTAGACCAACGACAAAAACAGATTGTAAGGCGAAGGTAAATGCTCGCCTTATGAATGGGGAATGGGTGTTGACCAGTGTAGATCTTGTTCACAATCATAGTACTGCGAGCCCAAAAAAATCCAGATTTTTTAGATCTCATAAAAATCTGGATGAATACAGTCAGAGGATGCTCGACTTGAATGATAGAGCAGGTATTCGGATGCATAAAAATTTCCAAGCACTTGTGACTGAAGCGGGGGGTATGAGAATTTGGATTTCCAAGAGAAAGATTGTAGAAATTTCGTTGACAGAGCTAGACATCTAAGAATGGGTAAAGGAGGTGGGGAAGCACTGAATGAATATTTTAAGATGATGGCTTTGTCTCCGTCATGGATGTGGATGATGAGTTCAGAGTTAGGAATGTCTTTTGGGCTGACGCAAGAAGTCGAGCCGCATATGAATATTTTGGAGATGTGATCACGTTTGATACGACGTACCTCACAAATAGGTACGGAATGCCGTTTGCTCCCTTTGTTGGTGTCAACCACCATGGCCAGTCCATACTCTTAGGGGCAGGCTTAATTTCTAGCGAAGATACAAGTACTTTCGTGTAGTTATTTGAAGCTTGGTTAGAATGTATGAATGGATGAGCACCTCAAGCCATAATAACAGACCAAGACAGGGCAATGAAGAATGCGATTGGCATAATATTTCCGAACACAAGGCATATATATTGTCTCTGGAATATCATGCGGAAATTGCCAGAAAAATTGGGATCCCAATCCCACTCAGAATACAACGGGTTGAAGACCGTCATTCAGAATGCAGTCTACGATACACAGAGCTGCGAAGAATTCGAGGAGAAGTGGGAGCAGTTAATGCTTAAGTATGAGGTTACTGATAATGCATGGTTGCAGGGGTTATACACCGAGAGGTCATTTTGGGTACCAGTCTTCCTGAAAGGTGTATTCTGGGTTGGTATGAGCACTACCCAACGGTCGGAAAGCATAAACGCCTTCTTCGACAGATTTGTGCATTCCGGTACGACATTAAAAGAATTTGTCGACCAATTCGACAATGACTTGAGGAAGAAGGTGGAGGCGGAGACGACAGCTGATTTCCAGTCCTGTAACCAAACAATCCCATGTGTTTTCCCATTCAAAATTGAGAGGCAGTTTCAGTCATTGTACACGAATGCAAAATTTAAAGAGGTCCAAGCAGAGGTTTGGGGGATGCTTTTATGTAACCCTTCACTTGTGAACATAGTAGGTAGCATTTCTACCTACGATGTCTTTGAAGAAATTTCCACCCCCGATGGACAGTCCAAAATTATGAAGTACATAGTTTACTTGAATGAAGAGGAATTTGAAGTCAAATGCACGTGTGCCCTGTTTGAGATGAGAGAGATTATTTGCAAGCATGCATATAAAGTATGTCAGATGAAGTACATTCATTCTTTGCCAAAAAAATATGTGTTGGATAGATGGAGGAAAGATACAAAGAGAAGATACATACTGGTTAAGAGTAGCTATGATGATTGTCGGGTGAATGCGGATGCACGTCGGTATGACCTTGTTGTTAAAAGATGTATAAGATTTGCGACACGTGTATCTAGGAGCGATGAGCATGTGAGTGCTTTCTTTCATTTCTTGGATGAGTTTGAGTAGAAGTTGGTTGGAGTAGAGCCTGAGTCCTGTTCAACAAAGATGAAAAAGAATGTGGATGCAGAAAGGGGTAAGAAAATATTAAGTCCACAAGTTGTTCGGGGGAAAGGGAGGCCGCCAACGCGAAGAAAGGTCCCGATGGTTGAGAAGGCTGCAGGGAAGAGAAAGAAGAAACAGGTATTTCACGTTTGTTCGTCAGATATGAGGTTATTAAATTGCATACATATGTTCGTAATAGATGTTATTTTTTATTTTCCAATTTAGATAAAGCGGAAAATATTTGACGACGAATCACAAGTTGGTGTGGCCATTGACGAGGTTGTTATCCCAACCCAGTGTAGTAATCTAACTCAAGTAACGCCTACAGCCAATGATCAGGTGTGAGGTTATTTCCACCTTCAAGAAACTATGGATTTTCCAGCTAAATAAACTTTTAATTCGTATATTATATTAATTTATAAATTTTGCGTATGTTTAGTCTACGCCAAGCTTGCCCCATGAAACTTAGCAGCATTGGAATGCCTTGGTAAATTTTGGAGATATGAGCATTTTGTGAACTGTGGTGGAAGAAAGATAGACACTTGGGCATAGCGTCATTGTCAACTATGGTAAGCGGGAGAATATTTGTACACGAATTTGTCGGGTCATGAGTTTTAATTTTATGCAATACACTAGTTGTTAAAAAAAAAAATCTTATTACATTGATATCACAGAATTTTCTTTTCTAATGTCTATTTTAATTCGTCAAATAGCGTATATATATAATCGCAGTTCCTCACTAGCACATCCAGGAACTCCCTTGGTGTTGGTATGAGAATTTTCGCTCTTTAACATATTTGTCGTTGTGCAAATGCAGTTTTGTATGGGGGGAGAGAATGATCATCATCATCTTGGCCTACTACTGTTGAAATGTGGGGAGAGCATTTTCTATTATCTCGGCATCCGACCCATACGGAGTGAAATATAACATACGAGTGAAACAGATATTTTGTCTATTGGGATTTAGAAGCTTGACTTCTAAAACCATTTTTTGCTTTCAAATTAATTTGATATGAATGTTCTTCAAATTTTGCAAAGTTTATCACATATATAGCTATGATGATAACTCAGGGTTGATATTTGCATTTAATATCTTGCAGGTACTCTTGAGATATGCCCGAAAGTGCTTTTTGATCCCACTCAACTCCGTGGAATACGTACAATATTTTGGCATAATTTTTGGATGATATGGCGTAGGAGTTGAATATTGTATATAACAAGTTGAAAGATGAAAATATTTTGTATATGAGGTGGATGATATATTTGTAAATTCATGGTTGTATATGAAGTGGATAAATTATATTTTCCAATTTGTATATGGTGTAGTGTTGGGCAGCAAGTTACAGATTTACTGCTATTTTCCAATTTGTATATGAATTTGTAGTGTTGGGCAGCAGGTAGCGTTAGACATGAATGGTCATGAGTTACAAATTACTTGGTGTATTGGATGGTAATTTTCAGTTTATATTGCATATAAACTACAGGTGACAATTTTAAGAACTAGGTTGTCCACAAAAACCATAGCAAAATTTTAATGAAATCGAGGCTGAGTTGACACAGGTATTTTGGAAAAATATGGGACATATTTGACAGGTTTTGACATATCAATGCTAAATTTGTACGTGCCCCAAATGGGTTTGTAGAAAATGTTAGTTGGCAACCTGTAATACAGAAAAGGCATTTAGATAAAATTAAAGTACATGGCAATTGTTAAGTGGTGTAGAACATGCTTTATAGGAAGCGGCAGTATACAAAAAATAAAATACACAGGAAAGTCAATAGATATTTTGCAAGAGAAATAAATGCTTAAATAGGCTTGTCTACTGGAAATTGAAAAAGCAGTCCTTACTAAGTCAGATGATATTTACAACCATAATCTTGGCAAGGCGGTAAAATACAACAAAAATCTTGCCAACATTACTTCCAGAAATGCAAAATTAAAATACAGCCAATCCGTCATCATAATTATACATGTTAGGATAAGATAAAGTTATTTACATCTAAAACTAACATAATACACCTACATTTAGAACCAACCTATTACAAGCGAGACAATCCAAAGTACACACAACAAAATACGACCAATCCTATTCTCTATTATCCTTGTTCCCAGTTCGCCCTCTTGCTTGTTAAGCATATGCTCTCTCTCTACTAGCTTGTCCTTTTCTTTTTGAGCTTCATATTCACGCAACAATAATGCATCCTCCCTCTTCCGTAGTTCATTCTCTCTTCTGTTGTTTACATTCTCACGTACTACTGATTGAAATATATCTTCCCAAATGAAGAATTGGCATCTTGGTTCTTCCTGTGGACAATTCAAGAATTTTAAGCTTCGGTAAATTAACTCATTTTTGTACATTAATTACAAATGTAAACAAAAAAAGGAGGAGGCTAATTACCGTGTAATAATTTGGACAAGCATAATATTTCCTTCCAGGATTTTTGTGGGTGTGGGAGATCTTTAAGCGATTTCAAACCACACCAACAATTCGGTGAGTCAATTTCAAGATCATTAACTACAGAGGATGATGATTGACTCGATGCCATAATTGATCTACATGATGATTGACAAATGATTCGACTTGAAAAAAGTATTTCACAATATTGAACGCAATGACTACTTTAAGTGCAAAACTGAATTATTATGTGCACGTACAAAATTTCAGAATTATTACAACGTAGGAGCAAAATATAAAAGAGAATATAAACCTTCATTTAAACATGTTACTAAGAATCAATAACGCACCTTATTTTGACATTATGGAGACATGGTACTAAGAAGCAATAAACATGGTACTAGGAGCATAAGTTTGACATTATTTTTTCAACAAACCAAGTAAAAAGTTAAAATGCTAAGAAGCAATAAAGCATCTTCATTTATAAACATAAATAGATAAGTATCGACCAATTATCTACGTATTTAAAACAAAATAAAAATAGAAAGCCCCTTGTAATCCTTTTTTCCCATTAAAATGAAGAAATATTCAAGTTTTGTGAAAAAGTTTCATTAAACATATCATTTTCCATTCATGTATGATTCAGATGATGTTCATTATGATCTTTTTACCCAGGTATAAGTCTAAATTCTTCATTCTTTTCCTTTGCATAAAGCTCTATATATGCATGTTTTTTACTTTTTTCCATCTACTATATATGATGTCATTTTACATTAAATGACGTTAGATAGCTCTGATAATCCAACTCTTGATAAAAACCTTGATTGCTACTCAAAACAAAATTAGTGGGTACAAAGAACCTTTCCCTCAATCCCTCAAACCCATTCACAATCCATGCCCATCATTTCCCTCTCCATCCCAACCAAATTTATGAATTAATACACCCTCACTAACACTATAGTACTGCAGTAAGATCATCTGAAGACTATAATGTCTCTAGCACGATTTTTTGACCAACTCGAACACAAGATTAGGACCATTAAGGTAAGAAAAATGCTATTTCAGTCGTAGAATCAATATAGCTCTGATAACATTACTCTTGAGAAAATTGGTACTCAAACAAAATTAGTGGCTACAACTAACCTTTCCCTCAAACCCATTCACAATAATACCCCTGATTTCCCTCTCCATCACAACCAAATTTATGAATTAATAAATACATCCTCGCTGAATACTATAGTACTGAATCAAGCTCGGGTCTGTTTTATCCGTGTTTTCCACTTCCAACCAATCCCAGCATCTCCCTCATTTCAGATGTTATCAACAACCAACAAATTTGTTGCTACATACAAATCAAACAACCCAAAAAAGCCAACAAAAAACAGATCAAACAGCGGATCAAACAGAGGATCAAATCCCACATCCATAAACACAAAATATCAGATATGCTAGAAATGGAGACATGAAACGAAAAGACAAAAATATAAACCTAGAAAAATAAATATAACAACCTAGAAATATTTGTCGCATTTTAATTTACTGATCTTACCCTTGCATGTGTCCTAAACGGTGGGTCGAGCCGGAGCGATGGAGTGCGGGCAGAGGGTCAGGCCGATGCCGTGCCGTATGGAAATGGTGACCCTTCGGATAAGTTTCCTTTCCCGTGTGCCGGAGTGATGGACAACGGTGGTTGGGTCTTTCCGGCGAAAGAAGTGGTGAGAGAGAAGAAGGAGAGTCGAGTGAAAGGGAGGAGGATGGACGTGAGAGGGAGACGGCGTTTGGTCACTCCGGCGTCGTGAGAGGGAAGAGGGAGGAGGACGGACGTGAGAGGCCAATTTTCATTTATGGGTCTGAGGGTTTTGGTCACTCCGGCGTCGTGAGAGGGAAGAGGCAGGATCAAAGGGAGGAGGACGGACGTGAGAGGTCAATTTGTTTATGGGTCTGATGGTCACTCCGGCGTCGTGAGAGTCCTGAGAGGGAAGAGGGAGGATCGTGAGAGGGAAGAGTGAGGTCTGAGTTCTTGAATGAATTTCGTCCCACTGAGAGTCTGAGAGTTTGAATTTCAAAAAGTGGATTAAACTGTGATGTTGCTGACGGACCGGGTTCGCCACGTCAGGAGTGCGGCGTGCGTTTTAAAAACCGGGGGATGGATAGATTAATTCTTACCATATATATATATATATTAGAATATTATAAATATATATTATACAAGTACGGTATGCATGCGGCGTTGTCGGTATATATGCAACGTATCTATATATAAGTGGCCTTGCATAAGTTGTTCATTCACGAGTACAACACTTGAAGAACAAGAAGCACTAAGCCAACTCAGTCTCCATTTATACACCAATTAGTTGTTCTACAAAATGTCTCTGCTTCCAGTTTCAGGGATTCCTTCTCAAACCCAGAATCCAAGCTGTATTTCTGTTGTAAAACGTCCGTTGGCAACTTTTCACCCAAGCATTTGGGGAGATCATTTCATCTCTTATAATAGCAAGTCCATGGTAGTTAAATATTTGTGAAGCCTCTCTCTCTCTCTCTCTCTCTCTCTCTCTCTCTCTCTCTATATATATATATATATACAAATACTTAGTCTTGAAATGCATATTATGATATATCATCTTTGTGCTGTAGGAGATTACCTCTGAGAGCTTGGAGAAAGTTCAAAGGCTGAAGGAAAAGGTGCAGAGCTTGCTGATGGCTCCCGTCGATGATATATCACAAAAGTTGGAGCTGATTGATGCGATCCAACGCTTAGGCGTGTCTTACCATTTTGAAAGTGAGATTGATAACATACTCCAACAAATTCATAACAAGAATGACGACACTGGAGACTCTGACGACCTCTACACTGTTTCTCTCCGTTTTCGCTTACTGAGGCAGCAGGGTTATAACACTCCGAGTGGTAAGTAGTAATAATTTGACTATTCAAATAAAAGAATAAAGAAAAAATGGAACTAGAGCATGCAACTTGATGGGTGCTTCATCAAAACGCTTATTCGGCACTGTATTGTTTCTCATAGAAAATATATATTGGTATTGTTTTGTTTACGGAAACTTCAGCTGCACAGATCACATACATGTGCTCATGTGTTGGGTTGATAATGCAGATGTTTTCAGCAAGTTGAAGGACAGTGAAGGGAACTTTAAGGAATCAATTATTCACGACAAGAGAAATAAATGCTTAAATAGGCTTGTCTACTAGAAATTGAAAAAGCAGTCCTTACTAAGTCAGATGATATTTACAACCATAATCTTGGCAAGGCGGTAAAATACAACAAAAATCTTGCCAACATTACTTCCAGAAATGCAAAATTAAAATACAGCCAATCCGTCGTCATAATTATACATGTTAGGATAAGATAAAGTTATTTACATCTAAAACTAACATAATACACCTACATTTAGAACCAACCTATTACAAGCGAGACAATCCAAAGTACACACAACAAAATACGACCAATCCTATTCTCTATTATCCTTGTTCCCAGTTCGCCTTCTTGCTTGTTAAGCATATGCTCTCTCTCTACTAGCTTGTCCTTTTCTTTTTGAGCTTCATATTCACGGAACAATAATGCATCCTTCCTCTTCCGTAGTTCATTCTCTCTTCTGTTGTTTACATTCTCACGTACTACTGATTGAAATATATTTTCCCAAATGAAGAATTGGCATCTTGGTTCTTCCTGTGGACAATTCAAGAATTTTAAGCTTCGGTAAATTGACTCATTTTTGTACATTAATTACAAATGTAAACAAAAAAAGGAGGAGGCTAATTACCGTGTAATAATTTGGACAAGCATAATATTTCCTTCCAGGATTTTTGTGGGTGTGGGAGATCTTTAATGGCGATTTCAAACCACACCAACAATTCGGTGAGTCAATTTCAAGATCATTAACTACAGAGGATGATGATTGACTCGATGCCATAATTGATCTACATGATGATTGACAAATGATTCGACTTGAAAAAAGTATTTCACAATATTGAACGCAATGACTACTTTAAGTGCAAAACTGAATTATTATGTGCACGTACAAATTTTCAGAATTATTACAACGTAGGAGCAGAATATAAAAGAGAATATAAACCTTCATTTAAACATGTTACTAAGAATCAATAACGCACCTTATTTTGACATTATGGAGACATGGTACTAAGAAGCAATAAACATGGTACTAGGAGCATAAGTTTGACATTATTTTTTCAACAAACCAAGTAAAAAGTTAAAATGCTAAGAAGCAATAAAGCACCTTCATTTATAAACATAAACAGATAAGTTAAGCACAATTATCTACGTATTTAAAACAAAATAAAAATAGAAAGCCCCTTGTAATCCTTTTTTCCCATTAAAATGAAGAAATATTCAAGTTTTGTGAAAAAGTTTCATTAAACATATCATTTTCCATTCATGTATGATTCAGATGATGTTCATTATGATCTTTTTACCCAGGTATAAGTCTAAATTCTTCATTCTTTTCCTTTGCATAAAGCTCTATATATGCATGTTTTTTACTTTTTTCCATCTATATATATGATGTCCTTTTACATTAAATGACGTTAGATAGCTCTGATAATCCAACTCTTGATAAAAACCTTGATTGCTACTCAAAACAAAATTAGTGGCTACAAAGAACCTTTCCCTCAAACCCATTCACAATCCATGCCCATCATTTCCCTCTCCATCCCAACCAAATTTATGAATTAATACACCCTCACTAACACTATAGTACTGCAGTAAGATCATCTGAAGACTATAATGTCTCTAGCATGATTTTTTCACCAACTCCAACACAAGATTAGGACCATTAAGGTAAGAAAAATGCTATTAAAAAAAAATAAAGCTGTCGTCCCTTAAACTCTAAACAAGAAAAAAATAGCAGAAAATTCTGTCTCTTCTCTCTTCTCTCCCCCACTTAGTCCGTAAGTCTCTCCTGCTTTTATAGAGTCTGCATGAGAAATTTCTGTTCGTGGATGCATTGCTTTCGGTGGATGCTGCATGTGATTCAACAGGTTGCTTTCGGTGGAAATTCTGCATTTTTTTCTTTTCGTGGGCTGCTTTCGGTGGACTGAATGAGAGACTGCTGCTTTGAACTGCATGTGCTGTGGGCTCCATGTTTTCTGCATGTGCCGAACTGATTTCATCCGTGAATGATGATCGTAAGTCCCTTCTATCAAAGCCTTTTTCTCCAAGTCAGTCCATTTGCTTCCCAGATGAAAAAGCATCCAAACATATATAGTCCTTTACATTAAAACTTTCTTTACGTAAAAGAAAAAAAAAAACAGGTCTGCGTCTCCTCTCATAACCCACGTCCTTCACGTCCAAACCAGCCTTGCAAGATGAAAAGAAATAGAATGCAGTATATCCAAACATAATGTTCCTCCGCAGTTGCCGAAAAATTGCCAGACGAAGTTCCCGTAAATGAAAACTCCCAACTTTTACATGAACAAAGTTCCTTTTTTTTTTTTTTTTTTTTTTACGTAAACTTGCTGTCCAGCTGCTCTCCCAAAAGCTCCAATACACCTCAGCTGCAGTCCGAAGCTCCTACATGATCCCTTCCACGTCTCTGTTGCATCCAAAAGCTAGCCGAAAACTCCAGATGAAGAGTACCTCAGTCCAGCGTCAAAATGTGAAGTTCTCTCTCTGTTTCATGTACTTTCCGTCCTGCTGTGTTTCCTTACTTCAAAAATAAAACTGAAAGTCCAGCCCTGCAAGATGAAACGAAATAAATTGCAATATAGGTCCAAACAGAAGGTTAGTCCCTTTCCGAAAAATTCACTCCTCTGTTTTCTTCTACTAAAAACAGAGCAAGTTTTTTTCTCTTCAGAAAACAGCTCTCCCTTCTTTAACGTAAACTCTCTCCTAACATCCAGGCCACCCTCACATAAAACTCATTTCCTCCTCCTTTAAGTTCTGGTCCGTAGCTTTCCAAAGAAAATCTCCAGCTTTTCGAAAAATTTCTGTCCGTCCAAGAGTCTTCCTCTTACGTAAACTCCTTTCTCCGTTCTCTGTCCAAGGCTAGAGGACCCCCCCCCCCGCACCAAGTGTGTCTGGTCCCTCTTTTCTTTCGGTCTAAAACTAGAGATAAGGCTCCCCTCGCATCTGCTCTTCACAGCCCCTCTATATATATATTTTTTTCTTTCTTCCGTAAATCCCCTTACCCGAACGTAAACTTCCTTCCTTTTTTTCTCAGTTCCTCTCCGAACCTTCAGGCCACCTCCTCCCTTCCTTTCTCTCTTTATGCACTGACTTTTTTTATTTTTTTATTATAGACTTCCAAGTCAAGCACGCACAGCTTCTCCAATCAATCAAGCACCGAAATTATATCCTTAATTTCTGCACCCAATTCCGTCTCCTTTTTAAGTCCAACTAGCCCACCGAAAGCACCCCCAGACAACACGTGAAACTGCTTCTTGACTTTACGTAAAAGCTTCACCGTTTGATCTCGTGAATTTTATTTAAGCTGAAAATAAAGAAATAAAAATACACTCGAAATAAATTAAAAAGAAAATAGATTATTAAAAAAAATATATTATATATGTGAGGAAGTATTGTCCAATTAAATCATAGTTATAAAATTAAGCATAAACATGATGTTAATCAATTAAAAATCATAACTCGAATTTATGCTTATTAACTATTTTTTTCATCTAAAACCAATAAATAATGTCACGAAGCAATTGAAATACAATGCTTTTAAATAGCTAAAATATGCAATATCTCAGCTCAATCATATGGCGTAGGAGTTGAATATTGTATATAACAAGTTGAAAGATGAAAATATTTTGTAAAGGAATTTGTATATGAGGTGGATAATATATTTGTAAATTCATGGTTGTATATGAAGTGGATAAATTATATTTTCCAATTTGTATATGGTGTAGTGTTGGGCAGCAGGTTACAGATTTACTGCTATTTTCCAATTTGTATATGAATTTGTAGTGTTGGGCAGCAGGTAGCGTTAGACATGAATGGTCATGAGTTACAAATTACTTGGTGTATTGGATTGTAATTTTCAGTATATATTGCATATAAACTACAGGTGACCATTTTAAGAACTAGGTTGTCCACAAAAACCATGGCAAAATTTTAATGAAATCGAGGCTGAGTTGACACAGGTATTTTGGAAAAATATGGGACATATTTGACAGGTTTTGACATATCAATGCTAAATTTGGACGTGCCCCAAATGGGTTTGTAGAAAATGTTAGTTGGCAACCTGTAATACAGAAAAGGCATTTAGATCAAATTAAAGTACATGTCAATTGTTAAGTGGTGTAGAACATGCCTTATAGGAAGCGGCAGTATACAAGTCAATAGATATTTTGCAAGAGAAATAAATGCTTAAATAGGCTTGTCTACTAGAAATTGAAAAAGCAGTCCTTACTAAGTCAGATGATATTTACAACCATAATCTTGGCAAGGCGGTAAAATACAACAAAAATCTTGCCAACATTACTTCCAGAAATGCAAAATTAAAATACAGCCAATCCGTTGTCATAATTATACATGTTAGGATAAGATAAAGTTATTTACATCTAAAACTAACATAATACACCTACATTTAGAACCAACCTATTACAAGCGAGACAATCCAAAGTACACACAACAAAATACGACCAATCCTATTCTCTATTATCCTTGTTCCCAGTTCGCCTTCTTGCTTGTTAAGCATATGCTCTCTCTCTACTAGCTTGTCCTTTTCTTTTTGAGCTTCATATTCACGGAACAATAATGCATCCTTCCTCTTCCGTAGTTCATTGTCTCTTATGTTGTTTACATTCTCACGTACTACTGATTGAAATATATTTTCCCAAATGAAGAATTGGCATCTTGGTTCTTCCTGTGGACAATTCAAGAATTTTAAGCTTCGGTAAATTGACTCATTTTTGTACATTAATTACAAATGTAAACAAAAAAAGGAGGAGACTAATTACCGTGTAATAATTTGGACAAGCATAATATTTCCTTCCAGGATTTTTGTGGGTGTGGGAGATCTTTAATGGCGATTTCAAACCACACCAACAATTCGGTGAGTCAATTTCAAGATCATTAACTACAGAGGATGATGATTGACTCAATGCCATAAGTGATCTACATGATGATTGACAAATGATTCGACTTGAAAAAAGTATTTCACAATATTGAACGCAATGACTACTTTAAGTGCAAAACTGAATTATTATGTGCACGTACAAATTTTCAGAATTATTACAACGTAGGAGCAGAATATAAAAGAGAATATAAACCTTCATTTAAACATGTTACTAAGAATCAATAACGCACCTTATTTTGACATTATGGAGACATGGTACTAAGAAGCAATAAACATGGTACTAGGAGCATAAGTTTGACATTATTTTTTCAACAAACCAAGTAAAAAGTTAAAATGCTAAGAAGCAATAAAGCACCTTCATTTATAAACATAAACAGATAAGTTAAGCACAATTATCTACGCATTTAAAACAAAATAAAAATAGAAAGCCCCTTGTAATCCTTTTCTCCCATTAAAATGAAGAAATATTCAAGTTTTGTGAAAAAGTTTCATTAAACATATCATTTTCCATTCATGTATGATTCAGATGATGTTCATTGTGATCTTTTTACCCAGGTATAAGTCTAAATTCTTCATTCTTTTCCTTTGCATAAAGCTCTATATATGCATGTTTTTTACTTTTTTCCATCTATATATATGATGTCCTTTTACATTAAATGACGTTAGATAGCTCTGATAATCCAACTCTTGATAAAAACCTTGATTGCTACTCAAAACAAAATTAGTGGCTACAAAGAACCTTTCCCTCAAACCCATTCACAATCCATGCCCATCATTTCCCTCTCCATCCCAACCAAATTTATGAATTAATACACCCTCACTAACACTATAGTACTGCAGTAAGATCATCTGAAGACTATAATGTCTCTAGCATGATTTTTTCACCAACTCCAACACAAGATTAGGACCATTAAGGTAAGAAAAATGCTATTTGAGTCATAAACTTTATATAGTCTGATAACGTTACTCTTGAGAAAATTGGTACTCAAACAAAATTAGTGGCTACAACTAACCTTTCCCTCAAACCCATTCACAATAATACCCCTGATTTCCCTCTCCATCACAACCAAATTTATGAATTAATACATACACCCTCGCTGAATACTATAGTACTGAATCAAGCTCGGGTCTGTTTTATCCGTGTTTTCCACTTCCAACCAATCCTAGCATCTCCCTCATTTCAGATGTTATCAACAACCAACAAATTTGTTGCTACATACAACATCAACAACTCAAAAAAGCCAACAAAAAACAGATCAAACAGAGGATCAAATCCCACATCCATAAACACAAAATATCAGATATGCTAGAAATGGAGACATGAAACGAAAAGACAAAAATATAAACCTAGAAAAATAAATATAACAACCTAGAAATATTTGTCGCATTTTAATTTACTGATCTTACCCTTGAATGTGTCCTAAACGGTGGGTCGAGCCGGAGCGATGGAGTGCGGGCAGAGGGTTAGGCCGATGTCGTGCCGTATGGAAATGGTGACCCTTCGGATAAGTTTCCTTTCCCGTGTGCCGGAGTGATGGACAGCGGTGGTTGGGTCTTTCCGGCGAAAGAAGGGGTGAGAGAGAAGAAGGAGAGTCGAGTGAAAGGGAGGAGGACAGACGTGAGAGGGAAACGGCATTTTGGTCACTTCGGCGTCGTGAGAGGGAAGAGGGAGGAGGACGGACGTGAGAGGCCAATTTTCGTTTATGGGTCTGAGGGTTTTGGTCACTCCGGCGTCGTGAGAGGGAAGAGGGAGGATCAGAGGGAGGAGGACGGACGTGAGAGGCCAATTTGTTTATGGGTCTGATGGTCACTCCGGCGTCGTGAGAGTCTTGAGAGGGAAGAGGGAGGATCGTGAGAGGGAAGAGTGAGGTCTGAGTTCTTGAATGAATTTCGTCCCACTGAGAGTCTGAGAGTTTGAATTTCGAAAAGTGGATTAAACCGTGATGATGCTGACGGACCGGATTCGCCACATTAGGAGTGTGGCGTGCGTTTTAAAAACCGGGGGATGGATAGATTAATTCATTGGAAAACACCCTTAACTATCTTAGGACGGCCAATCTTAAACTAGATCGAACCTAGCCACAATGGGATCGATGGCCTTCCCATTATCATTAGGTTTGGCCATCCCGGGGTGGTAGCTATTGTTTCTTCTTAAAAATATTTAAGAGATGATTCTTTTTTCTTTTTTTTTCTCCAGAATTTTGAGGAGTTCTTATATACATAGAGATTGTGCGTTTACGAATGAAAACTCCTTTGCCTGTCAAAAACAACTAAACTTTAAAAGCCATTTTGAAAACCAAACATGAGCTTAGTAATTGGTGTAGAGGATCGAAACTGGGAGAAGCGAATTCCATCAGTCAAGTTTTTTGGTGCCAGAGCATGACTTTGGTCTCGATCTGCTCCTTCCCCCCATTTTTATTTGGTCATTCATGCGTTTCTTCTACTTTCGTTCGTAGAAGATTTGAAATGCTCCAAAATTCACGAAACATACTAGCTAGTTTCCAGTTACCTTAGTTGAATTTTGAAAAATAGAACATGGAGGTAATTAAAGGTACCACTCATGCAGCAATTCTATTTTAGCCTTTTGCTGAACGACGCCGTTTAGGTAAGGGATCTCTTTTTCTTTTCATGTTTTTCCCTCCCTTACTCCACGACGTCGTTTGCTGTGAGTTTCCTGTTGCCGCTTGCATTTTATCTTCTCGACGGTTTTTCAATTTCAGTTTCTGCACTTCCGAAGATTCTTCCACCCAATCTCCTTTATCTCCACGTCTTGGCAGTTTGAAGTTTGAACCTCCTTTCCGTTTTTGAGTTCTCTCCTTTATTTCGTTTCCGTCCATCACTTGAGTCTCTCCCTCCTGTTTTTATTGTCTTCTACTTGCGGTGCATTTCTATTTTTTTTCCATCCTCTCAAACTCTCTCTATCCAGGTCTCTCATGCTCTCGGTTCTCTCTCTTAGAGTGTCTCTTGATCACTACAAACCTCCATGCAGTCACCGTTGCCAGGGCCATCACTCACTGCTGCGGCATCGCCAGCCTCCTCGCACGACCACCATCTCGACAACCTGTGGCTTTCACAAATGAACCAACGAGCCACCGCTCACCCCCCCTTCAACCTCAAAACTCAGGCAAAACAACCACTGCTCAAGCAACAACGCAAGCTACCGTCGCCTCACCACTAACCGAGCATTAGCACCCCGAAGCCAAGCCAACAACCTCTGTTTTTATGCAAGAAAACAGAGCACTTGTTGTGCTTTTAACCCCTTGCGCATCGGAAGCCTAACCTTGTCGTCATCACCTTCACGTCGCCTCCAATTTCAAGGAAGGTGCCATCCAGCACTGCGCTTTTACCCCGTTGTTTTTCCTCTCAGTAAGCACATAGCCTTTTCTCTGTTTCTCTTCCGCATGCCGTGTTATCTCTATTTCATCTCTCTCTGTTTTCCTCTCTTTCTCAGCTCCACCACCACGCAAGTAAGGGCCGCCGTCGCTGACCTCGTGTCCGCCTGGAACTGTAGCAGCACCACCACCGCCGGGCCTTTCCAAAACACCAACAACCTCTGTTTCTTAACAAGAAAACAGAGCACCTGCTTTCCCCACCGTTGGTCACAAACTAACCGTGGATCTCAAACCTGTTAGCCGCCATTCTTAGCCGAGCTTGGAAGCCCCATAAACTCAACCTCCTTTGATTAGTGCCGCTGTGTCTTCTTCTTTCATTGGGTATGTTTCGGCCACCCAAAGTATTCTTCTCTCTCTTCGTGCTCTCTCACTCATCACTCTTTTTCTCTCTGTTGTTCAGCCGTTTGTCACTGTCGACCAACCCACTGCCAGTTTTCAGTTGCCATCCTTCTTCATCTCTGTAGGCCGCTGCTCAACTCTCTAGTTTTAGAAATGTTTTTATTACGTTGAGTTGCTTTTAACGTTTGGTTTTCATGCAAGAGTTGGTTTTAGTTTCACTGTTATAATAAAAGTGGTTTCGGCTTAACGTTGTCTTTAAGTCGACTGAGTTTTAATTCATGTTAGTGCTGAAATTTTATTCGTTTTACTGAAAATATTTAAAGATTTTAAATTATGTTATTAAGTATAGATTTTTACTATTTTGGTTTCAAGAGTAAATTCAACCGTATAATTCTATTTTCTTTAAATTTGATTAAATGAAATGGTATTGTTTATTTTAATAGATTTTGATATAATTATACTTTTAATATTATATTTATAAAATATAGGAATATGTTAAGAATATTTAAATGATATGGGTATTTTTAGATTTCTTGTAAATTTGACTAATTATGTTAATTATAAAAAAGTAAACATATTTTTTAAGTGAGAAGGTTTTCATGACTTATTTTATTGGATTTTAAAAAGTTCAAAGCATTCTACTATTTTATAATATGTTAATAGTATTTTAAATATTTTAAAATATCAGTATTCATTTATTTTTGTGTTAAACAGAATAGTTATTCAATTATGTTTTACACTATGAATTCGATTAAGTGGATATTGATGGATTTGGAGAAATGATGGTATGTTAGGAATTAGGAAAATGCTATATCCCCTGCTGGGAGCCACCGCTCTCAGTTTGTTTTTTTCTTCTACTTAGTGATTAAGAAATTTTTTTTAATATTATTGTGATTTTTTTTATATTTTTTAAATATTTAAAACTATTAAAAAAATGATGTAAAAAACAAAAAAGGAAAAATATATTTTGGCCTAGCGGGAGCCTACAGCGGTGGCCGTAGCAGTACTCTAGGAATTATAATAACTTTTGGCTTTGAGGTATTAAAATAGGTATTTTAAGTGTAAATACGATAAATCTATTCAATTGGAGATTTATTCAACTGACATGAATTTTCTATAGGCGATTATTGATGTTTGTTTCACACTGTTGTGAGGAAATTCAGAGATGTTAAGAAGTACAAGTAAGCAGGATTCCTATGCTAGATTTGCATAAAAAAATTAAATGAACTGAGGTTGGTTTGTAAAAATGTGCATGTTATATTTTGAAAAGAAAACGTAAAAACAACCTCAGTTATATTTTTTGCATTCACCCGTGAAATCTATATGAAAGAGAAAATATTTTTTGACATGAACAATTTTGACATATTCTGAAATGTGAAAAAGAGAAAATATGATATTTGAAATTTTTGTTCATGTGATATGAAATGTTTTGGATCTAGTATTGATCATTTGGAAATGATATGAATATGTTCCATACGTGATTTGATATGATATGAATATGAAAAACATTTGGCATACTTATCTATTATTATTCTGATTCTGCATATGGTTCTAATATGATGATATTGGTTCACGTGATATGGTTGGTACCAACATGATATGATATGATATGATACGAGTGCACCCACTTTGGAAATAAAGTGGTCTTTTATGTATTTTTTCTTGTGTACACACTCGGGGCTCTGAGATTAAAAAATGAAAAGTTTCACAATATGATACTGCTTGGTTGGGCCACCGGGGATAACACAATCCTACCATGGGGGCTAAACATGATATACGATATGATACGATACGATAAGATGATGATATTCAGTTATGTTATACCAAAGTGTTTTTAAATATGAACAGTTGGTTTTCTGAATATGAAAATATTGAAATTTCGCTTTGTTTTCCTGATAATATGTTTTGAGATCTGCATATGAAAATGAAATATTTTTCTTTCCTGCATATGAAACTTTATGAAATGACTCATGTTGTACAGACTAATATATGTGCTTTACTTACTGAGTTGTTGATAACTCATCTCTTATCTTTGTATATAATATTTTTAGATGATTGAATGCTTCAGTTGATGATCAAGATTCGAAAGCATGTATAAGGCTAAGTGATCATAGTGGATTAAGTACAAAGATAATACTTTGGTTATTAGAGAATTTTATTCGGTAGTTTTGTTTTGCTTTGTCAACTTGGTATATTGGAAAGTTGATATTTATTTTGAGGTTTTGTAGTCTTTGAATGATTATATTTGAGTAGTTGATTTGAAACAATGAAGTCTATTAGTAATTGAGGAATTGGAGTTTATACTTGTATTGTGAAGACATGATTTTAAGTGTTAAGAAGTAATTCTCTAACCCATCTGAGATTGGGGCGTTACACATGCGCACATACAAATCCACCGACTTATAAAGCGCTGTACATGATAACATGCACCTGTATTCCATACCCCTACAGCCTAACTATATGTGGATATATAATACGTACGTACCAACCCTAGCTAGCTTGGCAATGAATAATCTATCACGCCAAGTAGAATTGGTGGAAACACAGTGCAGTCCATATAGCTGTTTTCATTTCCCGAAATCAATTTACATTTTTTTTTTGCAACAATAATTAAAGGGGTTTAAGAGTACCCATGAATATGTCTAATTAATTAAACTTACAAAATGCAGCTGTTCATTGTCATTTTGCTAAAACGGTGTTGTTCAATTAAGAGAAGTGATCAGTCTCTCTTACTAGTCAGTCAATTTTCCAAGCATGAAGAAAAAGACAGAATTCGGAGGCTGTTAGATTACTCTTAGTAGAATAATACCCACTGGAGCTTCCATCGCTATCACCACCTCCTCCATGGTTGCTGCATTCTCTGCTGTCACTGTCACATTGATCTGGTGCGCCTGGCTTGAATATAAACAAACCATGCCCCAGGCCAGGGCTACTAAATAGCCAGTCATGTACATCCCAGAACACTTGCACCGGGTGCTTGTTAACTTGCACCGTCTGGTTCCCTCTGAACTTCCATTGTAAATTCCGAACGTGAATCAACACGATCCCATCAATGCTTATCCACATTTCTGGGTCTCTAGGTCCCGATGTCGAGCTCTCCACAACAATTTCGTGTTCTTTTCTCTCATCCAATTTAGCTCTTGTAGAGAAGCTTCTCTTGGCGAATACGTTCTCTCTCTTGTAAACTAGCACAGCATCAACAAGGGCCGGCCTGGATTTTGTTCTCTTATATGCCTTTTTCTTGTAGTCTCCCAATAACAACACCACCTCTTCATCTGAAACTAGAGCAACATAATAATCCGCAAACGGCTCAGGCCCGCCGGAAAATTTGGCCGAACGGAGATCCCAGTAGACCTCCACTTGATTCCCTTCCACCTCAAATGACTTATAGCCTTTTTTGCTCCAAAAATGCCAAGGCTTGAGGTCAATCTTACAAGAGAAATGATAATCGCCTTCTAGACTATCCACCTTAATGCTGAAGGAATGGTTCATGAGGTTCTTACACCATAACACCGTCACATTACGCCAATATCCTGCAACATTGGCTAGGTAGACGCAGGTGACGGTGCTCTGAGCCGTTTTATTTGTTAAAGGCTCTTCATAAGTAATTCTCTCAGCCAATGGCGATGGTTGATTCAATGACTGAGCTCTAACAGATCGTTGAAAAGACATTTTTTTTCGTTCTAAAAAATTGTGTCCCTATATTTCTCGGATATATACTTGGATCTTAAGAAGCCAAGACGCTGAGAAAGGTGTTACCTTTTTCCTGGTTATCCCATCATAATCAATCGACATGGATTCTAATCCGCATGTTATCTTACTTTCCCGTCGCACTAATTAATTTGATTCTTGCAACTAAGCGCTTCATGACATGACTAGACTAATCATAAATTCTTTACTTATCACGACATGGACGTCTTACCTCAAGATCAGAAGTTTTGAGGAGCATTGGCAGAAAAAGCTATCCACCAAGACCTACGCCGAGGACCGATAATGATCAATTCTGCTTTTGAAAACTAAAGGCATGCAGTCGACGCTTGATTCTCAGGAAATTAGTTTTCCAGAGATCTTTGGTGAAGATAGAAAACAAGGAAGGACAGTCACGGAAGGTTGTTTTTTGTGGAGAAAAACAAGGAGGGACACACACGTAAGTCTCTTTCTTAGAGGCTGAAAGCTCAGGCTTACCGAAAGAGAAGGGGTTCTGGGAACGTCCGACTCCTTACAGATAACATTCAGTTCTTTGTCCAATCAACGTCAAACGACTTTTAAAAATTTAGCATTCTCCATCTGTCAGCTGTCAGCATTGGCGGAATAGGGGGGCCGTCAGGGCTCTCCCAATATATACAAGCACTTTTCTATATCTTTTAAGAATTTATGAAAAGTTAATTTTCCCTTAAAAAAAATCCTAAGTATCCTGAAAATGATAATAATAATATTATTTGTAAAGACTTAAGAATATGTAGAATTTGGTTTTTATTAATTATAATTCACAACATAGCCCCTAGTCATAAATTTGATGTATTCTTAAAAACTTCAAATTTTGGCTCTGAAAAATGTTTAGAAGGCAAAAGACGTTACATATTAAGAAATTTCATAAATGTTTAATATATTTATATTTTCCTTTCGGCCTTCTTCAAACTTTTTCTTATTTGTTTATACTGTTTATTTATAATAAAAGAGTGAGTTTAGACCCTACTAATAGAAATTCATGTTATCGATTTGGACCAAGGTGTCCCCTCTACAAATCCCATGTTGGATTGAAATGGCATTATTACTTTATCTGGTCCGACCAAGGTGCCTTTGCAAGAGATCCAAATTAGGCTAAAATGCCCCTGCCACATATTTGGATTGACTAAAATAACCCTACAATAAATCAAATTAGACAAAAAACCACCTTGATGGAAATCAAACTAACCAACGACAACCATAAATTCTTCAAAACCAGCTTTATCTTCTCTCACTCTCCCCACTCTTCATCTACCCTATTCTTGTTTTTCAATTTTTGGTTCTTTCTCCTCGTTTTGCTTTAGACTTCTTCTTCACCAGAGAGATTAGAGAGTCATGTTTGTTTGTTGACCATGGCACAAGCCACGACAGAGATGGATGATTGTATCGATGTTACTAGATATTACCACGACGCGACCTGCAGATGGCATTTTTTCAGTGGGTATTTGTGTTGTAGGCTTGATGGTTTTGAGATGGATATTTCTAGTGGCAATTTTTGTGTGGACTTGATAGGATACTAGTACGCGTTAAATGCTTGGGAGTCGAACTCCCATGTAATTTTTAGCAATTTGATCAAGCACGGTTCTCGAGTACGTAATGTGAGCAAAGTGCTCAAGATGTTGTTGCTCGCCTTGGGCAATGAGTGCTTTTACTACTTTTGCATGCCCCATTGTCTAATCCTTTTTCTTCACCTCTAGGTTCGAGCTTTCTTTGCTCACCCACAAGGGTGTGAGCCCAAGATTGAGGTCGGATACTTTTGGAGATTGGATCTTTGCACATGATTAGGGTATTCTTTAAGATCGGGGTATGCTTTACACACCCGGGAGACAAGCTCCATGCTACTTTAATTTTCTCATCCTATGATCATTTTTCCATCCCACCTTCATATTTACGTTCCCCTAGAATGTTATGCGAGCTTGTACGTGAGCTCCCATGGCCATTGGGCAACATTCCTGGGCATATAATGAGAGGACTTTTACTTGTGCTGAGCAAAGTACTCACCCGCAGGTGCGATATCGCTTCATTTATTTGCTTGAATTCTCACCCCAGAGAGTAGCATGTTTGGGAACGAGTTCAATTTTTGGTCAGTTTGGTTCAAGCAATTTTGCTCATTCTAGGTGCAAGAACTTTTGCTCAATTTGGTCGAGCAATCTATGCTCGCCATCCTAGGTGACGTGCATTTCTGATCAACATCACCTTTGTCTGACTTGAGCACACTTAGCTCTTGACTGATCCCCTTCATGCTCTTACATGGTGCATGCCAATGGGGCGAGCACTATTCTCTTCAAGTTGTTGCTATAACTGAGGTACAAGTGCTCCACGTTCTCCTAGAATGTGAGCTATTTCCCTAGGGTAGGTATATTGTTGCTCGCTTCAAGATTCGTGCTCCCCTTGGTCACCCTTTAGGTGAGTAGTAATACTCGCCATGGGGTTCGAGCATACTTCGTTCCCAGTGTGGCAACCAATTGTTGGTCACCTTGCCTCCGTGGTGCGAGCATTGTTACTTGCCAATGCGGATGGCGAGCACTTTCTTGGGTTGAGAAGTAACACCCAGCCTAAGCTCATGGAGAAGCCCAGCTAGTCTGAAGAGAGACCCAAAATGACGTCTTTTTGGTCAATAGTCTATTTCTCTTTTCCCCTTTTCCCCGGCACCTCTTTCCTCTTCCCCTTTTCGTTACTCCTATTCTTCGTATTTCCATTTCTTTGTTGACATTTTTCTCACTCACCTTGGCTTCTCCCCTCACTCACTCACTCACTCACTCTCTCTCTCTCTCTCTCTCTCTCATTTCCTCTTTTCTCTATAAAGATGCTCACTGCCACCAACTGTCGCCGCTGTAGCCCAAGATTTTCACCACTAGCACACTGTCATCATTAATTTCTCATTTTCTGTGCCCCTCTCTGACTAAGATTTAATTTTGTGCTACACGCCTTCCACTGATGCCTTTGTCTTTAGTTATATTGTTGATGCCAGTAAATCCTTCTTTATTGTCTTTGTTTGTACCTCGTTCTCTCTCTCTCTCTCTCTCTCTCTCTCTCTCTTGTGTGCTTCCTGTCTCTAGCCCATCAGGTTCTCCTTCTTGCACATTCTCTCTAAGTTTTGGTTTGTGACTGACAGAGGCGATTGGAGTTACCGTGTGCCTCTTACCACCAAGGTACACCTCGGTCCCTTTTTTGCCACTTCGTTAGATTTTAGTTTTGTATGCCATGAATTATCCCACCATTCGGACTTGGTTTTGACGTTTTCTTTGTGTCATAAGGCATCTCAACCATCCTTAGGCAGCACCCCCTTAGTCTTGAATTCGATAGAGCACTGCAATGCGGTTTGGGTAAGGTATAGTCTCATAATCGTACTGTCATTTTTGTGACTTGTACATTTGATGCCTACCGGAGGTTGGATCATCTTTGTTTGTATGTTAGAAATTATATATTATGTGATTTCATAGTTGGTTGATATTTCGATTACTGTCATTTTTGTGACTTGTACATTTGATGCCTATCGGAGGTTGGATCATCTTTGTTTGTATGTTAGAAATTATATATTATGTGATTTCATAGTTGGATGATATTTGGATGGTTTGCTGATTGCACTATTGTGGACGGAGGAAGGAGACTTGAAAATGTAGGCTATTGTTTGACCATCGAAAGTAAGTGTATAAACAGTAATGTGCATGCGGTGTGGTTAAGCAAAGTTGAGGAGGTTGGGCTAATATATTTGTGGAGGTTGAATTTTGGATGGTTAAGCACTATGATGTAATCAATTTAATTATGGGCTGGTTATGGGCTCGTACTGAACTATAGTTTGGGTTATGGGGTTTCGTTAATTATGTTGGTTTTGGACTTGTATGGTTGTTAAGATGTTTTTTGGTTTAGATTGTGATAGTACTAGAAATCGGGCTCAAGGCTTAAATAATACATTGCAAGAGTCAAGTATCCAGTACTCATATACTAGACTTTGCCTTAAAACTTAGTTGATTTAATGAAAACTTGCATGTTTGTTATGAAAACAATGTCTATCACTTTTCTACACTAATTCTTTGTATCTGAACAAGAAATTGAAATATATTTTTTTCATTAGTGGTCTACAGACATGGGTATTTTTTTTTGACACTCTAATATCAAATGTATAACAAGAGCAAACATGAAATCTGAAATCTTGGACATGATTATATGATTTGTATCTATTAAATACTCTGTTATGATATGATGTTGCATTTGAAATTTGGCATGACATTTTGCTTTTGCTTCTGTCTTGACCTTACCATTCTGTTTATGCTCGGTTGACCGTCGAGATTTGCACAACCCTACTACGAGAGTTAAACATGAAATCTGTTCTGTTATGATGATGTTCGGTTATGCTTATGCCAAATGACTTATATATATATATATATATTGTACTATTGTAAATAAATGTTTTATGAATTATGGCTTTGTTATTTTGGTATTTTTTGTTTTGTTTTGTATTCTGTAATTGGCTCATATTTGCACACTAGTATATGTTCATTGCTTACTGAGTTGTTGATAACTCACCCAATTACCTGTAATATTTTTTACATAATTTTGATGGTTCAACTGGGGATTAAGAAGGGATTTTGGATAAGATTTTAAGGTTTTAGAATTTTGTGAATTTCAATACATCAATTTTTATCAAATACTGAGGTTTATATTTTGCAAACTTTAGGGAATGATTGTAATGAGACTTAAGGTTTTGGAGTTCTGTTTATTTTAGGTTGGAGTAAGATATATAGGAATGGGTAAAGTAAGGAATTAAAAATTTTCGTTTAAAGTGTTTATGTACTTACATTGATGCCTGTTTATTTTAGGTTGGAGTAAGATATAGTAGGAATGGGTAAAGTAAGGAATTAAAAATTTTCGTTTAAAGTGTTTATGTACTTACATTGACGCCTGTGCTTTTATATTGATATTTTTTTTAAACATTTAACTAAGTCTTAAGCTTTCAGGATGATGCCTCGTCACCATGTTCATAACCTTGCGGATTTGAACGGATCTAATAGTGATGAGGAAGTCAACTTGAGCACTTCTGAAGTAATATAAGAAGTGTTGCAACAAGTGATGGAGGAGATCGCTTAGTTAGAATCTCCAGGTTGCAACCACAATGTTGTTGAGGAGGATTGTACAATTGAATAGTTCAATCAGATGCGCCCACCTTCATTTGATGGAAGAGGCAACCCAATTATGGCAGAGGATTGGAACCATGATATAGAGGAAATACTTTGAGTTCTTAATTGCACAGATAAACAAAAGGTAATGTATCCCATTTAAGTTGATCGATAAAGCTAAGCATTGGTGGATTGCAAAGAGGACTATTAGGGAGGCTGATGGGAGAGAAGTCCTTATTACATGGCCCCACTTTAAGCAGATGTTCTTCAAATGTTTCTTCCCAAAATCGATTAAACATGCTAGAGCCAAGGAGTTTGCCAACTTGGTTCAAGGGACTATGTAGGTGCATCAATATGTTGCCATATTCATGGAGTCGACGTGCTTTGGTACTTGCTTGATCCCTAATGAAAAGAAGAGAGCCCAAAAATTTGAGGGAGGGGTTTGAATCACGGAGTATACAAATGAGTGGTGGGCTTTCAGATTCAAAGCTTATCAGAGTTAGTTGACAAGGCAATGGTATTTGAGCAGAGCCTCAGAAGAATTTCAGAACTTCAAGTTTAGAGGAAAAGAGCTACACCACAGGGGTCCCACTTTGGCAATGATTAAGGACTGTAGAAGAAGAGAAACAAAGGGATCATCTCAAGCCAGAGGCAAATGTAGGGTAATCAACCAAATAACCTCTGTAAGTTTTGCAATCAAGCATGCACTGGATAATGCAGAAGGGAAGCAGTATTGTGTTTTTGATGCGGTAAATCAAGCCATTATATTAGAGAAAGCCCATTACAGTTGGATAGCAGTAGGAACCCCAACCCACCTTAGATTAGCAGATCGATGACATGGGCAACAATTAGCGTAATATAGTGCACGCACAAGTTTATGCACTAGTGCCTGGAGATGTTGAGGATAATAACAAAGTAATCACAGGTACTCTACCTCTTTTCTCCAAAAAAGTCACTATTTTATTTTATGCTAAGTTCTGTACCTTAGAAGCTGAAAGGTGGGGAGATGGTTTGTTAGTATCGACCGCAATGGGGAACTCGGTGATATGTAGTAAGATTCTTTATGGGTGACCAATCTCCATTGAAGGGAGGTTAACGGTAGATAATCTAGTGATGCTTCAGATGTTTGGGTTCGATGTAATATTGGGGATGGATTGGCTAACTTTCAACTACATTAGTATTGACTGATTTAAAAAGGAAAAGGAAGTGCTGTTCAAGCCTCCTAAGGGAGATGTGTAACGCCCCGGTCTTAGAGGTTCGGAGAGTTAGCTCCTGTTATCTAAAATCATCTCCAATAACACAATTATATATACTCCAGAGACTTCATAAAAATATTAACTTATTTTTTCAACACAAATATCCATGTTCCTCCACATGGATACCAAAAAAATATCTCAATAAAATAAATTAAAATCTCTACAGACTACGGTGATGGCACCACAAGTGTTTGAGGAGCAGGTTGGCATTATCTACAGCCGTGGAAGGAGAAGTGGAGAAGCCGTTGAATGTGGGTTGCTGTGGTAGAGGAGTATGGATCAACGATAACGTGCACTGGTGGCTTGTGGAGGTGCAATAGGCTAGGCCTTGGGGTAGTGGCTAGTGGATGGTGACTGCTACATGGAGAAGGTGATTGGCTGAAAGCTTAGGTTGAGGCAATTTCTATATGTAGGGGACAAATACATGCGTGTATTTACAGAGGTGATTGGAAAAATCCTAGAGGAAAGCAAAAAAAAAAAAAAAAAAAAAAAAAGGAGGGGGAACCATGCATGAGAGATGTGCATGGCATGGAAACGTGCATGACGTGGAAACTTGTCCCTTGGCTTTCATGGGCTTGGGTTTTGAGCATAGTTTGGGCTTTTTAGTGAGTTATGGGCCTCGACCTCTAAAAGTAATACAAGTAGTCCCACAAATTTCTTAACCCATAAAGGATTCCACCTAATCCAAAAGTATTTAATGATTTTAACTTAATCGTCAGGCCCAATACGAATCCGCATCCCACAAAAATAAAATTTTAAACTCATAGCCTATTCTAGAAATTAATCGTTAATTTCAAATGGGCTTTTCATACGTATAAACCCAAAATTTGTAGAATTCGGGCTTGGGTTTGGGCTCGGGTTTTACAAGATGAATTTCAGTTTGTGGGATCACGAGTGCATTTTCTACCACCGATTATATTTGATGTTCATGTTGGTAAGTTACTGCACATAGGTGTCAAGGATTCTTAGCCTGTGGTTGATGCATCGAAAGAAGAGTTGAAGTTAGAAGACATTTATATTTTTTGAGTCTCCAGAAGTTTACTTTTTTCTTTTTGTCTGTATTACCACTAGAGTGAGAAGTGGAGTTTGCCATTGAGCTAGTCCCAAGCAAGACACCTATTTCGACGGCCCCTTATCGAATGGCATCATTTGAGCTAGCAAAACTCAAAGAACAGTTGCAAGACTTATTGGATAAGGTTTTATAAGGCCTTGTGTGCCACCTTGGGGAGCTCAAGTTCTATTTATGAAAAAGAAGGATGGGTAGAGGAGAATGTGGATTGATTATAGGGAATTTAATCGGGTGACCACAAAGACTAAATACCCACTACCCTGCATAGAAGATTTATTTGATCAGCTTTAGGGTGCTTAGGTATTTTCTAAGTTTGACCTTTGATCTGGTATTATCAATTGAAGATCAATGTAGAGGATGTGCTCAAGATAGCTTTCATAACCATATATGGTCATTATGAGTTTTCGGTCATGCCTTTTGGCTTGACTAATGCCCTAACTGTATTCATGGACTTGATTAATCGAGTATTTCATGACTCATTGGATAAGTTTGTGGTTGTCTTTATTGACGGCATATTGATATACTCCAAGAGCATAACTGACTATGAAGAACATTTGAGGCAGGTACTTGGGACATTTAGGTATAAGAAGTTGTTTGCTAAGTTGAAAGTATGAATTCTAGCTAGATTCAATTGCATTTTTGGGATATGTAGTTTCAAAGGATGGCATCTCAGTAGACCCTGGGTAAGTTGAAACAAAAACTGTTGACAACCCAAGTTTTGATAGTCCCCATTGATAGAGGAGGATTTGTGATTTATAGTGGCACATCAAGGTTGGGATTAGGTCATGTCTTAATGCAATACGAGAAGGTTATAACATACGCTTCTTAACAACTCAAGGCATATGAGCAAAACTACCTCACACATGATTTGGAATTAGCAGTAGTTGTGTTTGTACTTAAGACTTTGAGTCATTATTTGTACGAGGAAATGTTTGAGATTTATACTGACCACAAGAGTTTGAAATATTTCTTCACCCATAAGGAATTAAATGAGACAGATAAGATGGTTCGAGTTGATCAAGGACTACGATTGTATCGTCAACTACCACCCTGGCAAAGCTAACATAGTAGCTGATGCACTGAGTCGAAAATCAATGGGGCTAGCAATTGCAACTCTCATTACTTAATATCAATTATTGATGGATCTGGAAAGAGTAGGGATTGAAGTTGTAACCAATGAACAATAGGCTTTCATGGCCAACCTAATAGTCCAGCCAATTTTGATAGAGAGAATTAAGGCCGCCCAAAAAGAAGACTTGGGAATGATAAGACTCGTAGCAGAAGTCAAAAAATAAAATAAGCTTGAGTTTAGTCTCTCTTTGTTGTCTTTGTTTGTGTCTCATTCTCTCTCTCTCTCTCTCTCTCTCTCTCTCTCTCTCTCATGCTTCCCATCTCTAACCCCTCAGGTTCTCCCTCCTGCAGTCACACTCTTTTTCTAAGTTGTGTCACTTGACCAACAGAGGCCATCAGAGTTACCATGTGCCTCTTGCCGCCAAAGTACACCTCGGTCTCTTTTCGCCACTTTGTTCGATTTTAGTTTCACCCACTGTATTATTCCACCCAATCTCCATAAATATCCGACATTGATCAAACATACATGCTTTGTAGGACACCAGGGGTGAGCTTTTTTTCCATCTTGCATTTTTTCGTCCCAAATTCATATTGTTGGGCTCCCATCATTTTTTCGTATGAGCTTCATTTTCCATCCTAGCACATTTTTTTACAATACGTTCATTTTTCTTTTCTACCTTTCATTTTCTGTCATAACTTTATTTTTCTGTCTTACTTTCATTTTCTACCCTATATTGATTTTTCGCATTAGGTTCATTTTTTTGTCCTACCTTTCATTTTCCATCCCAACTTCATTTTCCATCCTCCCATCATTTTTCCATCCTATGTTAATTTTTTCATCATACCTTCATTTTCCGATTGATCACATTTTTCCATTTCTCCATCCTACATTCATTTTTTTGTGCTAGGTTCATTGCATTGTTTGCTTGCCCCTAGGTCCAAACACCATCTCTTGGTGTTTCGAAAACATCACTTTCAAATAATTTTAATTTTTATTGGTACAGCGAGGTACGTGCTATCTTTTTATGCATGGCTTTTAATGTCTTTTTTCCTAACATGTTATCTTCTACTGTATGATAAATATATTAAGGCCTCGTTTGGATGTTGAGATGGTCTCAACCCATCTCATTTCAATATCCAAACACCACTTAAGTACAAATACTTTTCAATTTCAAATTTTCAGATTTTTTATCTAATCATTACAACTTTTCCAAACTTCCAAATAAAACACAAAAAGCAATCTAACTTTTCAAATCTCAAAACAAAAATAATATTTTAACAATATTTTAACTTTATAATTTTTTATTAAATTCCCTTTCTCAAAACCCTTATCATAACTCAAACCATTTTACTATTATTCACAAACTATTTCACTACTATTTACAGATTTCTTATCTCATCTTAATATCCAAATAAGGCCTAAATCTTTTTTGTTAAAAGATGGTAAACCATCATCTATCTTTAATTATTATAAAATGCATATCATATCTTTAATTGATTTTTTTCTCAACAAGTAGACTTCATTAGAAACTTAGTAGAAATGAAACAACTGTTCTTAATATTGTAGAATTAAGGGCACAAACTCAAAAGGAAGAAGTAGTCTAGTTGGGAGGATCCTTCCCACTATGAAATTCCAATAGACATTGAGGGATTCTGTTCAGGGGTATGCTAACTAACAAGTTGTTGGTTGCTACCCATTGTGCAGTGGAATGCAAGCATCGATTATGAAAACGATGTAATGTTGTTGCTGTGCACTCCTCAAAGCTTTGTAGTAGAAATTTTCTATCACTGATGATGCCCTCCATTATCCAGTCAGTGTTATGTTATGGCTACTTCAAGGCTGTAATGAATTATTGTGAATCTCCCTCTATGATGATCTTATTTAGCTGTCTTGAGGGTGCCTCTTTGAATCCTATGAATGTTGCCATAGCTTCTCCTTGATTTGGATTGCAATTGTTTGAGAATTCTGATATTACAAACTGGATTGCTCTATTATGAGTTCTACAAATTGCTGCTGAGGTGCTGCCATTAGATCTAACTGCTACGTTGAATGTGATGGATGATGGAGACCTTTCAGGAAGATTATTCAATGTTTTCCACTCCCATGAAATGCTATGGTCTTTATAAGTATTCTGGATTCTTGTCACAAAATGGTCGATAGAGGTGATTTTGGACTCATGTATACTCTTATTTCTATGAAACCACAAAGTGTCCATTGCAATGCTTGTATAAAGTTGGAATTTATGGGAATTTTCTTGTATGATATGCAATCTATTTGTAGGATCAAAAATGGACTTTATCCAATTTGAGATGCCATCTCCACCTGCTATGGAAATATCTAAGGCCAAGGTGACTTTCTTCATAGGATTCTAGAATAGGAACACTTGAGAAAAAGGTGAGAGGTGGTTTGTTCTTCTGTGTGGCATAAAAGGCAGAGAATTTGATCTTTGTCAAGAGTGATACAAGTCTTAAGTAAGGATCTCGAAGGTAAAATATAATTAAAGACTCCATAAGAAAAGTTTTAGCCTGTCTTGGATTTTTAGGGACCAAAGTTTTCTCCAGGCTGTTGAGGGTTGTTTAGATGGTGTAATATTTGAGTGATTTGCTAGAGCCTTGTATGCAGATTTGACAGAGAATTTACCAGATGAGTGATGACTCCATATTAGCTTATCCCTAGTATGATTGAAGTGATACCGGGATTTTTTCAATTTCAACGGTAGTTTCTTGGGAAAAAAGGGTCTGGATAAAGATTGTGTTTCATCTTCTAGGTTCCTTAAGGACTAGCTCAGATACTGTCATTCAGTGGTCTAACCTTGGAATGTTTGAGGCTAGCTTTGGGATAGGAGGTAAAAGTGTGGGTATCCATGGTCAATCTAGACTTTAGTATCCACTCAATTATTAATTTGAAAGTAGAAACTAGTAGCAATGAAATCTCTTTGCTTCAAAAGGCGCTTCCAGAATCTTGAGTTTGTAGACTTAGGAATGATGGTTAACCAAGAGAAGTCCTTCACATATTTTTTGAAAAGCATATCTTTCCACACAGAATAGTTATCTACGAGAAGGGACCAACCAAGCTTGCTCAGAAGTGCTTTGCTATAGAAAATTCCATTCCATATAGTCGAAGGCTTTTTCTATGTCAATTTTGATTGCCATTTGAATCCCGTTTCCTCTCTTGTGCTTTAAATGGAGGAAAATTTCTTGAGTAGCAATGGTGTTTTCCTGGATCACTTTTCCAGGGATGATCCAGGAAAACTAGAGGAATATTTGGCCCAAAACTCCTCAAATTTGAAGGATTTTGAAGATCTCCTTGGACATGAGGTGGTTAAAAGGAGATGGGCATGGTCAGATGAGTTTATGGGGAGGTGGATGATAATTGCATAAGGGAAAAGTGTTGTCCACATTGGATTTGCAATTCCCCTATCTAACCTTTCTTGGATGTGCCTGAGTCCATGTCTTTTATTTGTCCATGTGAATTTAGGTCCTGAATACCCTAGGTCAGCTAAGCCATTGTGGTTCATGAAATGTTGTAGTCCCCTGGGTTGCGATGAAAGCAAAGGGCTTGCCTCAACTTTTTTCTTTTTGATTTAGAATTGAATTTTTTTTTCCGATGGAATAAAACTTCTCATAGAGTAGAAATATCAGCATTACAACTGTCTCTCCGTCCATAGGACTGGAGCAATTACATCAGGGAAAGATCCCCACCACAAGCTAATATTACTTACATGCCAAGCATGTCTTGCAAGCTTATGTGCTGCTTCATTACACGACCTCATAGTGTACCTAACTTCACACGTACTGAAACGGCTCATAAGCTCTTTAGTGTCCCTGATCATGTTCCCAACCAATTCCATTGATGGTTCTGGTTTCTGCAGCTCCTGAACTAATGTCAGTACATCGCTTTCTATAATGAGATGTTGAATTCCTAGGTGAGCAGTCAGCTGTAGTCCCCTGAAGATTGCAAGCATCTCAATACTTGTTGTATCCCTGACTTCATGTTCCTTTTTACTTGTTGCCATTAGCACCTCTCCTTTACTGTCTCTCAATATGGCCCCAATGCCTGCACTGTGTTGGTTCAAGAAAGTAGCCCCATCCACATTCAACTTGAAAACACTTGGTGGGGGGAATTCCCAGCGGCAGTGATGCCTCACAACCTTCAAAGGTTGGCCAAGGGTTGCCTTATAAACATGCTGGACAGCCAGGGCATGGGCTATGGCCTGCTCAATCTGAATGACTTTGTCTTCAAAGGTTGAAACATTTCGTCTATTCCAGCAGCTCCATGAGACTAGGAAGAACAACTCTAACTGATCTTTCTGTTGTAGACCACTGATAAAGCCAGCTATATCCCCATACATCTTTGGTAGGTCAGAGTTGAAGATAACAGGTAATTGTTTTTCCCAAGCCTTTCTTACTGAAGGGCAGAAGCACAAAGCATGAGCTGCATCCTCAGTTTCTGTATTGCACATCTTACACATGTCTTCACTCAGAACCTTTTTTAGCAGCAGATTATGCTTTGTTGGCAGGCTTTCTTTACAGGCCTTCAATGCGAAAATTTTGATTTTGGCTGGTATCTTCAGGCTCCGTAGGTCCTTCCACAGCTTTTGCCTCCCCATTCTTCTTGAGCCCTCACTGTCTGTCCTGTTCTGTTTTGCCTCTTTGAAAACTCGATATGCACTCTTGACAATAAACCTACCATGAGGCTCAGGATCCCAGATTATCTTGTCTTCTGGTTTGCTACTGCTTAGCACTATTTTAATAACTTCATCTGCTACTCGTGCAGGTAGTAAGGTCCTTACCTTTTCTGCATCCCACCACTTAGTCTGAGAGTCTATTAGGCTATCGATTGTTGCATCCTGGTCACAGATTGTTGCAGTTACTTCATTTCTGCCCACAGGGGGGTGCTCAGGTATCCATTTATCTTCCCATACTTTAATTATCTGTCCTGATCCCATTCTCCACTTGCAGCCCAGAGTTAACAATTTTTTTGCTTCCCAGAACCCCTTCCATGCAAAGCTCGGATTGAAGCCTAGTTTGGCCTTAAGAAAGGCCTCATTTGGGAAATACCTTGCTTTGAAGACTTTATGGATCAAGGTAGCTGGTTCCTGCATGATTCTCCACCCTTGTTTGGCAAGAAGGGCATCATTAAAGGTCCTCAAGTCTTTGAAGCCTAGTCCTCCAGCCTGCTTATGGTCACACATCCTGGTCCAGCTTACCCAATGGATTTTGTGTTCTTCCTCTTTCTGTCCCCACCAAAAACGTGCCATCATTTGTTCCAACTCATGACATAGGCTTCCTGGTAGTTTAAAGTAGCTCATAGTGTAGGTTGGGATGGAGAGTGCCATTGCCTTTATCAATACTTCCTTCCCCCCCTGAGACAACAACTTCTCTTTCCAGTTCTGTAGCTTAGTCCATACCTTGTGCTTAATATTTGAAAAAGCTCTTGTCTTTGATCTACCCACCAGAGGAGGTAGGCCCAGGTATCTATCATATTGCTGAAATTGTTGGACCCCCCACAAGCTCAGTAACTCCCTCTGTTGGTTAGAGTCTACATTCCTGCTGAATATCATGGAAGTTTTATCTTTGTTTACTTTTTGTCCTGAAGCCTCTTCATACTGCTCAAGTAGCTGTTGTATGTGGTTGTTCTCTGTCCTATTGGCTTTGCAGAAGAGTACACTGTCGTCTGCAAACAACAAATGGGAGATCCTTGGTGCCCCTCTACATATTCTGACCCCAGCTATGCTCCTGGACAGCTCTGCTTATTTCAAGAGGCTTATCAGTCCTTCAGTTCCTATGAGAAAAAGGCAAGGAGACAGAGGGTCTCCTTGCCTTATGCCTCGAGAGGGATGGAGAGGGCCCTTTGGTTCTCCATTTATTAAAACTGAAAAGGAGACTGTCCTAACACACATCATGGCTAGTTGAGTCCACCTAGGGTGAAACCCCATTCTACCCATCACTGCCTCCAAATATCCCCATTCAAGCCTATCATAGGCCTTGCTAATATCTAGTTTGATAGACATGTAGCCTTCCTTTCCTTGTCTTCTGTTTCTCAGATAATGGATAACCTCATATGCCACCAGCACATTATCACTGATTAACCTTCCAGGGACAAAAGCACTTTGGGAGCTTGAAATAACCTAATTCAGGATTGGTTTGAGTCTATTAGCCAGGACCTTCAAAATTAGTTTGTATACCACATTACATAAGCTAATTGGCCTGAACTCAGTAATCTTTTCAGGCTTCTTCTTCTTTGGGATTAGAGTAATGAAAGTATGGTTGATGGTAAGTGGAAGGGTACCACTTTGCAGGGCTTGCATCACAGCATCAGTCGTAGACTTCCCAACTAAGTGCTAGTACTTCTGATAGAATATAGGAGGAAGGCCATCAGGTCCAGGTGCCTTAGTAGGGTGCATTTGGTCCAGAGCATCCTTTACTTCTTCTCTCTTGAATTCTTTCAACAGGTCCTTATTCATCTCCTCAGTCACTCTACCCTCCATACTAGCTAAGAATTCTAAGCTAGGATTCTGAGAATTTGCTGAAAATAGATTCTGGAAATAGTACATGATCACTGCATCCCTTCCTTGTCCAGCTTGCCAATCGCATGATTCATTCTTTAAGGGCTTTATCCACTTTTTAGATCTTCTCAAGGAAGCCTTCTGGTGAAAGTACTTAGTATTCTGATCACCCCCTTGCAGCCACAGTGACTTAGCTCTCTGGTGCCATAAAATCTCCTCCATTTCCAGCCATATTTGCAGCTTGTTTCGTGCCTCTTGGTGCACCTCCACTTGGATATGGTAGGGGTCTCTATCCTGCACCTGCTGTAAGTGGTCCCTGGCCTGTTGTATCTTCTTCTGCACCGTTCCAAACTTGATCTTGTTCCAGTGTGTTAAGTTTTGAGAACAGGCCTCAACTTGTGTCTTGAATCTGTTCATAGGGTTATCACCTATGCCACTCTTCCATGAGTCAGCTATAACTCTCTCACAGTCCTCATCCTCAGCCCACATGGCCTCGAACCTAAACAGTTTACCTCTTGTGCTTCTCTTTTTACTGCTTGAATAACAGATAATTGGGAGGTGGTCAGAGTAGGCTGCCATCCCATGCACCACTGTATAATTCTGGAAACAATCTAGCCATATTTGATTTGCTAAGAATCTATCAAGCCTTTCACTGACAGAGTGTGGGGCTTCCCTTCTATTACACCAAGTGAAAGGGTGGCCCTCATACCCCAAGTCAATTAATGAGCAGTCATCTACAAGCTTTCTGAATGCTTTCATTTGTCATTCAGGTCTACCTTTGCCGCCCCTCTTTTCTTGCCAACATAGCACCTTATTAAAATCCCCACATACCAACCAAGGATCAGTGTCTACTCCCTTCAAGGTTTTAATCATACTCCACGTTTCCTGCCTCAGTTCAGTCGCAGGATGGCCATACACACCTGTAAAATGCCACTGTCTATCAGCCTCTTCATTATAGATCCTAGCATCTATATCCCACCTTTCTTCTTACAAACTCCATTTTTGTAACATGTAGTTTTGTTTCCTGTAGGAACAAAACCATGAGAACTTCCTTCCTGACCAAGTCACGAAGTGCTCGAACTCCCCGTGGGTTCCCAAGCCCATGACAGTTCCAACTGATGCACTTCATTTTATTAGGTAGGGCTGTTCTCCAACCTCTACCTCTTCACCCATGTTTTCATCTACCAACATCATGTTAGCTTTTAGTTTATTCCTCGTCGACATGTTATGCCTTCCTGGTCTTTTTGTTTTTTTAGTAGCTGTGCTAACCTGTCTGTCATAATCCTGCACTATCTCAACTAGGTTAGGGGGCTTGTAGCATTCAATACGGGCCCTTCTTTTCCATGTTCTACCCCTCCTTTGTTCATTGGCACCCATAGTGTTATTCATGTCACGTTCACTTAGGATACTAAGGTCCCTCTTGGTCATGCCTCGAGCCTTAGAGCTCTATTGGGAAATGGTATCAAGTACTGTGGTAGGGTCTTGATTTTCCTTTTGCCCCTCACTACCTGTTGACTTTCTATTCAATCTTTTTCCCCTACCATAGTCAATAAGACCTATCGTATGGTTTCCTGATCTAGCTGTCTCCCCTTCCTTGGAAAGTCCCTCAGGGCAAAGTGGTTCAGGCATACCTGGTAGTGGGCTAGTACAGTCTTGTCGTATCGTAGTTGGCAGACCCCCACGTGGGTAATCTTGGCTTCTGGGATTGAGCCGTGTGTCTTCCACCATGTCAGGGCTAGTTGACATATTCTCCTGTGGTAGAAATGACCGGGCCACGTCATCATCATCACCCTTACGCCCAGCATTGCTTTCCGGAGTGCCTCCCTCTCCGTCGAGTCCACCTGGCACATCCCTGGTGGGATGCTTCTGATAAGCAGCTCGTAGCCATGCCCCATACTGGAACTCCTCCTTCCCATGCATGGATCTCATTTGTACCATCTTCTCGCACCCTGCTGCTCCATGCTTGATGATGCCACAGCTAAAACAGAAAGAGGGCAGCCTTTCATACCGAAAAGGGATCCATACTCGGTTACCATTAAAGGAACTCACAACACCCCTCATCAGGGGTTTTGTAATATTAACAGAAATGTTAACCCGTAGATAGGGCCCCCAGCCAACTCCTTATTTATCAACATCAACTTCCAGCACTTTGCCTACCAGCTCTCCTATGTTTCTCCCCACCTTCCTGGTCATGCCACCTAGGGGAATGTTATGCAGCTGCACCCACATAAGTTCTTTGTCGAAAACCATCTCCCCTGGTGCAACCAAGCCATTATAGTCCTCAAGACAAAGTAAGTTACGGTCAAACTGCCAAGGTCTTCCTAGCTTTACCTTAGCTATGTCACTTGCGTTTTGGAACTTGATCAGGAACAGATTGGTGCCCACTCCTTTAAACTGAACTCCACCTCGTATCTTCCAAATCTGGACCATTGTTGCTTTGAATGCTTCCCTATTGACCACCTTATCTGTCACAATAAGACCCAGCAGGCAGAGAGTGCCTCGTCTAAAGGCAATGCCATCAGCGGACAGGTCAATCTGCACCTTCGCTTGTTCAGCATCAGTGAGTTTGAGTTTGTCCCACTTTTCCAGTATGGAGTCTGCCATTTCCCCTATCTTCCCCGTATCCTCGCCCTTGAGTCTTTGTTTACTTCCAAGTCTCTCCACTAACTCCTGGATTGGAATAACTTCTGGATTAGAAACTCCCTGGCTAGCTTCAGTGACCGTGGCTTAAAAGAAAGGAAAAACTGAACTAAAAAAAATAAACTCGTCAACCTAAGGATCATGAGACTACCCTTGCCAAGAGCAAGAAAAAGCTTCACCTCTATCGCCTCTTAGAGAGAGAAGACAATTTAGAATTGAATTAAAATCACCAATTCCTAATGTAGGCCCAGAAAGGATTCAGTGATGATGTTGAGCATATCCCAGAAATATGGCTTTGTTGTGCTGGACAATAAGCTAGAATTAACAACCAAGGCATATGAACAGGATCCGAATACACCATAAAAGCCATAGCATTACTGGATATATTAATAGGTTCCACATCTATACCAGGATGCCACATACACAAAAGACCTCCCCATTTTTTTAGGGGAGGGACATGCATATATAAAGAAAAACCGAGCTGATTAACTACACAAGCAATATGTACATCAGACAAAAGTGTTTCCTCTAGGAAAACTAAATTAGGTTGCTGAGTCCTGATTTGTGCCCTAAGGTCAAACATTGCAGATGAATGCAATTCCTTTGCAATTCTAGCAAATGAACTTCATTTTTGGTTTGGTGACAGGATGCCACCTCGACCATATTAGAGGGATAAACAAGATTCTGGGAATTGATTTGAGAATTATTATCGTCTGGTTGGACTGTGCTTGAGCTGTTCTTGTGAGGTCCCGCTTTTTTTGCTTTCCCCGTGTTCTTTTTTCTTCTTCCATGAGCTATGTGTACGGAGCATTGTTGCCAGCATTTGGGTTGCATCTTCGTTGGGATTCTCCTCTTCCAGAAAATTTTCCTGCAGATGGCTTTAAGTGAGCATAATTCTCTTCTTTGGCGGCATCTCATCCTCCTTGTGGGTTAGTCCCCTCTTCATGCATTTGGTTTGGTCTTCTAGAAGGGTATTGGAGATTTGGGAGTTAGTTTTTGGTTTCGAAGAACTTGAGTTTGAGGATGGTGAGGATGATTTGTCGTGGGCTTGTGGGATGGATTGGGTTTCGGTCTTGGGCTCAGAGTTGGGTTCTTTGTGTTTAGTTTGTGTTGCTAGGTCCAGAAGTGTATTTGGGTCGGTGGATTTGATGTTACCCTCATGGGTTACATTGTCTCTTTGTTCATTGATGAAGATGGGCCTTGAGATTTTCGAAATGTGAGAGGATTTGCTGGTATATAGATGGGCTATTAATGATGGAGTTTATTGCTGGCCTGCCGAGGATTTGGGTACTGTATGGGATGGTATGTGGTTGGGTGAGATTTGTAGTTGATGAAATGTGTTTGGTGCGATGGCTTTGAGGGAGGGATTGATCGATGTGAGGGAGTTGCTGTTGGTGGGCTCGACGCTGGGGTGATAGGTGATGGAAGAGGGATTGGGCTGCCAGCATTTATTAGGGCCACCAACTCATTTATGGTCCACTGTTCAGCTTGAGTTATTGTAGTCCGTTTCCTGGGAACTTGCTCGGCTGCTTTAGGCCTTCGATGCTTGGTTCTTGATGGATGTTGCTGATTCAGACTTGGATCAATCTGTAGAAGATGATGTGCTCCTTCATGGTTGGTTGGTTGGTTTTGATCCATCAGCATACACTTTTTCCTTCCCCTTTCCTTTGCCTGCTGAGGCTTCCTCTGGATGATGGGCTTTTGGTTTTCGGATGGGATTTGGCTCTTGAATATAGACTGGAGGGAGTATGGCCCTTTGAATATCTCTGTCTGTTAGGTGCTACTATTAGTTCTTCTGGTGGGGGTCGAAGAGCTCTTGAAAAATCATTGCGCCTGGTTGATGTAGTCTCCACCCTCATCCATGATTTGTATTTTGAGCTGTCTGGAGGGACCGTGTACGTTGGACATGATCGAACTATATGGCCGTGTCTTCCACACCTGTAACGGAAGTCGGATAGACATTCATATTTGATTAGAATTTTCCGCTCATCTCCATTAGGTCTAGCTAGTTCGATTCCATACTCCAACACTCGAAAATTAAGGCCCAAAACCTTAAGGCCGTGGTCCCTCTCTTTTCTCTTTTGAGCGGGAGTAGGGTTTGTGCCGCTGTTTTTCGGCAGTCGGATTCGTCTCACTGGTTGAGGGTTTAGTTCTGATTTCGTGGTTTAGCGAAATGGGGGAAGATGACCTAACAAAGCAGTGGGAAAAGCTACATATGTCAACTGAAGAAACTTCCGCGATTGAGATCAAGGCTAAGGGCTTACACGAAAGCTCTAACCGTGGGAAGCTCTGCATCATTGGCAGAGTTCTATCTGAAAGAGGAGTCAATAAAGAAGCATTTCGAACAACTATGTCTCAAATATGGCGATTGGAAGGCTGGGTCCGATTCAAGGATCTGAATGACCAATGTTTCCTTATAGACTTTCAGAGTAAAAACGACAAAGATAAGGTCCTAAGTGGGAGGCCCTGGTGCTTTGATAGGAATCTGTTGACCATACAAGAAGTGGACGAGTCGATGTTTATCAATGCGATCAACTTTCAATATGAACCCTTCTGGGTCCAGTGCTACAATATCCCTTTGGCAGCAATGAACGAGGGGACAGGAACAATGATTGGAGAATGTCTGGGTCATGTGATAAGGATAGATGCTGAGTCAGATGGCACTGCGTGGGGTCGATGCTTGCGGATCAAGGTGGCCATTGACCTTCACAAGCCGTTGTTACGAGGTAAATGGTTAGTTGTTGAAAACCATAAGCATTGGATTTCATTTAAATATGAACGGTTACAGAATTTCTGTTTTAATTGTGGGGTTCTCTATCATAAAGGCAGAACTTGTGTAAGACCATACTCTGAAACTCAAAATGTAGAAAAACAACAATTACAGTTTGGTCAGTGGCTCAGGGCACAACCAATGAATTCCTCGATCTTTGATAGACGTAAGTATGGGGGTAAAACCGAAAGTGAGGAACAAAACTACCAGATGCCAGGAGGGGAAAAGGGGTCTAGGGGTGAAAAACCAACTAAAAAAGGAATACACAAAGGAGACAACAGCGATGAGGCAGTAGAGAAGGAAGAGGGGGGGTTGGAACAGCCTGGACTCAAAAAGGCAGAAGTCTCAGGAATTAGCCTACAGAAGCCTTTGAGAGACATTACTAATATTTATGATCCCGTTATATCCCATGTGGACCTGAATAATACAAAAAAAGGAAAGCAGGCTAATGGGGTTAAGGAAGGGGACAAAGAGGAAGCTTACACACCCACCAAAGAGACAGTGGTACTTGGAAAGATAGACTTGGAAAGTATGATGGAACTTGACCTAGATTCTCTTCATAATAACAATCATACCATCATTGCTAGGAAACCGAAATTCAGTACTAGTAAAGCCACCAGTCAAAAGAAGAATAGTCCACAACTAGAAGTCAATCCTAGTAAAGCTGAAGACCATTTCCCTGAACAGTCACAAAATCACGTTGCTATTAATAATGACCCAACTTATACTAGCAGTGGTTTGTACAACAAAAACAGCAGTGGTAGGTGGAAAAGAAAGGCCAGAGACAACGTAAACATCAACAGCACACTGAGTGAGATCACCAACAAACAACAAGATAAAGGGAAAAAAAGAGGGTCCCGAGGGGATAAGGAACTGGACTACCCCACAAAAAAGACTAAGACAAGTGTAAGGGGTGACGAGAACCAAATTGAAAAGGCAGTGGCTGGGCTCCAGCACTGCCAAACCAAATGAGTCTCCTATCTTGGAATTGTCGAGGGCTTGGGAACCCTCGAACAATCCGAATCCTTAGGAAACTTACTAAGGAAAAGTGTCCCAACTTAGTTTTCCTGGTGGAAACTAAATCCAATAAATCTAGAATGGAATGTGTAAGGCGTGCTATTAATCTGGATGGGTGTTTTGTGGTTGAAAAGGTGGGCCTGAGTGGGGGTATAGCATTATTGTGGAAAGAAGGGTGGCAAGTCAGGGTTATTAGCTATACCAGGTGGCACATAAATGCAATGATCACTATGGGAAGTGACCCTAAGGCATGGCAATTCACTGGATTTTATGGCCACCCCGAAAAAGGCAAAAGGAATGGGAGCTGGGGTCTATTACAGATGCTTAAACCTGATCCAAAGATTCCTTGGATGGTTGCTGGGGATTTTAATGAAATTCTACACCAAAGAGAGAAGATAGGAGGTCAGTACAGACCCTACAAACAGATTGAGAAGTTCAGACAGGCTGTTGAACAATGTGGTATTCGGGATCTCAACTATACTGGTCAAAATTTCACTTGGTCCAATAATAGGAGGGGGAAAGAATTTACAAAAGAAAGGATTGATAGAGCAATGGCTAACAAAGAATGGGTGGATCTATTCCCATCTGCGACATGTAATGTGATGGCAGCAATTAAATCGGATCATTCACCTTTAAACATTTCAATTCCTCACATAGCTGGAAGGGGAAGCAGAAAACAACATGTTTTTAGATATGAGGCAGCCTGGGATCTTAGAGAAGGTTGTGCAACTGTCTTGGAACAAGCTTGGGAAAATAGAGGCATGGGAGGTGACCTAGCTGCATCTTTGAGAATGAAACTGGAGTACTGTCAAAAAGGCTTAACTAAGTGGAAAAAAATTCAAAGACAGGCTGAACAGAAAACAGCCAACAGAATATGGGCTAAGATCAGTCAATTACAAGAAAAAGGAGATGGGGACCATATTTCCAGCATGAAGCAAATGCAAAAGGAGGCTGAGTTATCTTTGGAAGAAGTTGATATGAAGTGGAGGCAGAGAGCAAAACAGCACTGGCTTAGAAATGGAGACAGAAACACAGCCTACTTCCACATGCAAGCTAATCAAAGGAAGAAGACAAATGCAATCACATTCATAGATGATGGAAATGGCAGAACTTCCTCGGAACAAGTGGGAATAGGTGACATACTCACATGCTCTTTCTCTTCTTTATTCAGTTCTTCATCTCCTACTAACATTGACACCTATCTCAATGCACTCAAGCCAAAAATCACTCTAGAAATGGAAGATTCTTTACTCAAACCTTTCACAGTAGATGAAGTCAAAAAGGCCATTTTCCAAATGAATCCCTTAGGATCCCCTGGTCCTGACGGTTTTCCAGCCCATTTCTACCAAAAACACTGGGATTTAGTGGGTCGAGAGGTGTGTGACTTTGCTTTGGGAGTTCTAAACAAAGGAGGCTCGCTCCAAAAGACCAATGACACTTATATAGCCCTCATACCAAAAGTTAAAAACCCAAAGAGAGTAACTGAATTCAGACCCATTAGCCTGTGTAATGTCCTATACAAAGTAGTCTAAAAAACTTTGGCAAATAGGATGAAACTAATCCTGCCTCAGATCATTTCAGCAAACCAGAGTGCTTTTGTTCCTGGAAGGCTTATTTCAGATAACACCCTTGTAGCTTATGAAGCTCTCCACTCAATGACTACAAGGAGAAAAGGGAAAAAAGGTTTTATGGCCCTCAAATTGGACATGAGCAAAGCCTATGATAGGGTGGAGTGGCTTTTTGTGGAAGCTGTGATGACCAAGATGGGTTCCCCCCCCCCAATGGGTTGATCTGGTTCAAAGATGTATCCAATCAGTGGCCTACTCAATCCTTGTAAATGGGGAACCCCAACAGAATTTCAAACCTACAAGAGGCATTCGTCAAGGAGACCCCATCTCACCCTACATTTTCATCATCTGTGCCGAAGCCCTTTCAGCCCTATTGCATAAGGCTGAAGAGTTGGGAGATATTACTAGTGCCCCCTTTGGAAGAGGCCCCACCAAATTGAGTCATCTGTTTTTCGCTGATGACAGCCTGCTTTTTTGCCAAGCCTCATCAAAGGAACTGTCCAAAGTTCTTGCGATATTGGATCTATATGAACAAGCCTCGGGTCAGGTGCTCAACAAGGAAAAATCATCTGTTTTTTTCAGCAAAAACACCCTGAAAGAGGATCAGGACCAAGTACTCCAGCTAACAGGTATAAAATCCACTGCTTCCTTTGAAAAATACCTAGGCCTCCCTGCAGTGTTAGGAAGAGCTAAGATAGCAGCCTTCCACTCTCTCATTGATAGAGCCTGGTCTCGGGTAGTGAATTGGAAAACACACCACCTTTCTGTAGCAGGAAAAGAGATCCTGCTAAAGTCAGTTCTTCAAGCTATACCTACCTACTCAATGGGGATGTTTTTACTTCCACACTCCATCACTCAAAAGCTTAATCAACTTATGAGGAAATTCTGGTGGGGCTTCAATGAAGATTCCTCAAAAATTCAGTGGATCTCTTGGGATCAATTAAGCTCAGCTAAGGACAAAGAGGGTCTCGGGTTCAGGGATTTCAGAATGTTCAACCTAGCTATGCTAGCAAAGCAAAGTTGGAGGATGCTTCAGGATCCCACTTCTCTGGTATCGCGAGTTTTAAAACAGAAATATTTCCCTTCAAGTGACTTGCTAAATGCAAAACTAGGCTCGGGGCCCTCATATGTATGGAGAAGTATCCTGGCAGGGCTTTCAACACTCAAATCTGGTATTAGATGGAGAGTGGGAAATGGCAACAGCATCTACCTCTGGACTGACAAATGGATACCCTCCCTTCCATCATTTACAGTTGCCTCTCCAAGACCTATGGACTGTTGGTGTGAGAAGGTGAGTGACCTTATTGACACTAGACAGAGAACTTGGAAAAAAGAACTTTTAAAGGAGATGTTCACTGAACCAGAAATCCAGGCCATATCTTCGATCCCCATCAGCTTGGGAGGTAGGGAGGATAAAATGTACTGGCAGTTTTCTTCAAATGGGATGTACACTGTCAAGAGTGGTTACCACCACCAGAAACAAGTAGAGACTGAAATGGAAGGAGAACACTCAAGTAAGCACCTGGATTCAACTGTGTGGAAGAAAATATGGCAGCTGAAAGTGGCCCCTACAGTCAAACACTTTATCTGGAAAGCGTGTAGTGAAGCCATCCCCACCCTTGCTAATTTAAAGAAAAGGAAAATAGTGGAAGATAATAGGTGTATGATATGCAAGAGTGAACCTAAGACTTCAAGCCATGTCCTTTGGGGCTGTGTAGCTGCTAGAGACGTATGGAATCAAGGGTGCAGGAAGATCCAGAAGATGACCTATCAGAGTGACCAGTTCTTCAATGTCTGGGCCATGCTGGTTCAAAAATTAGATAAACATGAGTTGGAGGAAGCAGCAGTGACTATGAGGTGCTTATGGACTCGCAGAAATGAGATAGTGCATGGTAAAGCCTTTAAACACCCAACCAATCTCGCTCAAGGTGCTAAACAAGAGAACCTAGACTTCCTTGAAGCAAATCTGCACAAGGAGAGCCCACTACAGAAAACAGAGAGAGTGCAATCTTGGTCTAAGCCAAACATAGGCAGATTCAAAGTGAACTGGGATGCTGCAGTAAGGCCAGGCTCAGGAAGAATTGGGGTGGGTGTACTAGTCAGAGACCACCAAGGTTATACCATTGGAGCGTTAAGGGCTTCCAGACCACTAATAGGTGGAGCCTATGAAGCAGAAGCACATGGTCTTCTACTGGCAGCTATTTTCTGCAAGGAATTGGGACTCAACCAGATCATGCTGGAGGGGGACTCGAAACAGGTAATAAACCAACTCCTGAAAAAAGAGATTGACTGGAGCATGGGAGGTTGGCTGATTGAAGACACAAGACAAGTTTTGGCAACTTTGGACAACTGGGAAGCATGCCATGTTCTAAGAGAAGCAAACTCTGCAGCCCATTGTTTAGCAAAATCTGCTGTGCTATTAACAGAGGATTTATACAACATTGAAGAATGCCCTCCGTGCATTTATTCTATTGTAACCTCTGAGATGTTTTTAAATTGATTAATGAGATCAGTTTTTACTTCAAAAAAAAAAAAAAAGCTAGTTCGATTCCGTTTGGCAGGGGTTGTTCTATGTTCAGTTCCGCCTTGAGCCTTAGATATCTTCACAGCGTTACTCCAAATATAGAAGCTCTATTAACTTCTAGTAAATTCCCAGCACTTCGCCTATCTGTTCCGCATTCTTACTTGTGAGCATATCCATCGGTAGCCCACGAATTTGAATCCAAAATGCTGAGTAGTTTAGAGCAATTTCATTGATATTGAGTTCAGGAGGCCAATGCCTTAGTACCATGTGGAAGTCTTTGAAGTTCCATGGGCGACTGGCTAAGATCCTAGCTTTATCTTTCTGTTGTGAGAATGTGAAAAGGAACATGTTGGTGTCCATGTCTTCTATCATGAGGCCTATCACAAAGCACCACACTGCTCTTATTGTTGCATGAAAGGTGTCTTGTTCAGAGGTTTCATGGAGATCAACTTGCCGAAAAGAGTGAGATTGGAGAAGTGATTCATTGGGACATTTTCTGATTCCAGTTGAAGGACCTTCCATGAAAGAGCTTCTGTTTGTGTGATGAGCTTGTTTATGCCAGATGAACTTGAATACATTTGCCTTGTTGAAGCTGGTTGTGGTTGTGTGTGGTTTTGGTTTGAAGGGGGATGAAGGGTGTTTGATGGTGGTTAGGGGGCGGAATGACTACTGAGAGGGGACTAACTCACTTAAGAGGTAGAGAGGACTCATCTAGAGAGAGAGAGAGAGAGCTGGAGAATAACCTTTTTATATCTCTAATTGATTCATATAATAATAATATTTTTTATTCTTTAAATTGAAGTGAAACCAAAATGATAGAGAGGACCAAAAATATTTTACAGAAGTAAAGTTACAAATTAATGTGATTTGTTGCAATACAACATATTGTACAGCCATTTTTCAATACAATAGATCTAACATATAGTTATATAAGTTTGTGAGCTTCACTATTATGAAATCTCTGTGAACCTAGTACAGAAGCTCGTGCATCAATGGATATGGTTAATGCTGAAACAGGAATCCGATGGCAAAGTACGAAAGAGCACATATCCCTTAATACCATGGCTGTTATTCTTTGGAACATGTAATTTTACAAGCTCATGATTTATACTACATTTCCATTGTCATAGGTCCTATGTTCTTTGTTTAGAGTATCATCTGAACCTTTCTCCTCCTCACTTTGAATGCAGCTCCTGCTGTCTTTTAAGATTTCCCGCATATGATTAGCTGAAGCACTAACCTGAAGTGTTTCTATGTAAAGCAACTTCACCAAATTCCTAAAGCGACGTCGGAAAGTTGGTATCCAGGACATTGAAGCTTCAATTCCTTGTAGTCTAACGAAAAGGGGAAAGGGAAAGGAGGGGGGAGAAAACCAAAATGAGTCTCATGGAAGCTATTACATTAGTTGGGAGATACATTTTAGAAAATTAAGGCCCAGCCAGGACCTTTTTTGTTCCAGTAAAATGCATGTATGCATGCACCGATATTGAAGTAGTAAAAGGGCTAAAGTCAGTCTTCTCTGGAGTAAATAGTGGATGCCCAGGGGATATATTAATTTATTTTTAATGTACAAGACATGAAGAAAACATGATAAATAACCATACCTTCTAATTATGGATTGCAACTGTGCCCTTCTAACTGTCACTCGAAGCAAATTCAGTGCCATCCCACTCCTCGGGCTTTTCATTTCTGCATCTAATAACAAGCTCTCTCAGGCAGTTTTCCTCACTTTCATCTAAATGGAGTCTCTTTAATTGCTCTTTTATGACTAATAGGGGTCCAATGAACCACTCGAACACTTTATCCCTTGGCCCGTTCATCATCGTCAATTCCACTTCATGATCAGCTGGAAAACTCAATTACATGCATGATATATATATCTTGATTAGACGTACTCAGTTACCTATGTACGTGAATGTAAGAAAAAATTATACAAAGCTCGAGGGACATACAGATCACCAACCCAGATGAGTTGGACTTTCCTGATGCAAGCAGGCACTGCAATATAGACCAAGCAGGTAATTGAACGCCCAACTTCTTACAATTACCCTTCGGCATGCATTCCTCGACGTCCTCGAGAGTTATCAGACCATCATGGAGGAGAATTCGACCATTCACCTCGCAAGATTTAAAAAGCCAGTCCCATACCTGTGAGACTTAAATACAAACAATTCATTAATATTGTATTCCACACAGTTCACAGCTAAGCGTACCAAGAAGATCGAACAAGTGTACCTCACGTACGACTCCTTACCTGCATAGGTTTATATTGCTGAATTTCCCATTTCAATGTTCTTGATTTTTCTGTGATTAATTTGGACCTGTATGAGTTCTCCCTCCCATTCTTTGAGTCAGTAATATGATTCTCGGCTAGCTTTTTTCTCTCAGTACTGGGGCCCATGTTTCTACGGTATTCAGGCCTGGCTGTCACAACTTTGTCTCAGATTCATCAAAAGGCAATTCGCGAGCGTTAAGTAATAATTAAGAATACGCGGTTGCAAACAGGATTTCAAAAACTGATGTACCCACTTCCTCCATCCTCAATGCAACATTTCACCAACATAATACTAAAACATGTTTGATTTCCTCTTAATATCAGGAGAGATCTAAAGGGAGAGGGAGGAGGAGGAGGAGGAGAGGGAAGAAGAGGGGGGTGGGGAGCAAAAACTGCTGAACTGGATAGCAATCCCAAAATTGTACCGCGGAAGGCAGGATCCCTCCCTCAAGTAGAGTAAATCATTCGCATATTCATCGAACAGCGAAACCACAGACACAATATATGCAAGTCCCATCAGAAGTGAGCCTTCCTGGAATTTCAGAAATCTCGGTTCAGATTAAAGTCATAGTTTCTAACAAATCTAAATTCATCCACATATTACATATCATACAGCCCGAAAACCTAAATTCATCGACATGATAAGAAAAAACATAAATTTATTTACGGCCTCAAAACCTAAATTCATTGACATGATAAGAAAAACAAGTTGTGACAGATCACCTGATAGACAATAACTCCGCTGTAGAGCCCCAGAAAGAAGCTGGAGACAGTAGCACCTATCACGCCTCCCACAATTGCCAAAGGCCATAAGATGATAGCAAGACCAGCAAACGGAACACATACTGTCTCCAAAAAGGGTCCTTCTCTGCCTATCAAGTCTTCCAACAACCTCTTCCAGCCCTTGAAGAGCATGTAAGGGCTTTTCCACAGAGCAACAGCGGTTATTAAAATCACATCTACCGGCAAACCAATCAGACTTGCCAGCAAACAACCTGGCAATTTTGATAATCTAGCAAGGGAAAATGGAATTATGTCTTAAAGAGTTAGTGAAATTATGCTTTCTTCAGCACACGGAAAAAGGCTAAAAAAGAGTAGTACTCACTTTATGTCCGTTGGCCTTTCATCCGGAAGCACCGTCTCAATTAATTCATCCATGTAGGAGAAGTATGAATGGAAGCAAAAGTCTGTGAAATCCTGCACTACTGTGCAGCCTCCTTTAATCGTGGACCAACAACCATCCTGGTGTAGAAAAAGCGAGCCACTGACATGAATTGCTAAAAATTTAATGCCAAAACAAGTTAGCAAAGCTTTATACCAGCTATTTGTATGGATAAGCCAACAATGAAGATAATGCAAGTCCCGTCAGATCAGTGAAGACTTTTAACCACAAACCATATTAAAACCGATGAAGTCAAGATGTAAATACGAATAGATTGTTCAGAAATTAAGGAATAATAGTCAAAACATTATCAGTGTTAAAAACTGACTTGTATGACCACCTTTAACCGTCATAATTGACTATCCTTAACCGTCAATTATGACGGCCCGTAGTCGTTATAATTAATCGTCTTTAGCCGTCATTATTGACCACCCATAGCCTTCAATTTTGATCGCCCGTAGCCGTCATAATTGACGGCTAAGACCTCCTTTGTACTGCTATATATATGGGTATCCTTCAAGGTTTTCAATACGAAATTCTAAAACACATCTATCTCATGTTTAAGATCTCTCTCTTTCCTTTTCTCTCTTTGTCTTTCACTCTCTCTCTTTTCATTAATTTCATAACACGTTATCAGCACGGGGTTCTGTTGATTCTAAAGATAGTGGTCTTCTACTTCAAGTAAGTTTTTTAATATATTATTTGCGATCCCCAAGGTGAGTATTAAAGATTATATTCCTTATTATTACTTTGTAAATTCTATGTTTATTCACATAGTTTACATCTCAGTTATATCTATAGTGAATTAAAATTTCCATAATTTACATTTCAGTTATATCTGTGGTCAATTTTTATTAACATAGTTTATATACAAGTTCTAGTTATTTTTTTATACTTATTATGAATTATTGATGATAAGATTCATCTTGGAATAGAAACAGAGCATCCCTGAAGGATCGCCCTAAACCAATAATTTTATTGAGTATCTCATAATAAAAGATCTATTGATTCTGTGAGATAGTTTAAAGGAGTGATACATGTACCAAAAGATCGAAATCCTTCCAAAAGCTCGTTATGATTAATGTACCTGAAGTTACATAATTGAAATTGTGTAAAGAAAAGCTACTAAAGAATATATGTTTAAAATTAATGCATTAAATGTGCTCCTGAAGTAGCAATATCGAGTGTGAAAGTGTATAAGATATTCTAAACTTATATCTTATCTTCTAGTGGCTGAGCAAAATAATGAGCTTTTGTTAAGAAATCATTAGTTACGTCCTACTAGTTCCACATCATTCCCTGAAGTGAATGATATTGGATTTATATCATTCTCAAGAGAGAATTGTGTATTTTTTTTCCAAAGAAACCAAGAGCTTGGACGTGGTAATGAATATCTTTATAGTACTTCTATGATTTCGAGCCAGAAACTCGTATTGGAAAAATTATCAGTTTTCTCTTTGAGATGATATTATATAACTATTGAATCAAATATTATGATGCATCAAAATGATATGATTCAAAATATTTGTATGCTTTTCATGATTATCTTGATCATCCAAAATCAATTACGATAAGTCAAATAATTTTCATATGGACTTTTATAAAAGAACCAGAAGATTCTTTTACTATAAAGTCTTCCCACCATGAGCGGAAAGAAAAATTTGCTAGAAGTAAATAAAATGAAATAATTCGAAATTATCTTGATTATCATAGGTGAACTGGAAGTTCATATGATAATTAATTTATAGATGCAATAAGATAAAAAGGTCTCATATTCTAGCTGCTAAAATCCCAGTGAGGATTGAAGTCCTCGTAGGACAATTAAAAAATTTAGCAGTCTAATGAACATAAGACATTTCTAAAAGCGTGTGAGACCTATTGATACAAAATATAAAGCATCCCGAAAGAGAAAGCACAAAGAAAAGAAATTGGTGCTCCTGAAGAGGTCGTACCCACAAAACAAGCAATAAGATCCATCCAAACTTTCTATACAAAATTCTCTCATAATTAAAACTCCTGAAGAGTATAATACTCCTGAAGAGTACCTCCTGAAGATAATTTTCATGAAATGACTTCCCTTGAAGAGGGACAGGTACCTGAAAATAACGAGATCTCGATACATTTCATGAGTATTGGAAAAATTCTGAATAGAAATAAAACCGTTGTCGACAATGTATTTTCATATAAGATGACACTTGACATTACTAGAAGTAATGAAGAAAGTGACCAAAGAATTGTCGAAGAATACCGACGTAAAAATATTGGCCAAAATAGAAAGAAACAATTCCTGCAGAATTGATATCACTAATAAAATGTGATATATATGAACTTGTAGTTCAAACACCTAAGAGGTGATACTTGTTGAATATCAATGGGTATTTGTATAAAGGAAATAAAAATGTGATATATAAATCACGAGTCGGTTTCCCGCAAAAATAATAATGATATGCTTTTGAAGTGGATGAAATTATATTGAGGTTTTTATTAGCTTGATAGTTACCGAGAGTTTGGGTATGCATGATTAACTGCATATTTATATGGATCACTAGATATGAAATGCATGAAGCATATAGTCCTGAAGTACTTATTCTATCAAGTTTCAAAAATCCTTATATGATCTAAAACAATTCAAACGCATGTAGAACAAGCCATTTTTCATATATTTTCAGTATTTATATTAGCTTTTATTGCAGTTTATATAGATGATTTAAATGTTATTGAGGGTTCAGAAGAGCTCATGAAAACTGCACATATTTGAAATATAAATCAAAAACCCTTTCGGCTTCAAGGGGGAGATGAATGAAATTATTAGTTCTGAAATACCTTCTCTTAAATGCAATTAGTATTTCAGATTCATATTATGGTTTTGTAATAAATGTGCATTATTAAAGGAGAAATAAAGTGGAGCATACAGAACATCTACCAGAAGATAGAAACACAATATGAATATTTGTGAAATATTATTTTATTATCTCGAAACAAAATTACAGAAATTTAAGGCTCTTCGCCTCATTCTTTAAACGATCTTGCTCTTCAAAAATTTGCATGGCATCCTTGTCTAAAGGAGTAGGCAATCGAAAAGAAGAGTTAAGTAAGGATTTTAAATTCATATTCTCTTACTTTATTGCTCCTATCTTCATGTTGGACTCTAGAAGAAGTCGCTGAATGATAGAAATTTTCTCGTTGAGTTTGTCAATCTCACAAGTTTTGGATTGTAGTCGCTGAGAAAATGCGACAATGGTTGATGAGTATCGGGTACCGAGACTCACAAGCTCGTAGATAGCATCAAAATCTGACTTATTAGTCAGATCATTATTGTATTGCATTATAGCACCTACGGTAGAAGCAGAAACAACTGGTGAACAAGATATAGAATACGTCATATATTGGTCACGAGAAGATTGCTTGGCCATTGCAGAGTAAGAATGCAGAGAGAGATTGCAGAGTAAGAATGCAGAGTAATTACAGAAGAGTAAAAAAGATGGGATGTGAATGAAGATGAGCTGAATATTTCTTTTATAGAGAAAATTATGAAAGCAAGATAAAATTATATATATTGATAGAGGATACGCTAAACACAGATATCCTATAGTTATTTACTAGGCCGTGAAATTAAAAGCAGCTTACCCCTACTCTTAGAAGTTGGACTTTTTCAGATATCCGTGATGAGATTAAATGCAGCTTGTCCTTATTCTCTCTGTATTTGGATTTCTTCAAATATCTGTTGCTGATGATCCTGAAGATCACGTGCATACTGTTTTAGCGCCTTATTCTCTTCCTTCAGTTTATTATTCTTACGACTCTTCGCAGAGAGCTTCTAACGCAATTAAGATATTTGATTATTGAGTTGGTTGACCTCATTCAGTTTAACTAATAACTTTCGAGACATAGTCACACCAGAGGCAAAATATTGAGCACTAAGAAATCTTGATTCTGAAACGACATCAGAATAAATCCTTCCAGAAAAATGAATATCTGCTCCTATCATAGGAGTAACATCCTCAGGTGAGTAAAAGGAAGAACAAAGCATCTCTATTGCTTCACAGCATCTCTTGTGAAACATCTCTCTACAAGAGACAAGAGATGTAACATTATAGCCTTGCGGCGCCTGACAGCTACAGAAGATCTGTAAAATCCTGAAGTGCTTGTTTGGCCTAAAAAGGTGGCTACCGTTTTTGTTGAATATGGAGGTTAGCGGCTTAATTTTGATGACTTCTCTACTAAGTATGCTATTTACAAGAACTCCAGAAGAGCACAACTCCAGAAGAGTAGTGAATTTAATGTTAAAACGATCTTGAATCAATATGCCGAATTTGTTTACCAAAACATTACCAACTGCATCATTTAAAAAGTTGGTACACAATATTGAGACGCATCAACCAAAGACCTTTCACTATAAAGTTTTGAATAACTTTTATATGGACAAAGCTCATCCCCTGAGTACTTCAACGGTTGTTCGATCATTTGATGTGCAGAAAGACCCATTTCGTCCTTGTGAAGAAGATGAAGAAATTCTTGATCCTAAAGTACCTTATCTTAGTGCAATTAGAACCCTGATGTATCTTGAAAATTGCACTCGATCTGATATTGCATTTTCAGTTAATTTACTTGCAAGATATAATTATACACCAACTCGAAGATATTGGAATGGTATTAAACATGTCATTCGTTACCTCCGAGGTATGATTGATATGGAATTATTTTATCAACATGGATCAAGTCCATAATTAGTTGGATATGTGGATGCAGGTTATCTTTCAGATCTACACAGAGAGATCATTGCAATTAATGAGGAGAAATGTGAAATTAATGTCAAGCAGATACAATCAAGTGATAATCTGGTAGATTTATTCACTAAAGCATTACCAATTGCAACATTTAAGAAGATTGTGCAGAATATTGGAATGCAGGGAAATTAATGTCAAGCAGATACAGTCAAGTGATAATCTGGTAGATTTATTCACTAAAGTATTACCAACTGCAACATTTAAGAAGATTGTGCAGAATATTGGAATGCAGAGACTTGAAGACCTATTATCATGTACTTTTCAGGGGGAGTAAAGTGTTGAAGACTTGTACTGATTGTACTCTTTTTCCTTCGTTAAGGTTTTATCCCACTGGGTTTTCCTTTATAAGGTTTTAATGAGGCAATCTTAAAGCACTTGGCGATATACATGAATATTGTACTCTTTGTCCTTCGCCATTGATTTTTTCTCACTGGGTTTTTCTTTGACAAGGTTTTAACGAGGCATATTCTTTATATGTGGTCATCCAAAGGGGGAGTATTGTAAACCGACTTGTATGACCACCTTTAGCCGTCATAATAGCCGTCATAATTGACTATCCTTAGCCGTTAATTATGTTAGCCGTTAATTATGATGGCCCATAGTCATTATAATTGACCGTCTTTAGCTGTCATTATTGACTGCCTGTAGCCGTCATAATTGACCGTCCTTAACCGTCAATTATGACGGCCAAGACCTCCTTTATACTCCTATGTATATGGGTATCTTTCAAGATTTTCAATATGAAATTCTAAAACACCTCTCTCATGTTCAATATCTCTCTCTCTTTTCTTCTCGCTCTTTGTCTTTCGCTCTATATCTTTTCATTAATTTCATAACAATCAGCTCCTATTTGGGATATTCCATATTAGAATTATAACATTATAACCGAAGATATTACTTGTTATGTAATTTTCATATTCAGGTTAAGACATGTATGGATTTCAATGAAAATGCTAGTCCTGAGAAACAAACAGAGCGAAACCAGAAAGAAAACTTACAACAAAGCAGTGGTAGAATTTGTCGGTGACATTCCCTCCAACAGCCTCAAAAGTTGCAAGAAGGGGCGCAAAAAATCCATATGCTACTCCGCCTAAAAGGCTTCCAACAATTCCAGAGATTGGCGAAAGGACCAGAGGCAGGTAATGAAACTAGCACCGCACCCTTTAGAACAGGCCCGAGCTTTTTGGTTCTGAAATTATAGGCCAAAAAATGGAACCGTTGAGAACTACACGGCATGAAAACAACTTGAGAAAGTGAACCACCATACAGATTACATATATCTAAATGCTATGTAACGAATACAGTGAATTTACTTTGCCACACAGTAGGAAGTCCAGACAAAATGTGCAGTCCATAGCCCCATTATAACTGCCGAGTTTCCGATCAATATGATGCCTAAAACTGCTGGTCCAACAAGTGCCGCTGCCGGAGGAATCAAATTATAAGAAGGAAGCATCAGACGCCAAAGCCATTCAATTATATACGTATACCATCGACATCAATTATATATATGTTTATATATATATATATACACGGTAATAGGCCTCGATTGCATGAGTTCAGACGAAAATATAACTGACAAAGTTCATTCAGTCGAACATATGGGTATGCGCATTAACAGCTCTGCCTATATACCAAACCAATAACAGAAATACCCCAAAGAAGAAGAAGAAGAAGAAGAAGAAGAAGATCAAGAAGAAGAACACTCGTTAATTAAGCAAATGAGAGAAAAGAAAAAGGTGTCTTAGTACTCGAGTACACATGAATATATAGACAAATACAATAGGACGATACCTTTGAGGAGGCCGAGGATGAAGAGCAACAAGAAGAAGGGAAGAAAAGAGAGAAAGCTCCATAGCTTGGCCACGAAGCCTGCGGGAACCTCCATGACAGGTAATTGCGGTGGTGCCTGGAAGGGCATAAAAGGAATGTCGGAGTAAGTGCAAATTTTGTTATGAAGATCAGAGAGCTGCTTCGCTCTTTTTTATTTCTTACATATCTTTTTTAGTCCTAAAAGGAAATTATCAACGATTTAGAGTGAAGAGTATCAGAGGGCAGGAGAGGTATGGCTATTGAAGTGGGCAACTGCCAGATTGCCCACGTTGCAGGAGGTGGTGACCGAGGTTGACAAGTGGCCAGCCATGCATGGATGATGTTGTAATCCGTGAACCCAAAAAACAAATGAACAAATTAAAGAAGGATTCGAGGCAGACAATATTAATTCAGAAATGCTAAATATTTTCTTTTTTATAGACACGATAAATAATACATTAATGAAAAGGTAGAACAAGAATTATCAGAGGCTAAAAAGCAAACACTTATAACAAGTAATTAATGCAGAATAAGAAATACAAAACAAACTAGAGAGAAATCTCTTTAAAAGAAACTTGCTTTCATCACACCACCGCTCTTTGAGAAGGAGCCGCCTCACCATCTCATTCATCTCCACCCCCTTCTTGGGCGAATTCTGGGAAGAGAAACCGACATATAATTAATGCAAGAATGAACTATTCAACATATATATATATATATATATATATAAAAGAAGGGGGACTGAATGTAACACTCGAGTCCAGTATGAGGCTGTTTTAAAAAATTTTTAGATTTTTATTATACGTGTGAAAAGTCCATTTGAGTTTTCAAATATTTTTTTTTCTTCTTTCTTTTTAAGTAGACTATGGGTTTAAAATATCTGTTATGGTAGTTTATGATTTTAATTTGGATTTGATATTTAAGTTAAAAGTCTTTTATGAGCCGAGATAATTTTTCAACAAGATGAATTATTATTATTATTATTATTTTGGTTTTGAGTCGAGGTTTAAAATTTAGGAAAGAGCCATTTTATAAATTTTTCCTATACTATCCAAAGCGTGGGCCAAATGTTTGAAACAATCCATACCTGATCACCTAAAAACCCAAGCCCATGAAATCGGGTAGACTCCTCGTCCGTGTTGGTCCCTGTGCATGCACGACTTCACCGTGTCCGTTTCCCTCGCATGCACGCACTCTATTATATTGTTTTTCTCCTCTAGGGTTTCAGCCTTTTGACCTCTATATATAGATGCACATGCACGTCTCTCTTGATTATAGTGTTCTGCTGCCAGCCTCGTCCAAAGCCAAACCTCTCCCGTCGCTGACCCTGCACCCAGCACCATCTTTGAAACACCATGCAACAGCAACAAACTGCAGACCCACGTTGCCAAGACCCAATCCTTCCATCGCTGCATCTGGCTTGACCGAAAGAAAGAAACCAAAACTCCCTAGCTCGTTCTCCATATACGCAACACCTTAGCCCAGCCATTGCCTTGCACCTCCACACATTCTTTCCAATTGCAAACAACCCAGAATGGCAACTCCAATCAGTCACGCAACAACAGCCTGAACGGAAAACTCACGTGCCGAGATCTCCTTCGTATGACAAAAGCCACTAACCACTGCCCAGCCACTGTGTGACCCAGCCGAACCACCCAACTCAGCCCGCGTGTCCCCTATTTTTCCATACTCGAAACAGAGCATCCACCTCTCCTTTTTGCCAAGCACTGCAACCACCACACTGAGAGCCCCACCATGTCGAGACCCCACAGAAACCACCACCTGGAACTTTTCGGCCCCCTAGTCCGTAGAGTCTCACGGTGAGCTTCATCTCTTTACCTCATGCACATTTCTCTCTCTCGGTTTATCTTTATATCCGTTTCCCTCTCTCATCACTTCTCATCTATCTCTTAGCTCTCGCTTTTTCTCTCTCAGCTTAGCTGCCAGCTCCGCCAATGTCTTCGCCACCTCGTAACTACACTCAAGTGAGTCTCCGTTGTGCGACTACCCTGGGCCTGGCAAGTACTGGGTTTACGTGTTCATAAGCCCTTTATGTACGTAGGAGGTAGGGAGGCTTAGTTTGATCAAATTACAATTTTGCCCTCATTTGTTTTAAAACAAGGTGTTTTAAGGATTTATTTCAGTGAGTTTATTTTTACTTGGTTCTGTTATATATATATATATATATATATATATATATTTAGTGTGTTACAATAAGTGATTTTGAAATAAAATGTTTTTGGGTTGAGTGAGGTTCTAAAACTATTTTGGATCGGGTAATATTTTATTTTTAGTTAAAAGACTTTTCATTGTTAAATGGGTTGGGTTTATATATATATATATATTTAAAATAAGCTTGTGAATAAGTGAGAATTAGGTTAAGTAAATATTAAGTGTATAATTGATGGTTTTGGAAAAAGGTTGATATTTTAGGAATTTTGAGAATTTAGGTTCTTGAGGAAGTAAAATAGGTTATTTTAGCATCTTAGGCTTAAATATTGAAATAAGTGTTTGATTGGAAATTTATGGAAATTACGTGATTATTTCATAGGTGGTGATTAATATTTGTCTGCATGGTTGAGGAAATTTTTTGAAAGATTAAAAAGTTCAGGTAAGCGGGGTTCCTATGCTAGACTTTGCATAAAAGAAATGAACTGATGTTGATTTTGGAAAAGTATGCATGTTTTATTATGAAAATAATTTTGAAACACCTTAGTTAGTTGCTTTGCATTACTCATGAAATCTTGTATAAGAATAAAGTATTTTTCTGGCATGACTAGTGTAGACATGAGCTATTTTGGCATTTTATTTCTGAATTGTGCAAAAGAGAGTGAATATGAAATTTTGTGCATAAATTATATTTTTGTGATTTGATTATGTTATGTTTTGAAAATATTTTGTACTCTGATATGATATGATGTGAATTCTAAAAACCTCTGGCATGACATTTTGTTTCTGTTTTTGCTCTGCTTTGACCTTACCACGGGTGTAAAATCATGGTCTCTGTTTGGGTTGGTACCAACTTTTCTATTTTCGGTGCACCCACTTTGGAAGCAAAGTAGTTTTTTGCGTGGTCTTTCCTGTGTGCACACTCGGGGCTTCGAGAATAATAAAGGGAATTCGGTTGGCCGCCAGGGTTTGCACAACCCTACCACGGGGGTTAAATATGGAATTATGTTCTGATATGATTTTTCAATTATGCTGTGCCAAAGGAACTTTGAATAAGAATATTTTTTTGAAACTTTCGCTCTGATATTTTTGATAACATGTTCTGATTTTGCATTTTGAAAGTAAAAGTATTTTTGTTATGCATTCTGAACTATGTAAATACTCATGTTTGCACACTAGTATATGTTCTCTGCTTACTGAGTTGTTGATAACTCTTCCCCTTATTTCCAAATATTTTTCAAATAATTCTGATGGTTCAGCTGGAGAACAAGAGTAGGAAGTTTTAGCAGCGTGTGATGATCGTAGTGGAATAAGGGCCTGAGGCTACAAGTGTTTATTTGAGAATTGTAGTTAGTAAATTGATTTATTTTCAGAAATTTTGATTTGATGAATTAAGGATATTTTTGAATATTTGGGAAGTTTTTAATATATGTTATTGAGAATTTCTTTATTGCCCCTATGAAGAAATATGGATATTTGGGCTAAATGAATAAATTAATATTTTATGGAATTTTCTGAATTTTATAGTTGTGATATTGAAGTTGATATTAAGTAATAAGAGCTAACTCTCCGGACCTTCGGGAACGAGGCATTACATGGAATAAACTAGGACCGTTCATCCGGGCCCTTTTTACCCAGCCTGGCCTGGAACCCGGATAAATGGATTTCTGGTTGTGGTTGTTGGCTCGGGTTAAATCCGAGCCAAAACTTGTATTTTGAAACCCGGGTGGACCCAGGCCGGGTATCGGATTTTAAACTCTATTCCGAGTTTTTTTCTTTCTTTTTTATTTTTTTTTATTTTTAAATTCAGTAAAGAAAACCCTTTATGCTCTCTCATTCGATTCTCACACACACACTCTCTCTCCCTCTCTCTTATCTCTGCGCTGAAAACCCTCTCTCAGTCTCTTCGAAACCCTAGCTGTCATCTTCATCCTCGTGCCACGTGTTCATCCTCGTGTCGATATATGTAAGTAGATGCTTCTGTAATGCCATCGTCTTCATCCTAGATGCTTTTATTGGTTGATTTTATCTTGTTTTGGCCATTTCATCTCTATAGTTTCTGCGTCTATGGTTACCCATTCTGAAAAGTTAATGGGTTTGTTTAGCTTAGACTGCCGCTAGCTTTTGGGTTTGTTTTCTTTCTTCTATGTTTGTTGATTTTGGGTTTGTTTTAATGAGTGTATTGTGGTAAAAGATTTGAGGAGTATTTTAGTGCTGTGGAGCTTAGGCCTGCTTCTTTTTGTTTATAGGTTAGATCCGTCGTCTTCATCCCTGGGTAAGTTTTCTTCTCTGTTTATTTTTTGTTGAAATATTTGTTCTCTGTTTGTTGATTTTGGGTTTGTTTTCTAGTTTTTGATTTTGAGTTTTTTTTTTCTTTGGATAAGATTTGAAGTTTTATATTGATTGATCGAAAAATAGATATGTTGTTGATAGCATACTTTATATAACGAGGGGAAGAATGCAATTTTTTATTATCCTGGTGCTACTTTGTAGATCTGGCTTGAAGTTAAGTCTCATTGGTTCCTTTTGTAGAAAATTTTTGTATCTCTATTCTAATTGTTTTCTTGTTTGTCTAAATGTTTGTACGATATACAGCAACCAAGGAAACTCCATGTTTAGTGCAGATAATGACTATGAATTGACTTGCCTTGCGAAACCTTGGAAGTTATTTTCAGAGCATATTTCTACATTCATGGGGCTTTCCTTTCTGAGAGTGGTTTGCAGAAAATTTGCAGAAAAAGAGATTAGATTCACAGTCTTACTACACTAGTTGAACTAAATCATTGTGGTTAAATAGTTTGTAAAAGTTATAATGATTCTTGTCATGATGCTAGTTTCAAATATATAAATATATATATATATATATATATGATGGTGGCTAGAATAGCAACAAAGTTGATTGAATATGCAGATGAGCAAAATCCATCAGTATTGACCATGAAGCATGGTATGTCATGTATATGAACAGATCCTGTAAATAAGAATCTTTTCCATGTAGCTTGAGACTTGCTTTTTGTTTTCTCATATAACTGTAAAACTACAATAGTCTTGTCCTTTAGAAAAGTAGTCATGCATTAGCTTAGAGGAAGGATGAACCCTAAATTAATTAAACCCAAGTTGGATCCGAATCATGTAAAGCTTGATGAACAGTTGGGTTGAATGTTCGTCCTACTTGAATACATCTTGTAGATAAGCTTGGATCAACAATGGCTATGGAGAAATGCATTGATTGCATGAAGCAGACATATTATGTAATATGTATTGGTCGCTCTATGTAATCCATTTTTATATGTAATTTCATATTTTGTAATCATGTTTTGTAATGTAATGTATAAATACAAAATAATATAATATGTAGTGATTGCAAATTATTTTTTGCATGCATTTACATGATAGATACTAAATTTCTTTTTTTTTAGATGCATTTAGTTAAAAATAATAATTAGTTTTGTATATAAAAGAATACGCTTTTCAACATTTTGTCTTGAAAATTTTGTAATAGAATGAATATATGCTTTAAGATAAAAACAAAATGCTTTTTAAAAGAAATTTAATAATATAGATTTTTGTAACAAAAAAAAAGAAAAGAAAGAATTGGTACCCTGGAACTTGAATTCACCTGGGTTCCAGATTGGGTCAAAACGGGGTACCCGGTCCAAAACCCAGATGAACAGTCCTAGAATGAACTATTCAACATATATTTATATATATATATATATATAAAAGAAGGGGACGGAAACAAGTAAATAGAAGGTAGAAAGTGAACCGATAACTGGAGTTTGAAAAGGGACCAAATAACTGGAGGATCAGAAGATGGGATAATTGGAATCAGAAGATCAGATAATTGGAGTAATAGTGCAAGTGAATAAATAAAAATAAGTAAATAATTAAATGTTGTGACCAGATAACTGGAGTGCAAGTAAATAAATAAGTAGTAAATAATTGAGATAGGAAGAAAGTAAGCAAGATAAAATATTCCAAATATTCACGAATTAACAATTGAAAGAGATGAAATTCTTCATTTAAGATGAACCCCAATACATGAAATGATTTTGGAATTATAAAAGAAGAGCCAAAGAGCAAGAAAGTAGGAGAAGAGAAGGGTTCGCTAAAAATTGTTCTGCCTTTCAACAAAGCCAAGCACCCTTAAATAGGCCAAGGGGTGAATTACAACTACAATGAACAATAGTGAACAATACTTAACTTTTTTACTGTTCATTTGACCATACAAAAGTTACTAAAAAGCAAGGGTCTTAGTAGTACTTCAATCAGCAAGAATCTCTGATTTTGTAGGAACCAGCAGTGGGAATCAAGGGGTCTTTAGCAAGGGTCTTCATTATTTTTTGTTGGCTTGTACCAACATCAATAATTTCATCATTCATGAATGGGGGATCAATCACTTGATAGCCTTGGGGTGATTTCGGATCATGTCTAAATATGTTATCATAAGAATCAGTATTATCAACATAGGTTTAAGAGGATGCCTTAAACTCATAATCAGAATTATCATTATTTTCCTGGAGGGACTTCTTCAATAGATAAATCGAATATTTTTTCTTGAGTCCTTGGAGAACAAACTTTTTCTTGGATTTAATAGATTTACTTGATTTATCAGAAGAAGTAGCTTGTCGTTTTGCCTGAACAATGGGGTATTAGGCTATTGGACCAAAGTTTTAGCAATGGAGAAATCTATAGGGAAATCCTCAATGATCCCCAATTTTGGAGAGATGAAAGGAAAATCTCGATTAACATTATGAATCGCATCTTCGGTATGAGGAAATTTATCCCATCACTTGACATACCAATTGCGAGCAAGGATATCATTTTTCTTAGCATAACTCTACTTTAATATCCAAGGAACTTTGTATTTTTTGCAAAAGTGAACGGAAATAGGGAACTTCTATCCATTCTGGTTAGTCTTGTAAATAGTGGCCAAGTATTTAATAGCACCATTGAGTTTATCAGGAAAAATTTTCAAAATTGGTCCAAACTATGTCCACCATCTCAAAAACTACAAAGGGAATTGAAAATTGAACCTTTTTTTTTTGTTTCTTTTAATCGAAGTTAATAAACTATGAATGAGACATCTCAATATTCTAGAATAACATGAATTTGAACCAAACTTCAATGTAATCATAGTAGCAATAGGAAATATCTGAATGAGGGATATTCTTGGCAACATAGGGATGAGTTCTCCATTTTTCTTTGGTGATCAAGTTTAGTATGTAAACACAATGGTAGATCAACTTGGTTTTATTAGTCTTATAAAAAATTGGTTTAAATTAGGATGGATTGGGTTTGGGTGAGAATGGAGTAGTATTGGAGGTTCTTCTGAGTATTTCTAGGAACCCAATAAAAGCTAGACGAAAAATATCTAAAAGCAATTTTGGACAGATCAATATATATTGAACGATTATGTTCAACATAAAACAAGTGTTGACAATATTGCTTTTGGACATAATCAGTCTTTGAAGTAGGAGTTTTATCAGGATAGGAAGAGTAAATAGGTTGATAGGATTTAGCATATAGATTGTGTGGGGTAGCTAAAGCGGATGAGAAACTAATCTTAACATTGACTATACTACCTAAGGTAGTATACCAGTTAGAAATATCATGTGGAGAAGCAGGCTCATGTTTCAGTAGTGGAACATGTGGAACATACTTATCTTTTCTGCTTGTCATGATTCTGCATAAATTCACGAATAAGAAAATAGGTGATAACATTTTGGGAACCTTTAATGTATTCAATATCAAAACAAAAAATACTTAAAATAGCTTGGCATAGAGCAAAAATATGTTTTAAAACAATATTCTCAACATCTTTTTTTAATACATATTTAGCACTTTTCCAATCAATTACGTAATATACATTTTTTATTTAAATAAATCACTTTGAGATTTAGAAATACATAGTACTATAGACAATTTTTTTTTTTTAAATTTTGCAAAGAGTTAGGGCCACATGTCCATGAGTGACCATTTCCCATATTTATTAAGAAAAACCCTCACTTATGGTAGAAGAATACTGTGGTTACATTGCAAGCATAAAAAAGATCATAACAAAATGCATCATGCCAAAAAAGGACCGACCTAACCAAAACAAGCAAAAACCGGAAAAAACACAAGACACCAACAAAAGAACCAACACCTGACCTCTCAAATAAGGCAAGGACAATTTGTCCATGTGAATCAAGCCTTTAAGATGTTTTGGAACATGCAAAAGAGATCGCCAAACATGGGTCCAACCTTGAGCTCCCATTTTAGCTAAATAATCAGCCGGAGCATTTCCTTCTTGATAAATATGATTAATAGAAAAATTCTCACATTCGAACAATCTCATAACCTCCTCCCAAAAGTCTTCTAAATAATCTTCATTATTCAGCTCATATTTAATCTTCATTTGAGAACTATTAGTAGAAAATAATTTTTCAGTGGACTTTTCATAATATTTACTAGGAATTATACCTTCTTAGATATAATTCAAAATCAACTCTTGAATCAATCAAAGCAACAACTTTGAACTCAAATTCATGGCAAATAACAATCTTTACTTTGAAAAACCATTTTAAAGGAATGAAGCAGTCAATTGAACATACTTTATTAGCATAAAAAAGAGGTTCATTATGACTGGGGCCAACACCATCATTTTGCTCATCAGTATTGGAAATATCATGTTGTTAAACTATTTTTCAACTTCAAAAAGTAATAACTCTCGTTTAAGAGGGTTATTGTCAATTTTGATATTGTTCAACTCATTCTTGAGTTAAAAAATTTCTTTTTGTTTTTTAATAAAAACAATCTCATATTGGAGATCATTAATAGAAATTTCTTTGGATTTCTTCTTGTTGAATTTTTCTAAAGTTTCATCAAGGCTAATTTTGGGTTTAACAATTTTCTCATGTTGTTTCCTCACCATGGTTTTCTTGAGCTTTTTGAGGTGTTCTTCCTTAAAGCTTAGGGTTGGTAATTTGGCTAATCAAGGTAATCAACAGGTTTTCATGTTCTTCACCCTTGGTGAGAATATTAATGGTTTTGCAGCAAGAATCTTTAGAACCAATTGTAATATTAGGAGAATCAGACTCTTCAATAGCAGAGTGATAGCCCGAATCACTTGTATTGAATTCATCAATACTAGATGATTCAGAAGATCTTGAGTTCTGAAATATGCATTAGTTCTTTTTTAGTATTGTTATCTATGTTTAGCTGATTTATCCTCCTTTTCATCCTGTCAGGTTTTCTAGTATAGTCTTTACTAAAATGACCATACTTGCCATAGTTGAAACATTTTCCCTTAGTAAGGTTGAGTAAATTTTTTTTGAATTAGATTTCTTTCTGTAAAAATCATTACATTTTCAAACGTGTGTTTTTTGGATTTATAGAACTTATCAGAATCTTTGTAAGCATCATTTTTCCTTTTTTGCCTGGAAGGGGTAATAGGCGGTAAGCCAAATTATTCCCAGAAATTTCCCATTTCATATTTGAGTTTCTTGATATATTTGGTCATAACATTTTTTTTGTCATTACACATACTGATACCAAGTTTTTTTTACAGTACTGATAATATCACCATATATGAAATTATCCTAGTTAATCAAACTTGTAGCATCGGTAAGTTCATTTTTGACTTTATGAGCAAAAAGATGAGACAGTCCATCAATGAATTTTTCTTTCCAATAAGGTTTCTTAGCATTACTCTGGAAATAAAAATATCTTTATATCACCTATAATTAGACATAGTAGGGCATCTTATGTTATTCTAATAATCACTGATATGAGTAGTAATATTAGAAAGGGTACCAATAAAATGTTTAACAATAGTGTAAATCAAAGTATTAACACCATCAGGGATACCTTGACCTATAGTAGTATAAAAAATAGGCAATCCATCATATTGCTTAATAACATTTTTGATGGTTTGTCTAGAATAATCAATAAGATGCCAATGACGAAGAGTACCAGAAAATCCAATAGCTAACAAATTAACAATTTCCACATGAGTTAGATTATGGTTGGCAACATAAGCATTAGGGGTGTTCAAACGGGTACTGGACCCCGGGTATACCCGGCCCGGAACTTGGATCTAAAATCCGGAGCGGGTTAGCCCGGGTTTTAATTCGGGTCGAAACTCGGATCAACTCGGAAATCTGGAATGTACCCTGCTTTTTTTTATTTTTTTATTTTTATAACAAAAACATATATTACTAAATGTTTTCAAGAAAAAAGATAATGTTGAAAACTTGGAAGGCATAATTTTTTTTTTTTTAAAAGCCTATATTCTACAACAATTTTTTCAAGAAAAAATATTGAAAGCATAATTTCTTTTAATATATAAAGCCAAAATATAATTAAATTCTGTTCAAGTCATGTTGACCATTGTCCATAATAATAAAATATATCAAAATGGAAAACTAAATTTTATGTAAAAAATAACTAAAGTTAGAAACAACAATTTACCATGCATCTAAAGAAAAGGAATTCAATATTTATCATGTAAAATGCATGCAACCCATAATGCAATTAACTAATTACATCATTTAGTATTTATATATTACACAACAAAACACAAAATTACAATATATGAAAATTACATTTCTAATAGTCCCGTTTTACTGTATGACCCATGAAAATTACATATCTATGGTTTTTTTGCAAGCTATAGCAATTTCCCATAGCACACTTGCATGTCCATTCAAAAGGAAATAATGTCAACAAATAATACAAGAAAAATATTGTAGGCTGCAAATAATGGTCAACGGGATCAGGGATAGCAAAATGATCAACTCCTGAAAAAACTGAAGAAGCCATGGCAGGCTTAGGCTGGGAAGCAAATAGATCAACCTCAGTCTGTACAAATCATACAATTAACGGTTAGTTTAGAAGAATAGGATCTTTGCACCAAAGGAGAAATAATACAACTATTATCCTACCTAAGGATAATTAGTGCTTATGGATTTGTAAATAACACTTAACATAGTTATTCTGCAAGCAAAAGCTTGCACCAACATTCTTTTAATTTAGGATAAATTACACTTTATCCCTAATGATGAGGGCTAGTTCCATTTTACTATCCCATCCCTTCCTTTTAAGTTTCAAAAGTCCAACACCATAGGTTTAGAACCACCATTTAACCAAAATAATTTTACTGTTACTTTGTTTCTTTTTTGCTTTGGATTGGGGGGGGGGGGGATCAAAAGAAAAATCTTTTGAGAACTAGAGGTGGATTTGCTATATCTCGAACAAAAGCTTTCACCTCCAAACTACCCAGAGCATTTAAAACCTTCTCTCATCAACACAAGAATGCTGAGTTGGTTCGTCCCAATTGCCATCTCAAATCACACAAGCTTTTGTGAGCTACCAGGGATTGAGGTTTCCAACCAAACCCAGGTAAGGTTAGATTAGGCTTGAGAGTTTACTAGGTTAGGTTAGAATAAAAACTTATTTATATTTACAACTAGTAGTAAATAAATGGGTATTTCAATATCTTAAAACATAAAAACAACACAATTATGTTGGCAAGATGCCACCAATTGACATTGTTGTCTGACACAACTTATTGCTCCTAGAGACTAATTAACAAGGTAATCCTACTTCCCTAAACGCATGTGAACCTGTCCGTTATCCCCAGCATACCAGAGACATTCACAACAAATAATACATTCTAACTTCTAAGAAGCTCCATAGTGCAGAGTTCGGTTCAGGCACTGGCAATCAAATCTATACTAAACATATGAAAGATACAAAAATCCATTTCAAATATTTGACAAGATGACACAAGGGATTATTAATCATACATGTTAATAAGCATTTGCTCTACAAGCTCACTGCGCATCGCAAGCTCCCCTTGCACATCAAAAGCCTGTTGAAACAGAAGGTTTGAATGAGATATGCCTGTGCGACCCTCTGTTTCCATGCCATTCATTCACTAGGCATCATATCATGTAAATCACAGATGAGATAAGATCGAGCTATGTATGAGTTTGTTTATTTTGAACGTATGTTGTACAAGGCCATGGGTTCAAGCATTTCATCAAGAACAAGTATGAATCTTTATCTACCAAACAAAAAGCTGTATTACAGACATGATTGATTAAATGCATAGCATTTACACTTTATGAAGCGACAAAAAGAAACTATATCAAAACAAGATGCATAGCACTGCCATATAGCAGAAAAAACAAAAATAAAAATCTCATACAAATACTATCTTCTTTAGAGAAAGTGTAGAAGAAACAAAATACTAGAAACATAATAATGAAAACAAAAGCGCTCAAAAACTTCAAAAAAAAACCGTGTTTAACAAAAAAGAGTAGATCTAGCAAAATAACAACATATACTTTATACCCACATCAGATTTGTCAAAGGCATTGATCATAGAACAAAACAGACCCAAAGAAAAAAACCCCCACGTTTAAAAAAAAAAAAAAGAGAACAGATCTTGCAAAAGACTATTTTTTCACAACCTAAAAAATAGCAGATCTAACAAAATAGAAAACAGCAGATCTAGTAAAATAATAGCATATACTTTATACCCACAAGAGATTTGTTCAAAGGCATTGATCATTGATAGAGATTGAGAGAGAGAGAGAGAGAGAGAGAGAGTTATCAAAGTGTGAGAGAAAGGGTTATCGAAGTGAGAGATAGAGCGTTACCTAAGTGAGAGAGAGAGAGAGAGAGACTTACTGATTGAAGTCCGGCCAGCGGTGAAGGCTAGAGAGAGACGGGGAGGGAGGTTAGGGTTTCTAATTTCTGTTGAATTCATAACAAGAGAGAGAGAGAGAGAGAGAGAGAGAGAGAGAGAGAGAGAGAGAGGAGACCGAAGTCACGAGTTATTGTTTTGGGCGTTATAAACAAATCTGGTTGTTAACCGGCCCGCTCGAATTGAATTTACCCAGTTCGAACGGAATCTGTTAAGACATTTTCCGTTGATTCCTCGACTTCAGAGATTGTCTACTTCCCGGATGACTATGACAGATATGACTTGGCATCACACAGAAAGAGTCCAATGATCAATTTCTCAAGCATCCTACAGATTCCTCACAATGGAAGAAATTTGATGATGAGTATCCATGGTTTGTTGGAGAACCTCGCAACGTCCGTCTTGGTTTAGCAACTGATGGTTTTAATCCATTTGGCAGCATCAACACTTTTCATAGTACCTAGCCTGTCATATTAATGCCCTATAATTTACCACCATGGAAGTGTATGAATGATCCTTATTTTATGATGACTCTATTGATTCCAGGGCCAAGGTCACCAGGAAACGAAATAGACGTATATTTACAGCTAATGATGGTAGAGTTGAAAGAGTTGTGGGAATATGGTGTCAATACTTATGATGCGGCCTTGTCACATGAATTCAAGATGCATGCTGCATTACTTTAGACAATAAATGATTTTCCAGCATACGGAAACTTGTCTGGGTGGAGCACAAAAGGAAAAATGGGTTGTCCTGTTTGTAACAAAGATACACAGTCTCAGTGGTTAAAGAATGGCTGGAAATTATGTTTCATGGGACACTATCGATATCTACCTCATGATCATAGATGACGTTCAAATGGAGCAATGTTTGATGGAAGGGTTGCGCGCAGGTCATCACCGCCAGAGTATTCTGGTGGTAATATTCTCACGCAATTGGCAGATGTTCCAAAAAATAGATTTGGGAAGGATGCAAGAAGTTGAAAGAGGAAACGACAAGTAATGGAATTGAATTGGACAAAAACAAAGTATTTTCTTTAAGTTGCCATACTGGTCTACCTTGATACTGTGTCACAATCTAGATGTTATGCACATTGAAAAAAATATATATGAGAATATTTTGGGCACCCTGATGTGGGACGACAAAAGATACAGTCAACTCTCATAAATATTTGAAAGAGTTGGGGATAAGATCAGAGTTGCATTTGCAAGATACTAGGTCGTTAGCCTATATCCCCCTTGGATGGAATACACTTTCAAGTGATGAGAGAAAGAAATTATGTGACTGGTTCATGACAATCAAATTGCTCGATGGTTATGCTTCGAACATGTCAAGATATGTCCGAACTCATGATTGGAAAATAACTGGTCTCAAAAGTCACGACTGCCATATATTTCTACAGCGATTATTGCCAGTTGGTGTGTGCAGAAAGCTTACTCAAGATATTTGTACAACTCTCATAGAATTAGGGCAATTTTTAAGGAGTATTTGCAGTAGAACGTTGAAAGTTGATACCTTATTAAAAATGAAAGCTGACATTGCATTGATATTGTGCAAGTTGGAGAGTTTGTACCCGCCTTCATTCTTTGATGTAATGGTTCATTTGGCTGTGCACCTACCTCATGAGGCTTTAGTTGCTAGCCCCATTCGGTATAGATGTATGTATCCTATTGAACGGTTTTTGGAAAAACTTCATCGATCTGTGGGGAATAAGGCTCGTCCAGAATGATCGATCGCAGAGTCATATATTGATAATGAGTGGCATACATTTTGTTCAATGTATTTTTGTGGGGTTGATACTAGATTTACGTGACTGGATCGAAATTATGAAGGTGTACAATTGGGAGTTTCATCAACATTTACCATGTTTTCTTAGAAAGTACGTCTCATAGGTGCACAAGGGGGCTATGACCTATGTGGGCGAGAGTTTGAAAGAGCTCGATGGTATGTCTTGAATAACTGTGAAGAGATTGACCACTATTTGAGGTTAGTGATGATCATCTAAATCAATAGTATTTTTAAGTGCATTTATAATAATATAGTATATATTGATACAAATTAATAGTTCACATTAACATACGCAGCAAACATATATAACTACTTTGCATGAATGGTGTGATTGATGTAGAAAAGACGCATGAAGAAGAATTCACCTCGTGGTTTGAACATACGGTATTACTAAAAAAACATGCACAATTTCTTTGAACTTCATACCTTGAATGTCACTATATTTATATATGATATTGATATTAGTAGAATAATATTTATTGATGTAGGTTGTATCGAAATATAGTGAAAATTCAGGTGAAATCTCACCAGAAGTGTATGCTTTGGCATGTGGTCCGTCTAAGCAGGCCATTCAATATTCAGGATGTTTGGTGCGTGGATATAGATTTCACACAGCAAACAGAGAACGATATGAAAACTCAAAATTGTGAGGTCGTAGTCGAAGGAAGCCATGAGATGATAATATCGATTTTTTCACAATTGTGGAAGATATCATAGCATTAAAGTATGTGGGGGGATATATGGTCTGGTTATTTAAATGTAATTGGTGGGATGTCTCAAATCCTAGGTTGGGAGTGCGTAATGATGAATATTTTGTAAGTGTCAATACATCTTGCAAATGGTATGAGGACGATCATTTCGTTCCCTTTTGCCAAGCAAATCAAGTTTTTTATTTAGATGATCCGGAGTATAGAAATCCATGGTGGGTAGTCGAGAAGTTTGCACCAATAAATGTATATGATTATATTTAGAAGGCAGACAAATCACATGAAGAAGCATATCAAGAAAATGAATCAGACATCAATCTATTTGTTGATCTAAGCCAATATGACATGGTCCCATTGTGCAGAGAAGATATTCAACCCGAAGTAATTAAAGGTGAAATTTTAGAAGAACATGAATCAACTGAAGTGTCTACTAAGGATGAGAGCGAGTGGTCCAATGATCAGCTTATAATGTTGTCTTCCAAGCGTAGAAGATGTCAAAGTAATACAAGGGTAAGTCCCAAGATCGAATTCACAGGGACAATGGGTTATCAAAGCGTTTGTGAGATTTTCTTTGTGTAAAAGATGTATCGATTATGAAAGATGAAAATGGATGTGGATCTATGTTTCTAAAATTACTAAAACTAAGAGACTTAGAGAAAGTGTGTAGCAAATGAATTAAACTTGCAAGAAACAATAAAACAAACACTTGGGATTCAATTTTCACCCACTGAGTTGGAGATGGATTTACTTCTTTTTTTTTTCATCTTCTCTCAACCATGCTCCCATTCCTAGAAGTCATGATCGAATAATATAGCAATGAACCACAAATCTTAGTCTAATAAAACTACTTGATGGATTATATAACAATTGTAAAATAATGAAAGAAAGCCATCAAAATCTTGTTACTTGCTCAAGTATCAATTGTGCCTTTACGTCTACAACTGATCTAAACCAAGAACAAAGAACTCCAATCCTTTCTAGATGTAAACTGAAATATCATCCAACAAGTTAATCATTGAAATCCCATAACATTGAAGAAAATCCACCCCAAAACAGTCACAGATTACTCATTGAATCCCAAGCCTAAAATCTAGCCTATCATTTCTAAATTAGTAAAATGTTTAACAATGATGAACCTTAACATTTTAAATTGCTGTATAAAAATAAATGCAGAAAAATAAATATGACAAGCCGAAAGAAGCTAATCTGAGAACAATTAAGAAATAAAACTTAAACCCCAGCCGAGAATCCATTGGGTCTATAACGAAGGTGAGCTTATAATGAAAATAAAAGCTAAACGAAACGGAATAAAAATAAATAAATAAATTGCTCAACGCTACAACCGAAAGGAGTAAAAACTAAAGATGAAAAGAAAATAACTACAGAACTGAACGAAAATAAATGCCTGAACGAAAAGAATGAAGTAGCCAAAAAAAAGGTTCATCCCGCCGCTTCTCTTAATGAGGTCTGAAAACGAAAAAAAAAAGAAACTAAAACTAAAGCTCAAGCTCTCAATGATGAAAATGAAAAGTAGCAATAAAAATGAAAAATAGCTGCCCTTTTCCAGGTTCTATCCATCTAAAAAAAAAATGAAATTGAACGAAGTCACCGTAAAATGAAAACTAATAACCGAAAACTTTTCAACGTAAAAGCAAGAAAAAAAATGAAGTTAAAACCAGCCGCCTCCAAGGTCTTGCCGCCTGCTACCAAACGAAAAAGAAAGAAAAATAAAGCTCTACTGTGTTGCGCTGAATGTAAAACCAAAAGAAAAATTATGAAAATCTGCTGCTAGCGTAAACGAAAAGAACAAAAAAGAACTAGAAAAACCAAAGTTGTCGCCGTCTATTAGGTCCAAACGAAAAAGCAAAGTCTATGAAAAACTACAAACTGCCTGAACTCCCTACGTAAAACTGCAGGAAAAACCAAAGTATATGAAAAACTCCCCTGCCCACACGTCCGTCTGCTCTTTTAAACTGCAGAGAAAATCCAGAAAGTGCTTGGTTCTGCTGCTTTCCATCCGTGTGATCAATGCTCCAGAAGAAAGCTAGCACTCTTATTCTCTCGGTCTGCCATGTGCCTGTTAACTTTCTGGGGGTGTGTTTGCTGAGTTTTGATTTCTGCATGTGTACTTAATTTTTCTGCATGTGCGCTGTGTTGATGTTTCCAGGTTGGTTTCTGCAAGTGCTGCCCGTGGGTTTTCCTGCATGTGTGCGTGAGCTGTGTGAGTTGCTTGTGTGCTGTCATTCCACTTTCTGCATGTGCTGAGTTTTCTGCATGTGTTTGTTCTTATTTCTAGCCGTGAGTTCCTTCTGCATGTGTGCTTTCCTGCAAGTGTTTCTGCTTTCTGCAAGCGTGCCATGAGTTCCAGCTTTCTGCATTTTCTGGTTGTGCCGTGAGTGTGATTTCCTACATGTGCTTCATGTGCTGCTTTTCCTTGCTTTTCTGCATTGAGTTTCTGTTGTGATTTCTGCATGTGCTCGTGAGTGGCATTTTTTTATTTTCTGCATGTGCTTCTTCTCTTTTTTTTTCTGCATGTGTGAGTTGTTGCATTGAGGTGTCGAGTTGATGGCCAGCTGTTCTGCTGCACTGCTGCACGTCTGAGTGCTTTCCTGCATGTGTAGTGCATGTGTGAGTTTCTGTAAAACCAGCTTTCAATCCTCTGCATCCGTGAGTTGCAGCTTGTGTGAGCTGCCCGAGTGTTGCTTTTCTTTTAATGCATGTGTTTGTGAGCTGCAAGTTTCACTTTCTGCATGTGCTTCTTCATTCTGCATCCGTGAGTTGTTGATGTATGTGCTGGTTTGAGTTCCAGCCGTGAGTGTGAGTGGCTTTCAATGGATTTCCTGCATGTGCATTAGAAATGTATTTCTTTCAAAGGTAAATATAGAACTTTATGTGTATAAAATATTGACATCAATTAATTTGACATTCAATATTAGAATTTGATGCATAATTAAGTGTTCAATCCTTATTTGATAAAATAAATCACTCATTTAAACAACTTACTCATGCAATTCTAACCCTTTATCAACCAACAAAACTGATATTAAATGATTTTCAAATAGATATTTGTGTAGGTATAATTCTTATAAAAATTTATAATGTATCTTGTTCGAATAATAATTTATTATAATTTCAAATAGATGTACCTCCTAAACGCAAAAGAACATGTGAGCCATCCCCACCCTTTACTAACTCCCCGTGTGGTTCATCTGCCAACAATGGTGGGCCAACATCACCAGAACCAGAAAAATGTATTTTATCACTGTATATCTTTCAAATAAAATAATTTAATTATTGTACATATAGCTGTTGTAAACCAGCACCGAGTTAGAGGCATTACGATGGGTGTCTGTATTATGAGTTAGAGGCTCTGGCAGCTTGGCTTGCTTTTTACGTTGGTACCCTTACTCGCACGTATGCACTGATGGCTACATCCTCTTGGGCTAAAATTCTACAAGATGTAAAAGACCACATCAAAAATCATTGCCTGATAATAAGTTACTTTGTATAACATGTTAATTTAAATAACTTTTGTATTTATATTAATTGTTTATAAATTTTTGAAGAACAATTTTGAACTAAATTTTGGCCAGTGCGGGGATCGACTAACTATTAAGGAACTGATGTTGAATGCATTCTAGAGGTACAAAATTCGATGCCATGCACACTATCAGAAGTTCAGTACTATGACAGAGGCGCGTTAAAGTCTATTCCAAGCAATACCACCAAACGAATGGGAGAAAGTTTGTGATCTGTTTGAAGATCCTGCTTATCAGGTAATTTCGCTACTATCTTTTTTTAATAATATATAACAGATGTATTAAACATATAATTATAATACTTTTTTTTATCAACTAAGTACGGTGAACAAAGCAAATAGATCAAATTTAACAATACACCATCATGCGAGTTCTCGGTCTTTTCATCGCGTGTAAAAAAAATGGCAAGTTATTCTAGTCCCCATTAAATATTAACATATACACTTTTTTTTATTTAAGTTCTGATATATATTTTCATTTTGCAGCAAGAAGATAGTCCTGCTGACTATCATCTGACCCAATTGTATTCTAAAGTATATAAAAATCGTGATGGTGTTTGTAGCAATCTTGAGGCAGAGGCAAATTATGTAAGTTTAAGTTTCTTTAATTCCATTGTCTAAAGATATTTTTGTTACCTATACTAATTTTAATTTTTTTTTGTAGGACAAGATGATATCTTTCAAGGAAACTACTGCGGATCCATCTAATAAATCATCTGTCAACGATGCTCAAATCTTTTCTCAAGTTCTTGGATCACGCTTTGAATATTTGAGGGGCTTAGGACGTTGCATGACGCCATCCTCAACATCATCATCCTCTTCTAAAGCCAGATCGAATGACAACAAGACTAAAGAATTAGAGGAATCTGCACTTGAGATAGAAAGATTGATGTCGAAGAAAAAAGAGTTGCTGACCCGATTAGATCAAGTAGTAGATTTAGAGGCAAGATTAGAAGAAAGGCTACAATTAAATAACCAAAAAACGTTTGAACAATTCCAGTCAATGATGACCCAAATCTCTATGCCACCACCACCACCAGAATCATAATTCGTTTAATTTTTTTTAATTGCCTTTATTTATGATGTTCGTGAACATTTGAACAATTGATGCATATATGATTATAATTTATGTAATATTAGTATGTTCTTTTAATTAAATTTTGATCTGTGTGACCAATATCGTTCGAACGTAAAATAACCTGTTCGAATGGTGAATTACCATTTATGCATCCATTCGAATAAACACAATCCATTCGAACGGTATCAGAGAAATACATTCCGTATGTCTGTTTGAGCAATTAAGTATTTATTCAAATAATGTTATTTTTCAAAACTCCACTCGATAGAAAATTTATGAAAATAAATTGTCTGTTTGAACGGGTAATATTTATCTTCAAACAAAAGTCACTTGAAAAATATGTTGGTTCGAACGAACATGATCAAATATGGTTATTAACTCAAATAAACATTTCATATTGTTTGAACAAAAGTGTAAGTTTGAATAGAAATATTTCCATTCGAACTTGATTCTAAGACTACATTTTTTTGTTTAAAAATAAAACCCGTTCGAACGGTTTCGACTGGTTCCGCCCAATTTCATCCCTAAAAGTATTTTTTTGGATTTTTTGTCTCCAAATACTTTTTTTGACGGTCTTTCTAAGACAAAATAGAGACAAAAATTTTTCATCTCCAAAAACTTCTATGGACGAAATTTGGGTTTTTTGAGACAAAATTTTTTATCTCCAAAAACCAATTCTCTTGTAGTGTGAGACTATGATACCAATGTTCAAAAAACCAAACTAGAGTACATTGAAAGTGTTTACGTTGAGCAGGAAATTGTTGGATTGGGTACGGTTGTTCCACAGACATTTTTACGGGTTTTGTTCGGCCGAAATCATCCTCATCGACGGTGGAGTTTGCCACATGGCAAGTGTGACGCCCCCAAATTCCGCTTGGGATTGAACGGACATTTGAAGCGTCGAGACATGCAACACAAGGTTACCTGCCCCCGTTCATGACATATAAGATGCAATGTTCCTAACATGCATCTAGCATTATGCAATATTCGCAGCGGATATTTTTTTTTTTTCTTTAGCAATACTATGCACCAAACTAAAAATATCCCAAATACTTGAAACATATTTCATACATAAAAACATACTAAAAAGCCGTGATCACTACACTAGTCCAAAATGGTTGTGATCAAAAGAATACTTGAGATACAACTCCAAAAGTACAAGCATTAACCTAAGTTAAATACTATACCATCATCAACATCGCACCGTAGCCTAGATGACCGTATTCAGATGGTCAGATTCCAATTCTTCTTTGGGTCCTGTAACAAGATCTACCATTCGGGGGGAATGGTAGTTGGGACTACCACAGTGAGATTTGATTACAAATCTCAGTAAGTTAACATAAAACTCACACACAGGTTAAAGATGCATGCATGGCAGTAAAAGCATAAATGCATAAGTAAAGTCGTACATAAGCATAGCATAACTTGACATATAACATGACATAACCAGAACTTAAACGTGAACTGAACTTGACTTAACATGACATGAACTTGAGTTTAAAACATAACATGGACTTGAAATGTAGCATGAACGTAAACATGCATAACATAAATATGAACTTGAAAATAACATAAACTTGAACATATCATGACATAAACGTGAACTTGAGACATACTGTAAACGTGAACTTAACATGATGTGAACATGAACTTGGAACATAACTTGATCATGAACATAACATGTACGTGTACATAACAAAACATGAACTTGATCTGAAACTTGACTTATCATGCACTTGATCTGAAACTTGACTTAATACGTACTCCACAGTTGTTGTGGCCCCACGTATTCTACGTGTCACAATTGCTGTGTCTCACGTAGTGTATGCTCCACAGTTGTTGTGGCCCCATACTTCATGCTCCACAGTTGTTGTGGCCCCATGAATACACGTAACATAAAATATAATACGTACTCCACAGTTGTTGTGGCCCCACGTATACACGTAACATAAAATATAATACGTACTCCACAGTTGTTGTGGCCCCACGTATACACGTAACATAAAATATAATACGTACTCCACAGTTGTTGTGGCCCCACGTATACACGTAACATAAAATATAATACGTACTCCACAGTTGTTGTGGCCCCACGTATACACGTAACATAAAATATAATACGTACTCCACAGTTGTTGTGGCCCCACGTATACACGTAACATAAAATATAATACGTACTCCACAGTTGTTGTGGCCCCACGTATACACGTAACATAAAATATAATACGTACTCCACAGTTGTTGTGGCCCCACGTATACACGTAACATAAAATATAATACGTACTCCACAGTTGTTGTGGCCCCACGTATACACGTAACATAAAATATAATACGTACTCCACAGTTGTTGTGGCCCCACGTATACACGTAACATAAAAAATAATACGTACTCCACAGTTGTTGTGGCCCCACGTATACACGTAACATAAAAATATAATACGTACTCCACAGTTGTTGTGGCCCCACGTATATACGTAACATTAAATATAATACGTACTCCACAGTTGTTGTGGCCCCACGTATTCACGTAACATAAAATATAATACGTACTCCACAGTTGTTGTGGCCCCACGTATTATACGTAACATAACATGTCTTATCTTTCTTAATGCATGAGATATTAATTAATATCATATACTTTTCTAACATGGCGTATACTTGTAAATGGCACAATATGATTTAATCATAACATTTCATGGCATACTTAACATGGCATACTTATAACATACATCATTGTATGACAGAAAAGATTATGTAACAGATAATTATTCATGAGAGATTAAATCATACGTAGCAGATAAACATGTAATGACATAGCATGACATGGCATATACGATAACATACATACATAAATTGTAGTTCTCTTACCCATCACACATACACAATAAACTGATAGTAAGTTAGAGGCTAACTTACCTCGATCGTCGCGTTCTATGAGAATAGAGCGCGAGACACGAGGAACTGCACAACAGCTGGAAGAGGAACACTCAAGTCCTTAAGATTTTCACTTCTGAACTCAATTGCCATATTGTAAGCACTTGCAACACCACGGCCAACTTGAGGTTTCACTATACTCGGAAGAGATAAATTGACTTCAGAAAGCCTTTGCACTAAAACAAGTTCATTAAAATTATCAATAACAACCAAACAAACAACTCATTTCTCAATCCATATACTCTTAGCCATAGTCAACCACAAGATGACACCAGTCATCCCGGACTATAATCCATATCATCACTGCTTCGGGACACTGTCATACAGTTTCCCAACATTACACCATACGCTCCACACTTCTCTGCTACGCCATCCAACCCTTCGTGACACGCCATCCGGTGTATCACGACTTAGTACAGAGTACACTCACGTGAACTCTCTTCCATTCACACTACAAAACCCATCACTGCGATACACGTCTCACGGTGCATCGCTACGCGACACGGAGTACGCGCTACGCGTACTTCCTTCGCTACAACACTCATCAACACGATGCACATCACACGATGCATCGCCATACCACACGGAGTACACTACATGCGTACTCCCTTCCTTCTACGACCCACATCACTACAGCGCACGTCGCGCGGCGCGTCGCTGCATTACACAGAATACGCTACACGCGTATTCTCTTCACACAACCCGCCGTATCACATCTACGGCATCCATCTCACGCCTATACTTCACAGCACAGTCCACAAAACTACAAAATCAAGCCTAACACTTCACAACCACACTTCGTTTCACAACTACGCAGCGAACTCCACAAACACTAACTACACAGTCTACAGCCAACCAAATCAACTATGTTAAACATAAATAACTAAAGATAGAGGGTTATACCATCGACGGGATAACCCGTGCGTCGCTCGCTGCTCGTCACGAACATGCGTCGGAGGAGCATACGTGGCGGTACGGTGTCTGTCCACCACATAAAGTGGTAGTTTGGGCTTGAGAAAGGCTAGGCGTGGTCTTGGAAGACTCACGGTCGCCTTGTGATGGTCAAAGGTGGCGGAGCACGGCGGCATCACGCCGTGAACAGTAACTCCGAACGGTGAGCGGAGGAGACGCGAGGTAGCGAAAAGCCATAGAACTTCATGGAAAGCTAGGGAAAGGTAGAGGAACATGTGGTGGAGCTGTGGTGGCGAGGTGGTGGTCGGACGGTGGCTAACGGCGGCAGATCGGCCGTTTGAAACCATTTTTGGCCTTGGAGAGTGCGGGAGAGTGTGAGCTCTACGAAGCTCCGTTGGCCATGAAATTTCTTGGAGAGGTTCATGAGGATGAGAGGAACAAGATGGTGGTGGTGAAACACCACGGGTGGCCGTGTACGGCGGCGCACGGTGGTGCAACCGAACGGGTGTTTTGAGAAACCCATATGAGAAAAAGTGAGAGTTTGGGAAAAAGAAAGACATGGGGAGGAAGCCCTTGATGTGGTGAATCCAATGGTGGTGCTTGGTGGCTGATTTGGCCGTGTATGGTGGTCCAAAATGGTGAAAAGCCTTAAAAACCCATTTGTTTGGAGGCGAGAGTGGCGGCTAACCGTGGCTCGGATGGAGGTGAAACTTGGAGGGGATGTTCACCGGTGAGAGGGGAAGAAATCTGGGTGGGTGGTGTAGTCCACGCCGCCGGCGAGCGGCGGTTCTGGGCGGAGAAAGAAATCGGCAACAGGGGAGAAAACAGGGCAGGGGCAGCAACTTCCGGGGGCTCTCGGCGACTAACGGCTGGTCCGATGGCTCTGAAAATTGGTGTGTATGAACTATGGTGAAAGGGGAAGAGAATGGCGGGGGTGGTGTACGACACCTCCACCGGACGGCGGAGAAACGGGCGGTCAAAGGGGCGGCGACGGTAATGAGACAAGAAGGAAGAGCACGGGAAGAGAGAGAGAATTGGTGGCCGGCGTTGCACACCTCCGGTGCAGATGTGTTCGCCGGTGAGGGAGGGACATGCCGGAGGTGGAGGTGAGGCACGGCGGCCGGAGGTGGCGCCGGTAGGAAGCTAGAACCGATCAGCTATGGTGGAAGGGTGTAAGTCGACCATGGAGAGAAGGAGAGGAAAGAGAAGAAAAAAAAAGAAAAAAGGAAAAATGAAGGAAAAAGGGTAGGAGCCTAGGTAATAAACTTCAATCCTACGTTTTGGGATCCTCAAATAATTCAACGGTGAATTAAAACACTGATTAAAAACGCGTAAATGTTTTATTTTAAATAAAACACTTTAAATAAAACACCACGATGAATTAAGGTAGAATATTATTTTATAAACTAAAATTTATAAAATAATATTTCCTCATCATTATATAAAATGATAAAGTACCGTTAATTAATCGAAGATGATAAAACCAATTAATTTAAATAAGAGTTTTCAACGTAAAATTAAACATCTTAATATCTTAAAACAACTAAAATATTTAATCTAAATAATTATCCACAATTATAATATTTTCAGAGCTCATTAAATTATTATAATTGTGCTACTTTAAAAACAAGCTTATCTAATACTTTGAAATTCGATGGATAAGATCCGGGAAAACGCCATCGAGGTACAACGCTTAGGATAAAACTGTTCATGATTTTACAGCTGTCGGTGAAGAACAAATTACGTGATTTACGGAAAAGATAATCTATACGCGTGATTCCAGATGAGGGTAAAGACGAGAGAGATTGTGACTGCTGTCGGGAAAGAAACCAAAACGGATTGCCTTGCCGTCTACTATGCGTGAAAAGAAAAGAGAAGGGTGAGGAGATAAGACTAAATTTTAGCGGGCTGTTACAGCAAGACTAGAGCAGCACTCACTTACTCCATATCCTAAATGCCTAGACAAGAGAGCAATACCTGAAAGAGAAGTATTTATTCTACTCTTAACATGGAAAAGAAGGGCTAATTATATAGACATCTCCATGAACCTACGGTTGGACATTTAAGCCTAGCCATAACTGTCCATTATCGCCACAAGAATATAGGATTTTTATGACCAATTCCTTTCCGTTCCCATTGAATTCGACGCTAAAAATTATCATTTGCATCCAACTTTTCCTCGTTGCAAGTTTCTATCATTAAAGATGATTTCAATGAAAAGGAATAGTTTTGCAACTTTTGTGTCCACAATTTGATCCTATTTCGTCAATTTCCCTCGACGCAAAAAATAGGCCTCATCAGTGTGCTGTAAGAGATGATTCGAATCCATCACAACATTATTCTATACAATTGCAACTATACATGTTCTTTTAGCGACGATTATTTATGACGCAATATGATTATAGAATTTTTGCGACCATATCATTTTCGTCACTATACAAATTGATGGTAATTATCGCTTATAGCACCGTTGCTAAAGGTGAGCTTGGCAATGAACAATTTTTTCCTTTTGCATCCACGATTTTTTTCTTTTGCGTCATTTTAGTCTCAACACAAAAAACTATTTTGCAACCAATTAATGTTTGTTACGACGATACTAAAGTACCGCAAATAGTCCCATACAAAATTCAAAAATAGTGCGCATATATCACTCATAAGTTCTAAAACAAAATTTATTCAAACTACAGCGCCACCCCCACCCTCCCCTCCCCAACCCGAGCTCTTCTCTTTGCACCCCCCCAAGAGCCACCATCAGCAGCGATGAAATGAGATGGGCCACTGACGCCGACTAGCTCTCTCTCTTTTTCTTTATCCTTCTCTCTCCTAGAAGTCCCCCTCACTTCTACCATCATTCAACGATTTGAGTTATTGGTAAAATTTCAATCTTATTGGTTCCTTCTCTGGTATTCAAGGATTTGAAAGACATGAAGGCCAAATAAGAACAACATATGAAGTCTATAATATGAATGTTTCATGTATCATGTTTAATGCATTTTTATTTTAATTTTTAAAGGGGCATTTCTGGTCTGAGGAATGTTGGTCTTAGTCTTGCATTACTAAGATCTCTCAATATTTTTGTTTGTTTGCCATTGCTCTTTATGCCTGGGAAAATTTCAGAAAGGTAAACAAGGTAATTTTTTTTATGTGTAAAAAATATATAATTTGCTTGGTTGTTTGTTGGCACAGTCCAGAAATAATGACATTTGATTATTCCATATGTTCTATGCTCTGCAAAGCATTGCATTGAAAAACAGTTCTTCTTTTCTTTTCCTCTTATTATTATTATTATTATTATTTTAAATTTGGATGCATAGAAAGCAAGATGAAGCAGCAGTGGATGCTACCCTTTGGTCAGTGTACTAGGGAAAAAAAGGCTAATATTGATTTCAGTTTCATTGCTAATATGGTTAGTGTACTAATTTGATACGTTTGATACATTTCAGATGATCAAGAACAAAGCATGATTTGGCTTTCTTTTTCTGATAGGTTTGCCACAAACCTACTTAAAGGACAGACTGTTGGAGTGATCGGAGATGGTTGCATTGGATCTGCTTATGCTAGAATGATGGTAAATCCTTATTATTTGAACTTCAAATTAAAATTTCTTGAAACTTGATCTAATTTGATGAAGTTTAGTTGAGTTGAAAATGAATGAGTTTATGCTCTTTTTCTCAGAAGTAGTCAAGGAACTACTCCTTATGTATGAGCTTATGTAGAGGAGAAACTTATCTTTGTAGAAGTATAACTTTGAGGAGAAAATTTCGAAAATCAAATCACTTGTGCATGGATTATATGTATATGAGATTTTTTGTTAGTTAAGTCTTTTTCCATGTATACATATTTATGCTATCAAGTGTTTATGATTCCTGAGTTTAGATGAACATTTCACGTACATCCTTTTTTCTTTTCCCCTTTCATTCACTCTGATATCTTTAGAATTTTTATTTTATAATAATTTGAGGGTAACATTGAATATTTTTGTAGGAACCCGATACAAATATTTCTGCTAGTATGTTGTACTTAATAATACATGTTTACAGGTTTTGTACTTTGATGTGCCTTGAGAAGTCTAAAGTTGTACATTTAGAATATAATGTAATTGCTTTATGGATTGTAGTCTAATGTATATAATTGTTTTTATGGATTGTAATATAATGTAATCGCTTCGAATATAAAGCAAGTACTTTGTTTAATTGGGACATGGATTGTGATATAATGTAAGATGTGTACTGTTTTTATGTATTTTTTTTATTTGGTAACATACTTTTTCCGGCAATATATGTTCATTGGAAATAATTTTTTTTATCACAAATACTTATTTATGCCAATCTTAATTGACGAAAATAATTATTTGAGACCAAAACAAAATTGTGCGATCTTCGTGACGGAATCGTTGCATAAAACTATTTGCATCATTTGTGGTGATTGCTAAAGATGGTATTTGCACAACTAGCGTGCAAAGTATTTGTGACACTATAACTATCGACGCAAATAAATAAGCTTATATGCTGCCAAATTAACTAGTATTTGTGACATTAAATTGTGACGCAAGAAGATTCTTTATTTGCAGCGCCAAAATTTAGTGAAGCAATGGAATGCATGTGCCACAAATTGTTTATTCATTTGTGTCGTTATATTGATATTTTGCGATGATTGAAAATAGTCACAAACAATGATTTTGCCAACCATCGGAATTTGTTTTTGTGTCGTTCATGTCTCTTTTTAGTGACGAAAAATTAGGCCGCAAAGATTAAATTTTTGCGACAATATTGCAAAGCGATGTGAAAGATAGCTTTGAGACTTAGTATTACCGTCCCTCATGCAGCGATATTTAAGTGACGCAAAAATGTATTTGTGACACATTTTAACTCATTTGCAATGACTTTTTTCGATGCAAAAAGGAACATTCCTTGTGGTATATATGCCACTTTTATTGACCAAGGCATAATCCCTAACATTATGTTAGGCGTTACATGCTTTGGCATGTAATGGGGGAGGGTTGTCCACTATGGCTACCCCATTTTGATTATATCTCTCACTCATACATAGTGGGTAAGACTGTAGGTTTGCTTCTCTCAAAATATTTGCGATATTATTCATACTGACAGATAGGTTGTGCAACCACTGAGCACACCTATAAAATTTAAAAATGGAGCATTATATCAAACTTCTTTGGGGGAAAACATCTTGAAAAAGAGTCTCGTTATATAAGGGTGAACAAGAACCATCAAAACCGAAATCCATGGATAATTAGTCAACTGATGGTCCAAAACATTGGAAACCCAAGTTTGTAGGTTCAATTCTAGTTTGAACCATGTTCACACTGTTAACTGATATATAATATATATATTTTATTTTATTCTTATATAAAACGACATCATTTAACTTAAGTGAGTTAAAATGCATCATTTTATAACTATGGTTTAGATAAAAGAATTGGCGTTGTTTGGTTTAATACACTAAACAATGTCATTTTGGATTAGGGCTTCATATCCCCCTCTTCCCCTCTTCCTTTTCTATCTCAGTCTGTCGCTAAGTCTCTCTGTCACCGAGTCTCTCTCCTCTCTCATGCCGCTTTCCCTCTGGAGGTCTTTATCTCTCTCTCTCTCTCTCTCTCTCTCTCTCTCTCTCATGCCACTATCCTTCCATCGGCATTTGGTTGGGTCAGCCATCCAATTTCTCTCTCTCTCTCTCTCTCTCTCTCTCTCTCTCATCTCTCCAAGCTCTCTCACTCTATTCTCTCCTCTATTCAGTTCATTTCCACCGGTGATCACATATCCCCAACATCTTGCTTGAAATCGATTTTCCATCACCCCTACAACCGATTTCGCATAACCGATAATATAACTATGTAGGAGGCTTGTTTTTCATTGATATTTGATGTTTGCTCAATAATTTTTCTATTATTCGATATTTAAATTGTTTGTTTGTGTATGTACATGCATTTTAGAATTTTTTTAAGCAAATGTTTGAGACTGTGAATAGTAATCCAAGAGCTATTTCCTACTGTGAGTGAGCTACATGGTTCATTTAAGTATTTGTTTCTGCGTGAAAAAAATTTAAAAATTATTATATTTTTAATTGAATATGTTGTAACTATGTTATGATGTTGTTTTGATGTATATTGTGGAAAGCTCAGTGAACTAAGATCTAGATTTTAGAGTCTTAGACTACGTTTTGATAGCGAGATGATCTCAGATAATCTGTGAATAGTAGTGAAAAAGTGGTAGAAAAGATTGAACAGTAGTAAAATGTAGCGAAAAGTTGATAAAAAGTAATGATAAAATATTGAATAGTAGTTGAGTGATCTCACTACCAAAACACAGCCTGAGACTTTTGATGTTTGCCATGTGGAAGACTAGCTAATGTAAAAATTTTAAAAACTATATATTTTTCATTGAATATGTTGTGATTTTGTTGTGAAGTTGTTTTTATATAAATTGTGGGAAGATGAGTGTACTAAAATCTAGATTTTAAAGTCTCAGACTAGTGATGTTTGCCATATTGCAACCTAGCTTCTGTGCAATTATGGTATGTGGTTTTTTTTTTTTTTTGGTTTTAGATGGATTCTTCGTCAACTTTAATTGATGTTGAATCAAACGAACCGACTATTAATTTGGGAGATGATTTGAGAGATACCCAAACATCATAACCCCCCAATGCCTGTACTTGTAGTACTTTTCCACTTCCTAAGAAATAGAAGTGGAATGATCCGTCAGTTATTTGGGACCATTTTACAAAGGTGCAGTGTTGTCTTGTGGATGAGCCTAAGGCAAAGTATAACTATTGTGGCAAGATGTACCATTGGAACTCAAAGAGGAATGAAACTTCAACCTTACAAGACCATTTGCCTTCATGTCCCAAAAATCTTCATAAACATGGGCCTTTGGATACGTACCAAAAACCAATTGCGGTTTAGGCAACACCCGAGGAGGGGGTTGAAGATTGTGTTGGTAGTACGATGAAGACAACTCATATAACCTACAAGTATAGTGAAGAGGCTGTGATGTTGCCATTCCAGAGATGGTAATTATAGATGAGTTACCATTTAGAATTATTGAAGGGCAAGGGTTTAAGAAGTTGTGTTGGGCTTTTGAACTTCGGTTAAAGTATCACGTCACATCACGGTTGCAAGGGTATCACATCACATCACGGTTGCAAGGGATTATATGAAGTTGTTTGCATTAGAAAAGGGAATGCTCAAAAAGTTTTTTAAAGATGGTGACATGAGGTGTTCATTGGCTACTGATACATGAATATCGATAAACAATCTTAACTATATGGGTCTAACTGCATATTTCATTGATAGGGATTGGAAATTGCATAAAAACATCATTAATTTTTGTTTAATCTCTAATTATCAAGGGGATACTATTGGGGGGTATGTTGAATCGTGCTTTCTTGATTGAGGCATTGATAAGATATTTATTATAATTGTTGATAATGCAAACTCAAATGATATTGCAATTTTAAGGAAAATATCATTCTTGTTAACCTTAAAAAAAAAAAAAAACTACTAATTGGCTCTACTAGGGTTTCTTTCTTTTCTTGAGTCATAAGGTTGCCTTCACATCGAGTTGCATGGCAGCTGCGATTGCTAACGCCTAGCGATGTTCCTTTGTAGAACTTGCTGTGGCGGTGCCTTAACCTCTCCCCGAGGATTCTGTCCCATCTCGCATGCCAAAGAGCATCAATGGTGTTTTATATTTTCAATTTTCGAAAGAGGAAATATCCCGTTCGGCTGATCCCTTCAAGTACTCCATTGTTCTGAAGATCCTCAGAAATCGTCCTTCATTGGATTCCATTAGGGCTTTCATATGCTACCGATGGCATCTTGAAGGTACCCCTGTGGTATCTGCTATGCAGCATCTCCGAAAGGTGTTCATTCGTTTGTCGTCTGAGGAAGATTTTTTGAAAGCACCATCATATGAAGCTTGCAACATTGATGGAGTCTTCTATCGTGCCTTCCATTGGATGCTAGAATTTAGTGAAGATGAAGAACCCTCCATGGTACTGGTTTGGATCGTGCTGCTAGGTTTGCCTCCTAACTTCTACCATGTGTCTTTTTTACGTATTTTCATTGCACCTATAGGTAAGTTCATCAGGAGAGACAATCCTACTTGGTGTGTGACTCACACGGATGGAGCTTGGTTATGTGTGGAGATGGATGTGGCTCAAAAGCCATTGCTGTTTTTCTAGATTGGGGCTTCTGGTTTGCCTTTAAGCCTTAAACAAGAGATTATATATGAAACTCCTCCCACCTTCCGCTATAGATGCAAAGTGTAGGGACCTAACTCCTATACATGTTGTCCTAGAAAGGTTGTGAATGTGCAGAAAATTTAGGTTCGATAAAAAGGAAATGTTGCTGGAGAGGACCTGAATGATAAGGCCCTTATGATTGATGATGAGCAGACTGTTGTGGTTCAAAATGAGTCAGCGAAGGGATTAGAGGCAGGGAGCCCATCAAATTCAAATTAGAACATGAGTTTGGTTTTGGATTTTAAAATTGCTGGCCAGTCGAATTTTGGAATGGTTGTGCCCTTACGTTGGTGTAGTCTCAATCACTTGAGTAGTAGACTTGTGACCCTCCGCTGGTGCAAACTTATGACCCTCTGCTAGTGCAGACACAACTTATCGATCCTATAATAGTTATCAATGTGCACCAACTTCCTTAGATAGAAACTGAAGTAGAGGATGTGAGTCTAGAAGCAGGGTCCTTACTGAATGCCTTAGTGACTCATGTGGATGATAGTCCTAAAACATGATGAAATTCATTTGGAACAGACTTTTGTGTCAGACACTGAACCTAAATTAGATTATGATGTTTTGCCTCAGGAGAAAGATTATCACACGGATTTTGAGGGTGATCATGCTGCTAAGAAAAAATTTACGAAAAAAGAGTTTGAGAAAGTCAGGAGTTATTCTTGGTTCAAACTCGAGCCACCAAATTTTCTTTATGATTGGTTCCATCTTTGTATAGAATATTAGAGGGATTAGAACCTCCAAAGGTCGGTTAAAGAAGTTGATTGGTACTCTTAAGCCTATTATTGCTGTTTTAATGGAACCGTTTAATAGTTTTGATCAAGCTCTAAGTTTGATGACATGTCTTAATTTTGAGAATGGCACGTCGAATGAAGAAGCTAGTGGGAAAGTTTGGATATTCTGGACCAATACCGTGGTGGTTTGAATTGTTGGCATGAGCTGTCAATTTATTTCGGTTCATGTTGGGGCCAAAAATCAACTTTTTTTTTTGTGTCATTTCATTTATGCAAAGTGCAATCAGATTGAAAGGCAGGAGTTATGGGATGATTTGAGTTCACATCATTTTGGGGTTGAGCCTTGTTTATTTGCAGGTGACTTCAATATTATTTGATCTGATTCTGAAAGGTGGGGAGGTCGTCCTAGGCCTCGGGTTGCTATGGATGATTTTAATAGCTGGATCGATCAATGTGGTTTGATCAAATTGAAAACTCAGGGTAGTAGATATACCTAGTGCAATGGCCAGCCAGGAGCTGGGTGAAACTTGATCGTGTGTTTCTAGATGCTACTTTACTGTCCCGTTATTCTTATGTTGTTTGTTCTTATTTACCAAGATCTACGTCGGATCATTGCCTGATGCACATTGACTTAATTGAAGATCCTTTCTCATATGGCCCTTCTCTGTTTCGCTTTCAGCAAATGTGGGTTGACCACTCGGGATTTTTTGACTGTGTGTAGAGGGCTTGGATGGTTCCTGTGGTAGGTATGGGTTTATGGAAGCTTGCTAGTAAGTTAAAATAGGTTTGGGGTCACTCTCCGTGAATGGAATATGAGGGTTTTTGATTGGACTATAGCCAAAATTGCTCATCTTGAGGAGCAGGTGGAAAGGCTTGAATGCCAGCTCCAACATGAATGGAATGCAGACCCTGATAGGGAGTTAATCTTGGCCTCTCAGGAGTTGTCTTCGTGGAGACGCAGGAAGGATATTCGTTTGGCTCAAATGGCAAAGTTAAAATGGAAAGTGGACGGTGATGGCAACTCTAAGTTTTTCTATGCTTGCTTGGCAAACAAGAGGCGGAAACGCTTATCTGGTATGAGAGTTGCAGATGGGGTAGTGTTTGAGTCTCCAGAAGCCATCCATCAGGGAGCTGTAGATTATTTCTCTGGTTTTCTTCAAGCAAACTCTCCTCATGACTTGCTAGATCTTTCTTATTTAATCTTGCCTATTATTTTTGATGAAGATAATGGACATATAGTTTGTGCCATGTCTATGGATGAAATCTTTGCTACTTTGTCATCTATTTCTATAAATAGTTCTCCAGGACTTGATGGTTTTGGGGTGGATTTTTTTAAAAGCCATTGGGAGATTGTGAAAGTAGATGTCTATGAAGCAATTTCAGAATTCTTTCTTTCTAAACAGTTGCTGCGATTCTATTCAGCCTCTTTCATTGTCCTAATTCCAAAGGTTGATGTGCCTACTGGGTTTGATAAGTTTAGGTTGATTAGCCTATGTTCGGTGTTCTACAAAATTTGCTCCAAAATTATTGTTAATAGATTGACGGGTCTTCTAGCTAACATGATCTCTCTTGAGCAAGGTGCTTTCATTCTGGGGCATAGCATTTTTGAAAATATTTCCCTCACTCAGGAAATAATCCATTCTATTAACAAGAAAACTCATGGTGGAAATATTATTCTCAAAGTGGACATGGCTAAAGCATATGATCGGGTTGATTGGTCTTTCTTGTTGGAGTTCCTCCACACATTTGGATTTTCTTTTCAAGTATGTGATTTAATTCTGGCTTGTATTTAATCTCCTTGGTACTCTGTTATGATGAATGGAACCTCAAAGGTTTTTTAAAGGAGGTCATGGTTTGCGTCCAGGGGATCCTTTTTCTCCCTAACTATTTATTATTCTTCAAGAAGTCCTTTCTAGACTTCTTAATAATAGTGTTGTGGAGCAAGGATTTGGTCAATTTTCTCAATCCAAAGGTACGATTCAAATCTCTCTTCTTATGTATGCTGATGATGTGGTGATCTTTACTAATAGTAGCATGAGATCTATTCAAGAGCTTTTATCTATTTTTGAGAAATATGAGACTTCGTCTAGCCAAAGTATTAATAGAGAAAAGATGGCTATATTTTTTTCTCAAAAAAATTCTTCGGGTCGTAAGAGAGCTCTTAAGCATATGATTGGGTACTTGGAAGGTTCTTTTTTTTTTCAAATATTTAAAGGTGCCTATTATTTCGGAGAGGCTAAGTAAGTTCACCTAGAGGAGATGGTTATCAAAGTCCGTAATAAAATCAGTGATTGCAAGATGAAACTTCTTTCTTCGGGAGGTCATCTAATTCTCTTGAGGCATGTGCTTTCTAGCATGGCTTTACATTTGTTTGCTATTTTACAGGTTCCTCAATCTATAATCAAAGAGTTACATCGTTTAATGAGCACTTTCTTTTGGGAAGCGGCTAATGGGAGATGTAAGAAAAAATGGGTGGCTTGGAAGCACTTGTGTAAACCAGTGGAAGAAAGTGGCTTGGGAATGCATAACCTAGATGATATGCAGAAGGCTTTACATATGAGGTTCGCTTGGAATTTAATCCAAGGTAATTTGTTATGCGCTTGTTTTTTCAAATATAAATATGTGGGTTCAAAACCTTGGATTCTCATTTATACATATAAGGGCACAAGATTTTAGAAGATGATTGCTAAATGTATTCTGCTGGTTCTTGAGAATTCAAAGTGGCAAATCAGGGAAGGCAATCTCTTCTTTGGGTATGATAAATGGCGGGATCGGGGTCCTTTATTTTCTGATCTTCCGATTGTGGGTAGTCCTTTGCTTAAAGTCAAGGATTGTAATATGTCAAATTCATGGGATGTGGACTTTTGGTCAGCTTGGTGGGGCAAGAAAATGTGAATGATATTTGGAATTTTTAGCAGTTTGCAAGGGAGGATCATATGTGTTGATATGGACGAAACAAGATAGTGGTTGTTTTTCTACAAAATCAGCATGAGATTGTATCCGTATCAGGGTTCTACTATGGCTTGGCATTGTTGGAAGTGACATAAATTGCTTCATTTGAAGGTCTCGGTTTCTATGTGGAAGGCTTGGAATAGTGCTTCTAGTGTGGATGATTGCCTTTGTCGTGTTGGCATGTTGATTGTTTCTAAGTGTGATTGCTATGGTACTGGTAATTATGAGAATTTTTTTCGAGGGGGATTTGCTGCTCAGGTGTGGCACTATTGCAGGGCTATTTTTGGGTTATCGCTTCGAGGAAATTGGAAAGAGACTGTGTCTATATGGTTTTGTCGTGCATCTTCCTCTTCTTAGGTTGGTATTATTGTGGGCCTCCTTCTTTCTACTTTTTCTTAGCATCTTTAGCATCGCAGATGTGGAGCTCGCATGGAAGGTCGTCTTGAGTCATTCATTGTGGTTTGGCAGTATATTGTTCATTGGATTAGTTCAGTCTGCCAGAACATCCACAAAGTTTCGAAATGCTCTAGGCATGATTCTTAGATTTTACAATCTTTGCTTATTCCGCCTTTAGTTCTGTCAAGGCAACGATCTAGTTTGGTGGTCTAGCGAAAACCTTCTCAAGGATGGTTTAAGTTAAGTAGATGACAGTAGCTTTGGGAATTCTGGGCCGTTTGGGGCAGGTGGCATTATCAGAGATGCTCACGGCAATTTAATTCATGCTTTTGCCTCTCCTCTAGGCATTGGTTTGAATAATAAAGCTGAGTTATTAGCTTTGTTGTATGGCCTTAAAGCTTGCAAAACTCTAAGGATTTGTTATGTGAAAATTGAACTTGACTCGCAAGTGGTGGTTTTGTGGTGGAAGCAACGGAGATGTGGGGGTCGGTTTTGTTTTGTTCTATTTCTTGCATAGGCTAACCTTGTTTTTGCAGGTTGTTTGTGTTTCTTTGGCTTTCATTGTAGTGTTTCTTTTGGATTATTCTGGATTATTTTGTACTTGTAGTTTTATGATTTTAATATTTTGATGCATGGGTTTGGGTCTTATTGATTTATCTGTAACCTCTTGGTGTCCAGTTTGTAACCATGATTTTCCTTCATCACAAGTGAGGACTATCAATAAACTTAGGATACTGTCCTCTTCCTAAAAAAAAAAATATATATTGCAATTTTAGATTTGAGACAGATTTTGACAGAGAATGTGTTGGGGGGAAAGAATTTGCAAATGAGATATTGAGCTCATATTTTGAATTTTATTACGAATGTGTGTTTGAGGGACTGTAATGATGTCATCACAATAGTTAGAAATGCGGTTAGATATGTACACTCCTTCCCTGCAAGATTAGATAAATTAAGGAGATGTACAGAAAAAGAGAAAATTAATTTTAAAAAAATGTTATTTTTTGATGTATCAACTTAATGGAAGTCAACTTACATGATGTTGGAGGCAATTGAGAAGTTTGAGAAGACTTTCAGGTGGATGGAGAGTGAAGATTATAATTTCATTTCTTACTTTGGTGATGGGCCAATGGGGTCTCCTAAAGCTGAGCAGTGGGAGACAGTGTGAGTGTTTATAAGGTTTTGAAAATATTTTATGATGCCACTAAGGGATTTTTTAGGTCTTTATATGTCAGGTCTAACACTAGTTTTTAGAAAATTTATCAACTCTAAAAAGAACTGATTAGGCTGAGCTAGGGTGATAATCATTGTTTGATGAGCATGACCACAAGCATGAGAATGAAATATGACAAATATTGGGGGTCATTATATAGGTTAGACTTGTTGATGTTGATTGTAGTTGTTAAGGGTGTAACCATTCTGGTTTTGTCCAGTTTTTGACATTTTTTAGAACCAAACCGGTATATACAAATTTTGAAAATTTAAGAACCAATATCAGATCAATTCACTACTGAAATCAAGATTTTTGATTTTTCTGGTTTCGGTCCAATCTGGTTAGGTTTTTCTAGTTTGACGGATAAACAAAATGATACTCCAACAAAACTTTAGCAAGTGATTGACCCAAATTCCTCATTTTATTTTATATTAATTTATTTTAATTTAATGTTATAAAATTAAATTTTATATCTTATATCAAAATTCAAATGTTATATTAAAAATTAAAAATTAATTTATGTTATATCATAATCAAGTGTTATATTAAAATTTATAAAATTAATTTTATATTATATCAAATGCTATGTTAATTTTATGTTATAAGATTAATAGACATGAATAATAAGATTAAAATTTCATGTTATATTAATTAGAAAGTAGCATATAATAGATATAATATAGTATAAAAAATCATATGTAATTTAAAAAATCATATAAAAAATATTTTATTTATAATTTAACAAATTAAAAATATATATCTACCAATTTGTTTAGATTTGAACTAGTATCCTAAATATTAAAATCAGAATCGGACCTTTTTCTAATCGGTTTTGATTATTAGGAACTGGAAACAGACTAGACCGGTTCCAAGCTAGACCGAGCATTGTAATCTGCCACTTTCGTCTTGGTACTATCATTCATTTCCTCATGGTTGTTATGTAGTTTCATACATTAACTCATTCCTTACATTCATTTCCTTTCAATTCCTTTTCATTCATAGCATTCATTAGTCCATTTCATTTTATAAAACATCATTTCATAACATAAGCATAAACCTCATCATTTAAACATCATTTCGTAGCATCATTTAAACATCATCTCTTAACATCATTTTATAGCATCAGTTAAACACCATTCCACAGCGTCATTTAAACATCATTTCATAGCCTCAATCATAAATATCATCATTTCAATTCATTGAACATAAAGACAATAGTACTACATATAACATACATTTCACATGTATACAATTATTCTTGAGGTGCATAAAACGGAACTTCCAAAGAAGGCCAATACATACGCATATCTTTAAACGTTAATACTTTAGCATATTTTCATCAACCATGATTTCATTTTCCTTTATTGCATAAAAAGAACATTTTTCATAAAAGCTTTTCATTTTCATATCATTTAGAAAACTCCAGAAGTGTATGAACATGATACTTACCTTGACTCTATGCCATTTTTATTTCATGCAGTCCATTCATGTGCGTGTTAGATAACAACCTACATTCATACATTGATTTACATCATTTCCTTTTTAAGTGCATATGTAACTTGAATTTAGAACTTGCATAAAACTACCATTTTCTAAACTTCCTAAACTTAGACATATTCTATTATCCAAATTCATCCTCCATACATTCATTTACAAACCTCTCAAAGTCATAGCTTGTGACCTAATTGAGGTCACCTTTCAGCTTCTCTCATCCAACTTCATGGCATTACTTTAAAGCGAATTTCCATGCCTCACTTTAAAGTCCAAAGCACCAATGTTATCAACTCCACCATTCCCTTCCTTTATTCATATGTAATTCAATCCAACATTACCACATAATCATAACCAAGCATAAATATGCAATTAAAACTAGTTTTATATGCTTAAAGACCACTTATATGCATCGCCAAAAAAACTATTTCAATTGAAACTTAATTGTTTACCATTCATTCTCCAGTACATAACCTTCGCAAAACATGTACTTTAAACCCATATGTTACATGGATGATGAGTTGGGTTGGTTCTATGACTCTTTAAAGCATAACTGGTAGCTAAATTGTGCCTTTACAAAGTACCTTGAGTGGAGTATCTAATTATTGTTTGATGGAAGGGAAATTGAGAGGTGAAGGGCTAGATAAATAGCTACTGCTGCTAATTTTCTACTACTATTGCAGTTGTTGCTGCACCACTTGGATGTTATTTGTTGTCATGGCCACTAAATTTTGGTTTTTGTCATCACTTAGTAATACTATAGTGCAAATAGACTGAAGGAAAAAAAGGGAAGGTAAGAAAAATAAGTACTTTTAAGTACTAGGCGTAAAAGAACCAAAAGAATAAAAGAGTGCAACCGAAAATTAGAGAAACCTGAGAAATTACAGCATTGCTACTGCTTCTATTTTGCTATTGTTTATGTTGCTATTTTCGGTTGTTTATGGTGTTGCTGAGGTACATGAATGTAATACACTTATAGTTGAAGCTAAAAATAAAGAAGAAGTATAAGTTAAAGAAAATTCAAGAGACTAGAGGCTGCAAATTGTTGTTGTAATAGCTATAGAATTGTTGGATTGTTTCATATGTGCCATTATGCAGCAACTATTTGACACTTCTAAAGATTTTCGTTGATTCTTATACAAGGGGTCTTGAATGATGCGGAAAATTATGGCTGGAGAGGAGAATTCAAAAAGGTGAAAGGGCTGGAATAGATCATTACATCTGTTAAGGTTTTCTTATTGTCATGCAGCTGCAACTATTGTTATTTGCATCACTCTTAGCTGTTGGGTTCAAAAGGACCATAATAAAGATGAATTAAGTGGCTAGTTGAAGACTTGGGCAGCAACTATACATGAAGGAAAGTAAAATTTTATAGTTCTAAAATTGGATCCATGGTGTAGTATAGTAGGCTCACGTATTACACTGTTTTGAATGTTTAACAACCTAACATGGAGGATTGGTCAAATGGTAAAATAAGATTTATAAGAGGGTTGCAACAGAGCTGGTTGCTAACATGAAACAAAACCAAACCTACAAAAATAGCAAGTATATTGTAGTTTGATCTCATGTGGACAATCAATAGTTTAGGCCATTTTCTTGTTGTAAATCTTCACTTCTTCAATTATACTCTTATCTACATGATCCATGGGCCTAAAAAACCCCTTAGTGCCTTCATTGTTTTAGGAACAGGCCAGTCAAGAATGGAGGAAATCTTTGTTAGATCTGGGCCTCACCCCACTCCCAGAGATAATATGACCCAAATAATCCACCTCAGTCGCCCCAAACCTATTGCAAACAATGCTGCAGAATAGATAAAATTGTTAAGTGTGCAAGGTGCTCTACAAAATCTTGGTTATAAACCAAGATATCATCAAAGAATACTAACACAAACTTTTTGAGATAAGACTTCAAGACATGATTCATCAACTCTTGGAAAGTGGCAGGTGCATTGGTAAGCCCAAATGGCATTACCAAGAACTCATAGTGGCCCTAATGAGTTCTAAATGCTATTTTAGCAAGATCTTCCTCTCTCACCCTTATTTGATGATAACCTGATCTAAGATCAAGTTTGGAAAAAACCTTTGCACCATAAAGCTCATCAAGTAAACTATCAATGACAGGAATAGAGAATTTGTCTTTGATAGTTTCTTGATTGAGAGCTCAGTAGTCAATTCACATCCTCAAAGTTCCATAAGCTTTTTTAACTAGTAGAAAAGGTGAGGAAAATGGACTTTGGCTATGCCTTATAACTCCATTCTTCAACAAATTTTGTACAATCTTCTCAATCTCAGATTTCTAGTAATGAGGATATCGATCAAGCCTTACTGGCACTGGTGAAGTTCCATCTTTCAACACAATCTGATGGTCAAAGGCCCTAGATTGAGGTAAAATTAACCAACTTGCTCATCAAACACAGACTTAAACTCCTGCAAAACCTCTTCCACTACTACTTGCAACTCAACAAGTTCTTCCTTAGACTCTATTGCTACTAATTGTAACAACCAATATTGCTTCCTAATAAAAGAAGACTTCAATAGATTAGCACTAACTTCCAACTCAACTGTATTAGAAACAAGCCCTGCAGTGATAGCTTCTTCCCATTCACCTTAAACTGCATAGACATATTAGTAAGATCCTAATGGATGGGACCTAATGTCTTGTGCCACTGGACACCCAACACAATGTCACACCCTCCAAGAGTCAGTACATAGAAAGGAACCAAAAACTTAGTCCCTTGAACTCTTATAACTTCTTCACACCTGCCTTGACTTAGTATCTTAGTATCATTTGCCAATTTGACTTGGAGTCCCGCATCCTTTACTTCCTTCAAATGTGATGCATCTACCACTAATGGATCTAAGAAGTTATGAGTACTTCCTGAATCTACCAGAATCTCAACAAAGAATGAGCCAATCTTACCCAATAGTTTCATAGCATTACTATTGGTACATCCAGAAATAGCATGAATTGAGACCTCAAGCTCTTCAGACCCACATTCATCAACTACTTTAGCTTTTGGTACCAACTCTCCCCCCATATTCTGTAATACCTCATCCTCAGCACCATTATCCATATATAACAAATACACCTTCGGATTTTTGCACACATGATTGAGGTTCCACTTCTCATCACAGTGATAACACAATCCATTCTTCCTTTTCTCATCCATCTGAAAAGAAGTGACATTTCCAATTGGAGCAGTCTTTCTTTGCACCCTACTAGCTGCATCTACTACATTATTAGCAGGCCATTTGTCATCATAGTTCACATTTTGTTTCCAAGATCTCGTAGAGGATAAAACATACTCCTCTTGCATTTTTGCCAACCCAAAAGCAGCTCCAAGATTAATTGGGTTAAACATTTTAACTGGCAGTCTCATCTCATCTTTTAAATCACTTAAGAAGCAACTGAGTTTATGCCTCTTAGATAAACCTTTCAACCTATTTGACAAAGCTTCAAATTATGCTTTATACAAAGTAACAAAAGTAGTTTGTTTTAATTTCGTTAACGCCTCCATTGGGTCATCATATGCTGATGGCCCAAATATGACTTGCAACACCATAACCAAAGACTCCCAAGAATTAAACTAACCAGAATCTAAGGCATCTTGGTATCAAATCAATGCCTCTCCTTCCATGTAATAGGAAGCTACCAATAGCTCACAACAGGATCACTACCACCAAAATGTGGAAAGTCCAAACGGAAAACCCTTTGAACAACACTTCTATCCTCATGACTTTTAGGTTCATTAGACCCATCCCTATGAGAATTAACATGCGAAGATTCAACTAAAGAACGTAGCATATTAGAAACTTGATCTAACCTTTCTGATATAGCAGTAGTCGCTTGTTGGTGATTCTCCAATTGCCCCTGAACCATTTCTTGATGCTTTTGTGATCCATTTTGTAATCTCTCGTACCTTGTGCCATTGTAGGATCAACCACTGCTGATACCACCCAGCAACCCTCTCCACCTCTTTAAGGCCTTGCCTAGGCTAGAAGAAAAAACTTGCTTACAGCAAACAGTTACTCCCACCCCTTTGGTTGAAGAGAGAGAAATAGACAAAATATGTTTTGGTACTTATCAATATATTCACTACGTAAAGAGGCCCTAAAGCAGTTACTAGTAGAACACTAGGACATATTTGCGTAGAGCCATGAAGAGATGCTAGGAATAGATAATAACATTATAGAGCACCACCTTTGCGTAGACCCCACGCACAAGAAAGTATGCCAGAAAAGAAGATTGTTGAGTGCTGAGAAATACACTATCATCGTCGACGAAGTAGCACACTTACTTGCCTCCGATGTTATCAAAGAAGCCCATTAATCCGAGTGGCTGTCTAATGTTGTCCTTGTGAAGAAAGCGAATGGGAGATGGAGAATGCGTGTAGACTTCACTGACTTAAACAAGGCTTACCTGAAGGATAGTTTCCCCTTACCACGGATTGAGGTTATCATGGATGCCAATGCAGGGCATAAGATGTTGAGCTTTATGGATGCCTATTCAGGCTATAATCAAATCTGAATGCACCCAACGGACATGGAGAATACATTGTTTATTACGGATCAGGGACTTCATTGCTACCAAGTCATGCCATTCGATTTGAAGAATGCATGGGCAACCTACTAGAGGTTGGTCAACCAAATGTTTAAAGAACAAATAGGAAGATCGATGGAAGTGTATGTAGACAATTTATTAGTGAAAAGTAAGGAACCCACTCAATATCTGGCCAACCTGAGGGAGGCTTTCATAATCCTATGCCAGTATAAAATGAAATTAAACCGAGGGAAATGTGCATTTAGGGTCAGGTCAAGGAAGTTCTTATGTTTCATTGTATCCGACAAAGGAATCGAAGCCTCTCACGAAAAGATTGAGGCAATCCTGAACATGAAGCCTAAATGACACTCAACGACTGGAGAGAAAGGTAGCTGCCCCGAGCAGGTTTGTTTCTAGGTTAATGAACAAGTGCCTCCCCTTCTTTAAGGTATTACAAAAGGTACACCCTTGGAATGAAGAATGTGATGAAGCCCTCGAAAGACAGAAGTAACACTTGGCTAACCCACTAGTTCTGAAGCAACCAGAAAAGGGCGACATAATTTACGCATATTTGGCAGTTTCTCCACACGTCGTCTTAGCCGTTTTAATTAAAGAGGAAGGAGCCACTCAACTGCCTATGTACTCTATAAGTCACGAGCTTAGAGGAGCAAAAATGAGATACCCACGACTGGAGATGTTAACCTTCGCCTTAGTAATAGTGGCTAAGAGACTGTACCCATACTTCCAAGCTCACACGATAAGGGTGCTTGTAGAAAGCCCGCTGGCAAAGGTATTGCAAAGGCCAAATAGCTCAGGAAGGTTGTTAGGGTGGTCGGTTGAGTTAAGTGAGTTTGATATAGAAGATCTGTCAAGAAAGGCGGTGAAAGGGCAAGTATTGGCTGACTTTGTGGCCGAGTTTCCAAATTTCCCCTAGAAATAGTGGTAGCTCTGACAGGGAAGCCATGAGCTTTATTTCTAGACAGTTATTCTTGCCGGGCAGAAGGAGAGATAGGAATCCACATAATTAATCTCAATGGTCAAGAATATCATTACATGGTGACCCTTACCTTTAAAACAACAAACAAGGAAGCAGAGTATAAGGCACTGGTGGGTGGGTTTTAAGTAGCCACAACATTGGGCACAACCGAGGTAGAGGTAAAATCCGACTCACAGGTGGTAGTTAACCAGGTATTGGGGCTATATGCCACTAAGGGAGAGAAGTTAAAGAAGTATCTAGCCTGAGTTTGAAAGGTGTGCGATCGGTTTTCTTACTTCAACATATCCTAAATATCTAGAGAAGATAACACAGTGGTGGACAGACTTGCACGCACATCATGAGGGATGGAGCAAGCACCCCTCATTTGGCAGGTTGAAAAGAGGGTCGTTGAAGTTCCAGCAATAGCGTCAGAAGTGTGCATGATGGGCTAAGACATTCTCGAATGGGCCAAGACATTCCCGAATGGGCCAACGACATGGTTAGTTATCTTGACGTAGGCAAGCTCCCTGAAGGAAAAGAAGAGGTAAGAAAGACAAGAAGGAAGGAGACAAGATTTATGCTTATAGACGGGGTTCTCTATAAAAGGGGCTTCGTCGTCCCCTAACTACAGTGCATCTCTCCACAATAGTTACAATATGTTCTGGCTGAGATAAACAAAGGAATATGTGGAAATCATTCGGGCGGAAAGGTGCTAGCTAGGAAGGTGGTAAGAGTTGGATACTATTGGCCCAACGCACTCAGAGACGCCCAAGAGTTTACAAGAAAGGGCATCAAGTGCTAGATGTACGCACTAGTCTCCCACACCTCTCAGAAGAGTTAACTCCTATGACCGCTCCTTGGCCGTTTGGCCAATGAGGGGTTGATTTAGTTGGGCCTTTCCCTTTCAGGAAGAGGAGAGTAAAGTTCATGATTGTGGCAATTGATTACTTCACCAAATGGGCAGAGGCAAAGCCGCTGGCAAACATAACAAGCAAAGCCATGACGAAATTTCTGTGGAAGAATGTCATCTGCTGATATAGAATTCCACAAAGCGTAGTCTCAGACAACGGACGCTAGTTTGACTCAGATTACTACTAGGAATGGTGTGCCGAGCTAAAAATACAAGTACTCCTCTCTAGGGTGCCCACAAGCAAAAGGGTAAGTAAAGGCGACAAATAAGGCGTTACTAGCAATTCTAAAGAAGAAACTCATAGAAAAGAAAGAGGAGTAGTGGAAGAATTACCATGAGTGTTATGGGTGTATAGAACCTCAATAAAGACACCCACTAGAGAAATCCCATTCACACTGGCGTACGGGTGCAAGGCCGGACCCCCAGTAGAAGTAGGGCTACCAAGTTTCCAAACTCTCCATTTCTCTACGCCCCGAAACAACAAAGCTATGGTGGAATATCTCAACCTTCTAGAAGAAGAAAGGGAGGCGATTGAGGTCAGAATGTTACATGAGAAGAGAAAAGTTGAGCAATAGTTCAACAAGAGAGTAAAGCTTAGAACCTTCAAGATAGGGGACTGGTCCTAAAGAAGAGTGGAGTAACCACCAAAGAAGAAGGCAAGTTGGGAGTGACCATAAGTAGTAGTGGCCAACCATAAGCCAGAGTCCTACCACCTAAAGGACAGCCAAGGCAAAAAATTGCACCATCCCTAGAATGTAGAGCACTTGAAGAAATTCTACCCATGATAACACTTTACTCTCTACTCTTACATCCCTTATTTTTGCAAGTTTTTATGTTTGTTGATCATTTGTTGGAACCCCATCATTATTTTATCATAATATGAATAAAGTGCTCATTTTAACCCTTAAACACCAATGACGAGCCTAAACGACGTGCGGTGCCATGAAAAAAAGGAGTGGAGGTCATCAGACCATGCCAACCTTAAACACCAACGACGAGCCTAAACGACTCGTGGTGCCATGAAAAAAGGGAGTGGAAGTCATCAGAATACACCACCCTTAAATACCAATGATGAGCCTCAATGACTAGTGGTGCCATGAAAAAAAGGCACGTAGATTATCAGACCACGCCACCTTTAAACACCAATGACGAGCTTAAACGACTTGCGGTGCCATGATAAAAGAGAGTGGAGGTCAATAGACCACGCCACCCTTAAACACCAATGCTAAGCCTAAATGACTCACGGTGCCATAAAAAAAGGGCGTGGAAGTCAACAGACCATGCCATCCCTGGTTGGCTGCTAGGGAGCCATGAGCCTCAGAGAGGTCAACCTTAGCCAACCGCCCCTTCTCCAGTGAAGCCGTTAGCTCTTGCATAAGCCCTTGGTTATGATCCTGAGAATTGGAAAGCTCATGGTGAACAGAGTCCAACTCCTAGTTATGGGCTAGAAGATCAAAGTTAAGGCGACCTTGTTCGAACTCAAAATCCCTTTGAATCAGGGAGATTTAAGCCTTAGCGAAGTCCCACTCTAACTCCAACATCCCCTGGGCAAAGTCTTCTCTAACCTTCACTGGCACAACGAAGTTCATCATGAAGGTGAAAAACTTCATCTTGGAGGATTTCCAGGTCGTTGGATAGAGCGCGGGCACAGTCATCAGCCTGCTCCAACACTACCGCCATCTTTACCGTTTAGGCCTTCCACCTTTCGAACGCTGCCTTGGCGTATAAGCAAAACTTACTCGAACTTCCTCCTCTAAATTAGCCCAATCTGCCATGATCTAGGTTGTTAAGTCGTCGACACCCTACAAAAGGCAAACACCAAAACAAAATAACTAGCAAGCAAACAAACAAGTGAAGCAAAAAAGGGTCACAAGCAATTAAGATTACCCCAAAAAGAAACTTCCTCTGTCAATCAACCATTTTTGCATTGGCTTCACCTTGTGCAGTAGTGGAGGAAGAGGAAGCACCACCCCGAATCTCCTAAGGATCACGACCACCGTGAGGCAAAAAAGTCCTAAGAGGCACAACAGCTAAGTCAGTCCCCCCCTCAAAGGGACCACCAAGATCTCCCAATGGGCATTCAGTACTATTGTAAGCTAGGTCCACATCAACCAACAAACGCCCTCGCCCATGAGGCCGTCCAAGGAAATGCCGCCCCTCCAAGAGAGAGGACCTACTCTCCCCTCCAAAAGAGGAAATAAAAGGAGAAGGAATAGAGAAGTGCTCACCATTCATCCCCCCCAGAGATGGTAGTTAGGAGCGACTGAGGAAGGGAGCCTCCTGCCTCAGCATCTTCATGAACTTCCTCTATAAGAGGAACTTTATCATCATCCTTGCCACCCTGACTATCTGCGTTGCCTGGTAGGACAACCCCTTGACTCGCCTCAAGGGAGGTATCTATCTCTCCACCTAGGTTGGTTTCTATTTCCTTGTCGTGCTCGCTAGTGTTCACTTGGTGGACAGGAGCCTCCTTTTCACCCAAAAGGGGGCTTGCCTCCCAACAACAGCCTCCTCTACAATAGAATCAAAACAAGGGTGGCTGTAACATCAGCACTCAACTCGCCATCCCCCACCAAATTCTCAAACATTGGGAACTTAAAGACGGAGCAGGCCTAGAGCAAACCATGGCATACATGATGCTCCCCACATTGCTAGCATATGGAATTTTTTCCATAAAATTTTACTCCTCATCAATTTTAGTTGCTTGACTGATTGATAATTTTGAATGCTGCCCAATAGGAGTACTCACTGTTTTACTTGATCCATACCAAACCTGTTGAGCACTTTAGAAATGTATGACTTTTGAGATAAGTAGAGATGCCTTTTATTCCTTTCTCTTGTTATCTCCATGCCCAAGATCCTCTTAGCTGGACCTAATTCCTTCATTTCAAATTTTGACTTAAGCATACACTTGACTTGATCAAGCTGAATTTTGTCCTTACAAGCAACAAGCATGTCATCCACATATAGAAATAGATATGTTGGATTTCCTTCAATTTGCTTGTAGTATACACATCTATCATATTTGCTCCTGTTGAAACCATTATGAATCATGTGAGAATGAAATCTTTTATACCAATGTCTTGGTGACTGTTTAAACCCATATAGTGATTTCTTTAATAAACACACTTGATCCTTTGTGGTTTTAGTAGTGAAGCCTTCAAGTGGTTGCATGTATATAGTTTCTTCAAGTTCTCCATGCAAGAAAGCTGTCTTAACATCTAGTTGTTCCAAGTGCATATCCTGGCAAACCACAAATGACAGTAAGAGTCTTATTGAACTGTGTTTAACCATAGGACTGAAGATTTCATCATAATCCACTCATTCTCTTTGTGTAAACCCCTTAGTTACTAACCTATCTTTGTACGTAGGTAGTTCAACCCTTGTTATGCCCTCTTTCCTCTTATATATCCACTTAAACCCAATCAGTTTCTAATTCCCTGGTTTTGGAACCATTTGCCAGGTTTTATTTTTATTTAAGGACTCAATTTCCTCTTGCATTGCAAGCATCCATTTATCTGCTTCTTTGCTAGCCATGGCTTCCTTAAAGGGCCTTGGTTCCATCTCAATTATTTCTTCAACCACTATAAGAGCAAAGGCTGTCATCTTAGCCTGTCCATACCTATGTGGAGGTCTTATAATTCTTCTTTCCCTGTCTCGAGCAAGTTGGTAAATCTTCTCTCCACCTTGATTATGACCTCTGAACTTGAGTTCTCAGCTGTTCTAACCTGAGTTTCATGATTACAAGGTGAACTCATTGAATGCTTTACCTCAAGTTGCATATCAGTTGTGGTAGGTAGGTTTCCCTAACATTCTATGTCTTTCTTTCCTGCCATTTGCCTTTCATTGAATGTTAAATCTATACTAATAATACACTTATGTCTTCCAGGCTCATTAATCCACAATTTATATCCCTTCACACCTTCAGGATATCTCACAAAAATGCACTTAAGTGCTCATGGTTCCAACTTGTCAGTTTTGGAGTGTGCATATGCAACACATCTAAATATTCTTAGGTGGTCATACTCTGAGGGCTTTCCAGACCACATCTCTTGTGGGGTTTTGAACCCTAAGGCTGAGGATGGGCATCTATTTATGAGATGCACTGCTATGACATCAACCTCACCCTAGAAAGCTTTTGATAACCCTGATGTCATTAGCATGCATCTCACCTTCTCTAAAATGGTTCTATTCATCCTTTCAGCCAAGCTATTTTGTTGAGGGGTTTCCCTTACTATTTTATGCCTAGCCTAGCCACCCCTTCCCTTTTACAGAAGTCATTAAAGTCGTTTGATAGATACTCTAAGCCATTGTCAGTTCTCAATTTCTTAATTTTTCTGCCAACTTGATTTTCTACTAGAGTTTTCCATTCTTTGAATTTAGCAAAAGTGTCACTTTTATTTTTCAGAATATAAATCCACATATTCCTAGAATAATCATCAATGATTTTCAGAAAATACCTGGCTCCTCCATGTGAGTTTACTATGGCTAGTCCCTATAGATCTGAGTGTATATAGTCCAGGGTCTATTTGGTTTGGTGTGTTGCTTTGCTGAAACTCACTCTGGAAGACTTCCCAAGTACACAGTCCTCATAGAAGGATGATTGCCTGAGTTTCCCTTCCCCCAACAGGCCTTGTTTTTCAAGTTCCAGTAAACCTTACTGACTAATATGGCCCAGTCTTCTGTGCAATGAGAGAACCTTATTTTCTTATCTGTATTGAGCAAGAGCTACCTCACCAATTACAGTCTTGCCTATGAGTGTGTAGAGTCCATTTTTTATTACCCTTTTCATCACTACCAATGCCCACCTTGAGACCTTAAAAGTCCAAGATTCTGATCTGAAAGTACAACCAGATTGATCTAGCATTCCTAAAGAGATTAAGTTTCTCTTCAACTCAAGTATGTATCTTACTTCTTTGAGTATCTTCTCCATTCCATCATGCATTTTCAATTTTATTGACCGAATTCCCAGAATTTTACAAGATTTGTTATTTCCTAGAATTACATGATCCCCATCCAAGATTGTAAAAGTCTCAAACCAAGACCTCGGGGGGCACATATGAAATGAGCACCCTGAGTCTAGGATCCATTCTTTCCTAGAATCCACCTCTAAGACATTTAATACTTCAGCATTGTCATAACCATCTAAAACAACAGCTGCCTTCCCTCCTCCTTAGGTTTGCTCCCCCCTTTTTGTTTCCTTTTAGGACAATCCTTTTTAAAGTATCCCTCTTTATCACAAATAACGCATTTTAGTTGTTTACCTTTAGATTTGGATAGTTGTTGTTCCTTCCCTTGTGACTTGGTTTCTCAGACCTACCCCTTACATTCAAACCTTCTCCAGTTTGATTTTGACCTCACCCTTATTTTGCCACTCTCTTGTGTGCAAAACAAATTATACTTCTTCTAATTACAAACTCTCTCTACCATACATCTTGGTTTCCTTAAGGTTTGCATAAGAAGAATCTAAAGAGGTCTTCAATAGAATAGCTTGATCCTCATCATCAATCTTTATGTCTATGTTTGCAAGATCCAAGATAATCTTGTTAAATTCATTAAGATGTTCTTCCATAGACATACTTGGAGTCATTTTGAAAGTGTAGAGCTTGGTCTTCTTATGGAGTTGATTTGCCAAAAATTTGGTCATGTACAGGCTTTCCAATTTAAGCCAAAGTCCTGCTGCAGTGTCTTCATTGGCAACTTCCCTCAAAACTTTGTCACCAAGGGAAAGAATGATGGTACTATGAGCCTTTTGCAAGACTTGTATTTTTTTTCTTATCTGATAAAGGACTATGGTTCTTTTCATCAAGAAGTGCATCTTGAAGGCCCTGTTGAACTAGTAGTGCTTTCATCTTAATCCTCTACAAACCAAAATCATTCTTTCTAGTGAAGTTCTCAACATCAAACTTGGCTGTCCTCATCGAAACTTGGCTCTTGATGCCACTTGTTGTAATCTTTTCACTGCCTTGTATAAGACAAAATTGATATGCCAAACTTTCAAGAACTTCACAAAAAATTAAAGAACAGTAAACAATACATAAAAGATTACATGGTTCGATCCTAATGATCTACATCTACGGCATGAACATCTAGGAGCTTTCTTTATTATAGAAGATGATTTATAGCTTTGAGTTTTCAAGATAACAACTTAGTGAATCCTTCCCTTTACAACGAAAATCTCTCTCTCTCACTCTTGTTTTCTCTCTATTTCTCTCATGTACATCTTTTAGAATGAATATTACTTACTAAATGAGTTACACAAACTCCCTTATATAGTAATACAATAAAATGACCCTGTGGTCTCTCTGTTTGCTCGAGTCTTGATATGCTACAGTCTTGATATCATATTATCATGTGTTGGGATCTAATTGGTTGCCACCACATTTAAAAAAATCCATTTACAAAAATGGAGTATACAAAATCAATGGGTTGAAACCCAAACAAACCGAGCAAAATGAATGTAGAAAAATCAAGTTTAGGGTTTCAAATTTTACCTTGTTGTTGGTATATGATCTACAGAGAAATTCTGAACAGCTGCTGGAAAGAAAAGAGTTGTGGGAAGGACAAAGAAAAGAGCTGTGTGGGAGATAAGAAAGGAAAATGAGAAGGCACACAATTGTGCATTCTAGATTCAGTCTTTGCACGGGTGATACAGAGGGAAGAACCTGGAATATCTGACATGAGAAGGAACCACCATTCCAGGAGATACACTAGCGAGAAGGAAAAGGGAAATGAAATAATAAAATATTAGGATGAAGATTGCCATAGTTACTTTCATTATGAAAAATGTGATGAAGTTACTATAGCTTAAATTTTATATGAAAAGTCTTTAGTTAATTCAATATGGGTTCAATTTAGGTAATATTCTTTAAAATATGAAGAGCACTTACATTTGGCTAATTCAATACTAATTGCTCAGAAGTGGTGTACAGCAATGCATTTCGTAGGAACCACGTTAGCACGGTAAAGAGTGATACGTGGGAACATATTCATACTGCGTGTCAATTAGATTAGACGTGAAGAGTTCAAATTCTTGTATGAACCACGTTAGCACGGTAAAGAGTGATACGTGGGAACATATTCATTCTGCGTGTCAATTAGATTAGACGTGAAGAGTTCAAATTCTTCCCTTTCGTTATGGGCCCATTTCTGTCGCCCTTAGACTTGCATCGAGTTGGACGGGCCGGTGGGTGGACAGCCACTCTTCCTTCAATAAAACATAGAGGCAGGCCCGACTAGCGGTCTTATGAGGCCACCAAAGGCTCTTGGTTCCTGCCTCTTCGGGTACACCTTTAAAAACAAAGAAAAAGAAAGCGAAGAGGAGGAAGTTGTAAGCAAGGATCTATTTGACTATGAGAACGAAGACTCGCCTCGGGGGCCGGCCTAGACCCTGCACCTCGCCTACCGCCACTACCAATAGGGCACTTCCTCTATTCCACGATCAGGTACTTCATCTTAATTTATTTTTATCTATGATGCTATTTATGCTGTATGCATCGATGCATGTCTGTGTCTATGGTTACCATTTTCAACTAGGGTTCCCGAATATCATATTTTAGAATTTTAACTTGTTCATTAATGTTTCCCGCTTCGCAAAAATCGTATTTATTCGTTTCACAGCCGGAGGATTTTATGCAAACAATTATACATGAAATGTCGAGTGCGTGCAACGAGGGGCTTCACGATGATGTAGCTCTTAATTTGAATGAAGATACTGTTGATTGTATGGAGATAGATTCTTTCAAGGAGCGGACTTGTATAAGGTGCAATCGAGGTGGAGACGTCTTGGTTTGTCGCGAAATTGGCTGCCCAATTGCTCTTCACGACAAGTGCGTGTGCTTTAAGCCTAAATTCGATGGCTTTGGTCGCTTTTACTGTCCCTATTGTTCCTACAAACGAACAATGGTAGAAACTGGACAATTTAGGAAAAAGGCTATGTTGGCAAAGAAAGCTTTGTTGAAATTTGTTGGTGCGAATGCTGTAGGTGGGAATGGGCAGAAGCTGGAGGACAGTGGTGAAGCTAAGAGGAAAGAGTCCAATGTATCCTTACCTCATGTGCGAAACCAAAACAGCCCTCTTCATGAGAAATGTGTGTGGGTGGAGGATATACAGGATGACAGATGTGAGGCACATGATAGGGTGATTGATGAACTTCACACAAATCATTCTATACCCAATTCTTGTAGTAATGTACATTTCAGAGAAGAAGAGATCGTACTAGATTTTACAGAAGAAAAATCCAATGATGTGAACATATCTGAAGCACATCTGTCTGATTTTATAGAAGACGGAGAAAGACTACAAGCAGAAGATGCATCACGAATGGATGAAAGTCGGAATGAAGGAAGTTTTGAAGAGGATGAAGAGAAAGCAGAGCCTTTGACTACTTGTCACTCGGATGAGGTGATGACTGTAGATGAGGGACTTCATGCATCAAGAGAAGGATCACATGATGGACTTGAGGCATCTGCAGAGAATAAAGGCAAAAGGGATGGTGAACAACAATTGCAGCCAGAAGCACCAACATCTAGGCCAAAGCGTTTCAAACAAAGAGCTCAAAAAAAGGCACGGCCCCAGAATGCTGGTTTACAAAAGAAATCATCCCCTCATAAATATATGACTCCAGAAAAAGATTCTAGGAAACCAAATGAGGATGTTGCTACCTCTAAAAACAAAAAAGTTACTGCCTCCAACAAGTCAAGACAACCCAGGGAGTCACCTAAAAAATTGTAAGTTATTCATTTTATCGTGTATTTTCTTATATGGTTTAGTGTGGTGAATGTGAAAATCTGGAGTAAGAATAGTACAAAGAGTAGTATTAGGTGTGTGCCTACAATTATTGGTATATTGATATATTGTCCTAACTTGCAGCATGAAGATGACTTTTCCTAATGTGAAACGAAAGAGATTATTCTGGACAGCTGAAGAGGAAGATATGTTAAAGGTTTGAGCTTCTGGACATAGTATTCCTAATTGTTTTGCCCTCAGGAGATAGAATCAACGAATATCATTGAGTGCGACCTCATTTTGTTACTATTATCAACACTCTCTCTCGCCTTTAGTAAGATTTCTCACAATGTTTATTTTATAAAATATTTCTTTGAGAAAACAAAATTTATGGCCAAACGGAAATAAGATATATCTGCTCTGTTTTTGTACTCTCGACAATAGAAAAGCTTCAAGAATCCATTTGTATGAAATCACATTAGTATTCAGGCTCATGTGCAAATCAAGACAGGTTTTCATGGATATAGCTTACAGAACAGAGAATAGAGCATAAATAAAAGATTTATTTCATGTTTGAAAACATGTGAGCACTGAATTTCTATGTTAAAGGTATGAGTTTCTGGACATAGTCTTCCTGCATGGCTAGATCCATAGTTGCTAATTGTTTTGACCTTGGAGATAGAATCAAAGAATATCATTGAATGCAATCTCATTCTCATTAATATTAGCAACACTTGCCCCTTTAATAAGATTTTTCACATTGTTGGTTTTGTAAAATCTTTGTTTCTAATATATATATATATACACATGTATATATATGTATATATATATAATGGCCTTACTGTGTCCGGTGGTTGTGTCGTCGGCAGCCTTGTGCCGGGAGTGCATTTGCGATTTGAAGAGGCTTTGCAGCTGGATCCGACATCCTTTGGAGGATCTTTGTCCAGTGGGGTGGCACAGAAGGGGGTGATGGATGTGTCTGGGCCGCCTCCTTCCATCATGGTGGCGATAGCGACGCCACTGGCACCAGCACTTTTAGAACCCTTGCTCGATCGCACAGAGCAAAGGACGGGGGTGCAGCGGTATGGGCTGGTAACCTGTGAGGAGCCACAGAACAGGCTGATGCCGCTATCTGGGCTGCTGGAACCCTTCTCTGACTCTCAGAAACTGGTAACCTCGCCGGAATATGTCTTTGTAGCCAAAAAACCCTTCCCGACTGCTTTCAACTGTGCAGAAATGATGGGCAACTCAAAGGAAGCTGAAAGGAAGGGGCTATGGTAGTATGTGAGCTTCCAAGTGGAGTGGAGATGATGGATGAAATGGGGGAGGATGCAGTGAAGGGCAGCTGCTGTGTTGAGGGGATAGAACCTACTCCATTGAACTTGTTCCATCCGAGGGGTTCAGATTAGGTTATTCAAACAACTATGGAGCTCAAACATGTCGTTGGGATTAAATGCGTGGGTTTTGAAGATGAATTTTTGGCACTTCTCACAAGCCACGGAAGCTGGTCATTCACAAGCCACAAATAATCCCTCATTTGGTTTGGGCCAAAAGAAAGAAAGAGAACTCAAGAAGCTTACGTGGGCAATGAACGATGAGGGAGGGGAATGGAGCTCTAGCCGGGGACGTTTTAAGGGAAGGGCAACGACAGTTCCAATATGAAGCCAAAAATAATTTCTTGGAACGTAAGGGGGTTGAACGAGCAGGCCAAACGGCTCCAAGTCTGGAACTTACTTCGACAATGGCAAGGCGATATCATTTGCTTACAAGAGACCAAACTAGAATTAATTACACGGCAAATAGTTCGAAGTTTGTGGAGAGGGCATCATGTTGGGTGGTCGTATCTACCTTCCAAAGGAGCATCGGGGGGCGTTCTCATCATGTTTGACAAAAGGGTGGTGGAAAGATTAGAGAATTGTGTGGGTGATTTCTTTGTGGCCTGCTCCTTTGTGAATATAGAAGATGGGTTCCGATGGGCATTTGTAGGGGTTTATGGTCCTAATCTTGATGCGGAAAGAAGATCAAGGTGGGAGGAATTGGCGGGAATTCTTAGTTGGTGGGAGCTACCGAGTTGTTTAGGGGGGGAATTTCAATGTATCACGCTTTTCGAGTGAAAGGTCAAGTACATCCTACATCACACCCGCTACGAGTGATCCTACATCACACCCGCTATGAGTGATTTTTCTTACTTCATTTTAGAACAGGTACTTTTGGATATCCCACTAACGGGAGGATTGTTTACCTGGGGTCCAACACTCGACAACTCCCATCTTGGTCGAGAATTGATAGATTTTTGCTTGCTTCTGATTGGGAGTTACATTTTCCTGACGTAACCCAAAGACGACTAACTAGAGTGTGTTCTTATCATTTCCCTATCCTCTTGGATTGTGGAGGCATCCAAGGAGGCAGAAGGTATTTTAAATTCAAAAATATGTGGCTAAAATCTGACGGTTTTGTAGACAGGGTCAGACAATGGTGGTCCTCTTATGAGTTCTAAGGCTCTCCAAGTTTCATATTGACAAGAAAATTGAAAGCTCTGAAACAAGATTTGAAGCTTTGGAATGAATAAGTGGTTGGCAATGTGCTTTCACAGCGACGATCCCTTTTGGAGGAATTACGGGGTTTGGAGGGCGAGGAGGAGGCAAGAACTCTCACTGAATTCGAAAAAACTCGCAAGAGTCAAGTAGTCACAGATCTTGAACGAGCTTTATTGATGGAGGAGATATCTTGGAGACATAAATCCAGAGCACTATGGCTTAAGGAGGGAGACAGGTGCACGAAGTTCTTTCATAGGATGGCTAATTCGCATAAGAGGAACAATGCTATCGATACATTGATGGTTGATGGAGTAGTCTCCTCAGATCAAGTAAGTATCAAGGACCACATTGCATAGTATTATGAACACTTACTAGCTAAACAACAACCATGGAGACCTATAGTAGATGGGTTGTCTTTCTCAGAAATACATCAATAGTTTATAGGGTGGCTTGAGAGGCCATTTGATGAAGAAGAAGTAGACAAAGTCGTCCAAGGTATGGCTTTATCATGGGCTTTTTCCAAACCTGCTGGGAGGTGATCAAGGGTGACCTTATACGGGTGTTTCAAGAATTCTATAATTATGCTAGTTTCGAAAAAAGTCTCAATGCCACCTTTATAGCTTAATCCCAAAAAAGGTGGGGTCAATGGATGTTCGTGACTATCATCCTATTAGCCTGGTAATTGGGGTTTACAAGATTATTTCCAAAGTGCTAGCAAACCGATTGAGTACGGTAATGGAGAGTTTAATCTCAAAGCCACAAAATGCATTTATCAAAGGCAGACAAATTCTAGATTTGGTTGTAATTGCAAACGAAGTGCTAGATGGACAACTCAAATCCCGCGAGCCTGGGTTGATATGCAAATTAGAATATGGAAAAAGCCTATGATCATATTAATTGGAAATTCTTGCTTTACCTACTTGCAAGATGTGGCTTTGGAGAGAAATGGCCGAATGGGTGGAGTTTTGCATTTCAATGGTCCGCTTCTCTATCTTGGTGAATGGTTCACTAGTGGGTTTCTTTGACGACTCTCGTGGTTTGAGACAGGGAGATTTGCTCTCTCCGTTACTCTTTCTTTTTGTCATGGAAGCTCTTAGTAAGATGGTCAAAGGTCTTGTGAAAGCGGGTTTTCTCTATGGTTTCTCAGTGGGGAATGGTTCTCTTAATATTTTTCATTTGTTGTTTGCTGACGACACTCTCTTATTCTGTGGAGCACACCTTGGGCACATCCAATCTTTGAGGGCTTTACTTCTTTGTTTTGCAGCGGTTGCGGGTTTGAAAGTAAATCTCTCTAAGTCTGAATTGGTACCGTTGGGAAATGTTCCCCGAAGTGGCGGTTCTTGTTGCTCTTTTGTGATGTAAGGTATACTCTTTACCTTTGGAGTATCTTGGCTTACCCTTGGGAGCTTCTTTCAAATAAGAGCAGATTTGGAATGTTGTGATTGAAAAGGTGGAGCGCAGGTTGGCATCATGGAAGAGGTTGTATTTATCAAAAGGTGGTAAGACTCACATTGATTAAAAGTACTCTCGCTAACCTCCCCACCTATTTTATGTCTTTGTTTCCACTTCTAGCGAAGATCGCCAATCGTCTCGAGAAGCTACAATGTGATTTCTTGTAAAGTGGTTTGGGGGATAAGTTCAAATTCCATCTGGTTAATTGGTACATGATGTGTACTCCTTTCTCTGGGGGTAGATTGGGGATTCGAAACATGACAAAGTTCAATCAAGCCCTATTGGGTAAATGGTTGTAGCAATGCCAACAAGAAAGTGGAAGTCTGTCATAGTTGAGCGTGTTGGGGAAGTATGGGGTGGTTGGTGTTCGAATGAGGTTCGTGGCTCACATGGGTGTGTTTGTGGAAGAACATTAGCAACAGTTGGGAGACCTTCAGGAGACATACTCATATTGTAGTGGGGGATGGCTCGCGAGTCAGATTTTGGCATGATAAATGGTGCGGTGAATAGTGTCTCAAAGACAATTTTCTGATCATATTTGAGCTAGCACAAGTCAAGGATGCAGCGATGGCAAACTTGTTGGCTTTTTCTGGTGGCTTCCCTCAATAGAATGTGGAATTCATCAGGGCAGCCCAAGACTAGGAGTTGGAGGTTATTACAGAATTCTATGCAACACTATATTCCGCACGTATGACCAAGGGAACTATGGATAGGAAATTGTGGAGTCCCTCAAAGAAAAGTAAATTCACGATTAGATCATTTCACAAAGTTTTATCGAGCCTAGGCATGCCCACTTTCCCATGGAAGAGCATATGGCTGACAAAAGCTCCTTCAAAAGCAGCGTTCTTTGTGTTGATTGCAGCATTGGGAAAAATTCTCACCACAGATAACCTAAGAAGACGTCGATAAATGTAGTGGATTGGTGTTGTGTGTAAGAAAGATGGGGAATTAGTTGACCATCTGTTTATACATTGTGAGGTGGCCAGGATCATGTCGGCTGATTTTTTTTACAGGTCTTGGAGTATCATGGGTCATGCTTCGTAGATTGGTGGACTTTCTAGCATGCTGGAGAGGCCTTTGAGGAGATTCACAAGTTGCAGCAATATGGAAATTGGTTCCCATATGTATGTGTTGGTGTATCTGGCGAGAGCAAAATGAAAGAAGTTTTGAAGACCATGAGAGAACAATGGGGGAGCTGAAAGTTTTTTTCTTTAAAACATTGTTTTCTTGGGTGGGGGCCATTGTTTGTAATGGACTAAATGTCCATGACTTTCTTCTTTCAGTTGTAAACTCTAGTTAGGTATTTCTCAAGTATTCTCTCTTTGTACTTGGGATTTGCCTATTATTAATTTATTATGAATAAAACTATTTGATTACCAATAAAAAAAATAATGGCCTTACAGAAGTTAGATATATGTGCTCTGTTTTGTCCTCTTGATGATAGAAAACCTTCAAGAATGCATTATTATGAAATCACATTAGTATCCTGGCACCCATGCAAATCAAGATAGTTTTTCATGGATATAGCTTAGAAAAGAGAATATAACATAAATAAAAGAAGTAACCCTGAGAGGTAGCTCAGTTGGTCAGGCCTTGGGTTTGCTCCCCAATAGTCACCAGTTTTAGTCCCCTCAGGGCCACTGATGGTTTACCTGGCCGTTAATTTCAGGACACCATGGGATTAGTCGAGGTGCGCGCAAGATGGCCAAGACACCCACGAATATAAAAAAAAAAATTAATAATAAATAAATAAAAGAAGTTTTTGAAAACATGTGACCACTGAGTTTCTTCATTACCTTTGTCATTTTCTTCGAGTTCCACTTCAACGACTATGTTTTGTTTGTTTCCAAGCTTTTACTAGAATTTCCTCAACTGGGTCATGTATGTTAATGAGCTAAGAAATACAATACTTATAGGATTTTTTGAAACTGCTTTCTGAGGCAGGTTTCTTTTTAAAAAAATGCAAGTGCAAAAATACATCAACAAACGTTTACCGAAAACATGGAAAACAATTATTAAACAATTTGTTCTTGTGTGTGTGTTGGGAACACGGGGGAGGAGGAGGTTATGCGTGCTTTATATTCCAGAATGCAGTAGTATACATGATGTTGGGCTTGATCTCACCTTGAACAAAAGAATGGTGGGCACCAACCACATCAATGCTTGGAATATCCCGGGCGAACACTTGGAACATCCTGAGCGAGCAATGGCACTTGGGAAACAATCCAAGCAGCCACTTAACCACCAGCACTCAGAAAGTCCCAAGTGAGCAATGCAGCTTGCTTGAAAGAAAAGCAAGGCAGGCACATAACCCTGCACATAGAGAGCCTTAGACGAGCAATGAGCCCACCTGAGTAGCAATCAAGGTGAGTGGCCATGAGGCTTGTTTGGACTGTAAACGCATAGCCCGGACACACAAGGATTAGTGAAGGGAAGCAAGGCGGGTGCTTAACCTGCCCACACTAGGAGCATTTTGGGTGAGCAATGAAGCTCCATTGCTTGCCTGCATCATGGCAAGCAATAAAACTCGCCCTGAGGCATAAACCTTTCCAATGTCGGGCTTGGCAACACGGGCCTATGACCCATGTGGGGACTTTAAACTCCAATAAATTGGGGTTCGGCCCATTGGAAGCCTATTACCAGGGGATAAATGGAAAGTTGACTGACGAAAGTGATATAAGTAGGACTCAACTAATCTAAAGAAGAAAGGAGACCTCTATTATTTATAAGGGTAGGCATTACTTGAGTGATGCCTCTTCATGTGGTGGATTTCTTGGCTAGCTGGCAAGGTGTAGCAAGATGTGGAGGCAGTACAGCTGAGTGGAGGATGATTCCTTTGTGTTTATTTTGGTGTTTATGGCTTGAGAGAAATGAGGTGTTTCAAAGATTGTGAATGCACAAAGGGGGAATTTAGGGATTTTTTCTTTAGTACTTTAAATTTTTGGGTAAACAATCTTGTGAGGGATATGGATATTTGTAATGCTTTATCTTAGTACTGTTTTGCTCTAGCTTGTATTTAGGTGTATTCTCTTGTATACTTGGACTATGCCTATTTACTTGGAATAAAATCTCTTATTACTTATCAAAGAAAGAAAGGAGACCCCTATAAAAGGAGGGAACCGCTACAAACAAGGAGATCGGATAACTCTAGAAGAAAAGCTTCTCTACCATCTTGGGGGATTCTCTCTCCAGAACGAAGGAGTATTCTTCAACCTCTTAGGAACCCTTATTTCTCCATTGTATCGAGAACTATGAAAGGCTATGAGAGACTGTAAATCACCCAAGATAGTGGATTTGTAATGCTCCAATGGAAAGCCCAAACCACATGACTTATACTCCAAAAGGACGAGTCAATGATACAATTGGAACCTCATTAAAACATTATATAGAGCAAAAACTTCTCATTCCCAAACAATGTGAGATCCCATACACTACATACCACTATCCTTATCATATGGGGTATCACAGGATTTCACCCCCAAACGACTTGTAGACGTAGGCTTTTATGCTGAACCATGTAAATCTCTATGTCTTTCTTTATTTACATGTTATATGCTTTATTTACTATTTATTTCATGGATAAGCATGTAAGAATCGTATTAATGCCCAAACCACACTGTAGGCCATTCAACTGTATTGTTGGGCTCCAATCTTGTCGGAAAAATGCATCAACATATGAAAAGAAGGTGGTTTGAAAGAAAAGCAAACAAATTAAACAAAAAGGAAATCTAAAAAATGAAAAAGACCACTTAGCATTCACCTGAACCATCCAGAACTAAAGGGATTGCCGAAGGTTGTTTTGAGCTCTAGCAAGCTTAAAGGAGATGTCCTGTTCAGATACTACTCTTCTTTTCTTTTTTCTGAGTTCCAAGGATAAATTAGTATTTTTGTTGATGGGTATAACATTTGCAATTTATTTTAATTGGGATTATGATGTGACTTTTTTCCTGGTGTGGTACAGGCTGCCATATAAAGGAGACGTGCCTGAGTTTCAATTTGTCTGACTTTAAGTACTATTATGTTGCAGGAAGGAGTGCATAAGTTTTCAACTTCAGCAAACAAAAATATTCCTTGGAGGAAAATTTTGGAATTCGGTCATCATATATTTCATACGACCCGTACTCCTGTAGATCTCAAGGATAAGTGGAAGAATATGACGACCAAAGATTCATCTACAATTAACAAAGAGTCACCCTAATACTTACAACTTGAAAGGAAGAAGGTGATTTTGTGAGTTCACAGTCCATTTGATCATTGTATTTTCATAGGTAATTTTATTTCGTTTATATCTTTTATTTTTTTTTGAACCATCTGCAGGAGCTGATCAGTCTCAAGGAGGTGAGATCGTAGTTACTGTTCCACTCTTTTTTTTTTTTTTGGGGGGGGGGGGGGGGGGGGTATCTTTTCGTAACACACTCTTAATAGTGGTGTTAGACTGCTGGTATTGCACTACTGCCAAAAGTTGCATCTCTTGAAACTAACAAATCCAGAATGACAGTTCTTTGGGAACTATGAGGGTTGATTTTATCTCAAACTTTCTCCACGAGTTTGGGTTAGTGTTGATTGTTTTAGGATAAGATCCACCAAACATTGCAGATATGAATGACATTTTATATGAAGATTGGATTATAAGAGTCTTCAAAATTTATAGTTAATAATCGGCTGCCATCTATATCAACTCATTCTTTACTCAAGGATGCTTATCCATATTATATTGGTGATAACCTGCTAATAGGGGATTAGAATCACCTTTTAATAGGTCGCTTCTAAAAGTTTTGATGCTTTGAACGAGTAATGCATCCAAGTATTCTTATCTGAATATATTTTCAGGACTGTCTATTAACCTAAATGTACGACTTATTATACTATGTGCTATACTGCTTTCTTCGACTGCTTACACAAGTAGTTTCATCTTTTCATGTGATGCAGGTATTTTTTTAGCGGCTATGTGCTGGGTTGTGGAAGGAGTGGAACAAACAGTTAATATAAGTTTTGGTGTTTGTGACTGGCATGGCGACAAAGGGCATGGTGCCAGCATCTACTGGTGTCCAATCTACCCGTCATTGTGAATTGGTCTCCCCACGCAGTTTCTATACTCGTTCCCATGATGTCTAATTATACGAGTATAACACTAGGAAGACTGGTTGGATTGTGAATTTTGTGTATCCTATTCTGTATATATCTAATCGACACGAACTTTTGTTTGTCACTGAAAATGAAATTCGTATCAAGAAGAGTAAGCAAGGAAAAATCTTTTGCTTTCTTCCTCTTGTATGTGATGGACCGGTACGATCGGCTCTTGTATAATATCAACATTTTTCATTTAAATTTTAAATAAAAGAAGACGGTACCCGTAATGTAATTAACGGGTCGTATCAGCGTACACAACTTGCCTGGGCAAATTAATTGGTGTAAACATCAAAATAGTATGATTATGGTGGCTTCACGGTAAAGGTTTGGTTTGTCATTTATCGAAAAACAAAAGGTTTGGTTTGAAGTATGTTTGGTTACACCCCCCTTTCCAAAGCACACGCCTGGATGCAGCGGGAATAACGAGTTTAGCCAGATTTTAATTATGGTCGCTGCAAGTTCACGTTGCTTCTAACTGCATTCTTTTTTTTTTTCAAAAGTTCTAACTACTTTCTTATACTGATGCATAGCGACCAGCGAGAATGTACCATGAAAATTTTATTAGAGTAATGTTATTCGTCTTTCTTTTTACCATTAGCATCTTTATAATGGATATTAAATGATTAAATCTATTGGTTAAGTATCACTTATTTATTAATAATTTGATGTCGCGTCAAAAAATATTAGGTGGACAGTTATTTTGAATAAAAGTTTTATTCTTTTAATAGCTTTATTAAAAAAATTTATTTTAAATGGATAATGAGGATGTTATTTAAAATCTTTTGTTTTATAAATTCTTTAAAATATAAATAATGCTAAGTGCAAGTCCAATTAAAAAATAATAGATTTTTTTTTTATACTTTTTGAGGTGGTTTACGATTTTTTGTAAAGGGATTATGCCAGACTTATCTACATAAAATTTATATAAATAATTTCTTTTAAAATATAGCTATACTTTAAGCCCGCCAAGCCCACAAATCTACCCTGGCTTGCATTCAGCTATCATGATTAAATGACCACTATTTTAAGCTCTACAATTAAATGTCCAAAATGGTCTTTGATTTTAAAATTTTCTCTCTCTTAACTTTTTTCTCTCCGTACTTTAACCATCCGTACACTTTTGTTTTGTGAATGATGGCGTTTGTGGGTGTTTGACGGCGTGGTTTTTTCTGTTTTGGAAGAAAAATGTCTTCTTCAAAACGTGTGGCAATTGAATCTAAGTAGTTTGATATCAAGGTAAGGACACTATGTACTTGTGACTAAGAAAGAACGGAAAGGTGTTATGGAGATGACCTTGGGGCTTGCTACAGTTAGATGGTTTTCTAAAGCATTGGAGGAGTGTGTGAAGGTTGGGGGTAAGGAGTTTTACTCTATTTTTCGGGAAGGGGTCAGGGGCTTGCCCAGCGTTGTTCTAATCCCCTAGACTTTTACGTGGCTCTGGTGGAGTATGGTGAGGGAGGCCGTCGGAATTTCATTTTCATTCTAGGGGAGAGGAATGGTATGGGCTGGGGGAAGCCAGCGATGTTATTGAAGGAAGCTGGAGGCAAAGGTGGCTCTGCCCGTTTGAAGGAATTTCATTTTCGGCTGGTGCTTAGAGAAGTGAGGGGGGTGGCAGGGGAGTTGTTGACCTGAAAGAGGAAATGGAGTTGAAAATATTGTCTGAGATGAAAAGCCAGTTGGGTTACTTGACTGATAAAGTTGAGTGGCTTATACGTTTTGCTAAGGAGAAAGCGGTGCTAGGCCAAGTTTCTAATGCAGAAAACGTAAATAAGGGTGAGTTAGGCTCCAATGTTCAAAAGGGTTAGAGCCAGTCACTATCTAATGAAAAGGTGTTGGGCCAGGATCAAGCAAGTGGGCTTACGGGAAGGAAAAGATAATGGACCAGTTGTCGGGTTCTAGCCCATGGGGCAGCCCGTGCCCTACCAGCAGTGAGGCCCTGTTTGGAGGAGACGCTTGCAGGGGGATGCTGGCCCATTGGCGTGTGGGAACGAGGCAAAGGTTCAGGCTACTTTGCCGACGGGATAGAGTTGCCGATGGTAACATTTACAGAGCTTGGAAAGGGGAGTCCGTGCGAGAATATCGCATCATAAACTCCCGTCATGTAGCACCTTGCACATGTGCAACAGTGGTCGCTGGAGCAGTTACGACGACTATAGAGCTGTCGACAGTAGCTTTGTCACCGGTGGTAGAGTTTTCAGAGCATGGAGAGGGGAGTTTGTGTTTCGTATCCCTAGCTCCTGATGTGTAGCAACCTATACAAACTTTTTCGATGATGGCTGCTGGTACTTCTACGACAGCAACCCAGTTGCCTACTCCAACAGCAACTAAAGTTTTAGCTGTAGGGGGGATGAGTTGGGTGAGGTGTTGAGTATAGAGGTGCTCTCGGTTGGAGGTGCTCTCAGTAGGGGTGCCAGATGGGGATTGCTCCGAAAGGGGGGATCTGTAGTTGGCTATCTGCGAATGGGAATGTCTTGATGGGGGTGATGTTGTTCCAATATGCACACTCCCTCCTAGCCTGAATTCTGAGAGACTCATCTTGGATTGGGTGTTCAAGAAAGTTGTGGAGATGCAAGCCAAAATAGGGGTTTCCTATATAAGTTTCGAAGAGTAGGTCAGGGCCCTTCTTGTAGCCATTGAAGATGATCGTTCAAAGTTCTCCACCAAGAGAGACAGGGAACTCAAACGGCTCAAATGTTCTATTAATTATGAAGCAAAGAAGGGGAGTGGCAGTAGGGATAGATCGAAAGGGAAGAGGGCCAACTTGGTTTATGAATCTTAAGATCCTCTCTTGGAATATGAGAGGGCTTAATGATCGCAACAAGCGCCTTCACAAAAATTCTTTATTGCGAATGTGGAAGATTGATGTGATGTGTTTTCAAAAAACAAAATTGCGGGTCATTAATAGAAGAATCATCCGAAGTTTGTGGGGGTTTTCGTATGTAGGTTGGTCCTATTTGGTTTCATTGGGTGCTTCAGTGGGTGTTCTCTTAATGTGAGACAAAAGAGTGGTGGAAGTGGTATAAGAGTGTGTTGGGTCTTTCTCGGTCGCTAACTTATTTTAAAATGTGGCAAATAATTGGGAGTGGGCATATGTAGGCATCGATGGGCCTAACTTGGATAGAGATAGGAGAAGGCTATGGGAGGAATTGGAGGGTTTATATTGCTCATGGGATGCGTCGTGGTGTATTGGGGTTGGGGGGGGGGGGCACTTTAACATCACTCTCTTTCCTAGCGAGAGATCAGGGAATCATTGCAACTCCTTGGCCATGGAGGAGTTATCAGAGTTCATATTTGATTTGGATCTCATGGATATTCCCCTAGTTGGGTGCTAGTTCACATGGTCAAATAGGTGGGGTTGGTCGAGACTGGATAGGTTTCTTGTCTATCCTTCATGGGAGGCCCACTTTCCGGAGTTGTGCTAGAAGCGGGTGTCCTGTGTTTGCTTGGATTAATTTCCTATTTTGTTAGATTGTGGCGGTATTCATGGGGGATGCAAAATATTTCAAATTTGAAAATATATGGCTAGTAGCTGATATTTTTGTTGAGAATGTTCAGTCTTGGTGGTCTTCTTATCAATTCACGGGCACTCCCAGTTTCATTCTTGCAGGTAAGCTAAAGGTTTTAAAACAAGATTTAAAGAAGTGAAACTTGGAAGTTTTGGTAGTGTTGATAACCAGAAGACTACCTTAATAGAGGAGCTTCAGGATCTTGAGGGGCGGTAATTGTTGAGGGATACCTCAGACAAGGTTTCGTTGGGGAAGAATTCAGTTGCGACTGATTTAGAAAGGGTATTGTTGATGGAGGAGATCTCGTGGCGACAAAAATTCAGGACCCTTTGGTTAAAAGAAAGTGGTAAGTACACGAAATTTTTTTATAAAGTAGCTAATTCACATTGGCGCTACAATGCTATTGAGACACTCCACTCAGGTAATGAAGTGCTTTTTGTGAAAAACGATGACAATAAAGTGAAAAATAAATATGAAAGAGAAATCAATCACACACGACACAAAGATTTACGTGGTTCGACAAATTACCTACGTCCATGGGAGCTGCAGATGATTTTTATTTCTGAGGAATCACAATACAATGGTGAGACAATTATTGTTTTTCTACAGTACGACCATATGTCAAAAATAACATATATATACTCAAATGGCGGAAAAATCCAAAAATCCATGTAAAATCAATGTTCGCTCGAGCGGCGTGTCGAGTGCGCGTCGAGTAAACTCCCTTCCCGCAACCGCTCGAGCTCACTGTCGAGCTGTCATCGAGCATTCGACTCTGCATGATTTCGTTCGAATGGCCAATATCTCCACTTGAGCGATGTGGACCAGACTCCATAGTATTCAATAGTGCTCTCTTCCCCTTCTAAATTAGAGAACCATATTGTACATTATTATGAGAACTTCCTCACGGAGTTGACCAATTGGAGGTCGAAACTCGATGGTTTGTTTTTTGAGTCCTTTGATTTGTAGAGTGCGAGTTGGTTGGAACGACCTTTCAAAGAAGATGAGATTTACTATAAGTGTAACTAGTCCGATTCGATCTCATTTTGAACAAAATTTAGGATTGAATCGGGAAGGCACCAGTTTTTGCATTTTTCAAAATCGATTACGCACCGGTTACTCTCCTAAACCGATACTTCGGTTTTATCGGTTTTCGGTCCGGTTCGATCCAATTTTTCAGTTTTAATAAAATACAAATTTCTGATTTCTCATAAAAAAATCTATTTTATTAAAAACCTGTTAATATTTACAAAAATCTGCTTTATAAAAAGAATTTGCTATGTAAAAAAATCTGCTCTATAAACAAAAATCTGCGATTGAAAAACTACTATAAAACAAAAACTAAAACAAGAAATCTACTGTTAAAAAAAATCTGCATTAAACTTATAAATAAAATTGCTACCAAAAAAAAAAAATCTACAATAAAAAAAAAAATCTGTCATGAAATAAAATAAGTCCGAAAGTCTAAATTACAAGTCTAAAACTCTAACAAATTATAAGTCTAAATTTCAAAAGTCTAAATTACAAATCCAAAAGTCTAACAAATTACAACTCCAAATACCGGGTGGGTTTGGGTGTTGAGAAGAGTTGTGAATAATAGTAAAAAGTAATAATAAAAAGTAGGTGAAAAGTATTAAATAATAGTAAAAATAGGTAAAAAATAATAATAAAGTAATGAATAGTAGTGAGAAGTGTTGAAAGTACCTGATGTACTCTAGTACCCAAACACGGCCTTCCAAGGAACAAAAGTCCAACAAATTAGAAGTTCAAATTAAAAACCTAAATTACAAATCCAAATTACAAGAACATCCAATAAAAAATTTTACAACTAGAACAAATAGTTATGCACCAAGCCACCAACTCCAATAATCCATTCAACAAACCTTGCAATTATATGAAAATAAATCAAGTAGTTAATTCTAATAAAAAGTTAGTAATTACATTAAATGAAAAAAAAAAAACTTAAGGAAATATGTTATACAAGTTGTCCTCCCTTAAATTTAATCATCTCCAACTAAAGAATTATGTTTTGAAGAACTCCCTAAGTCTTCCATGAGCTCTACAAAAAATAAAAAAAAATAAAAATAAAAATACTAATATGATATAAATTTTCAAGACAATTAAAGTGCGAATGTAATCAGGGCAGAAGATGAACAAGGCCAATTTTGTGTAAAAATAAGGGCTTCTACCATAAGTGGAGAGAGGCTACTATAAAAGGGATCAAGTACTCGACCTAATGTGCTAAAAGCCGACTAAGAGGCCACTGTAGATATCGAAATTGCAAGAACATCCTGTATAACTCTTGAAAGCACGTGGTATCTAATGGAATTAACGTTCCACCAATTCAATAAGTAGAATTTTGCATTATCTTCTTCACATTTTTCAACTAAATACCTCTCCAATTCATATTTAGTTTCCAAATAGTTCTTCGACTCCAAACGCATCTTAATTTTTGCATGGATAAATGATCCAATTGATTCGAAATCACCTTGACCTACCCCAACATTTGAACTTGTAGTACTAGCGCATCCCTCGCTTGATTGGCTCATAGTTAGATCTTGTGCCCTAACATCACTTCCGTCATTTTCACAATAACTATTGTATAAATAAGTTAAAGCATCTTTAACCCGATCTACCAACTATTATCCTCATATAATTTTTCAAAAAGAATATCTAGACAACGCATTTTATATCGATGATCAATAACCAATGCAATATACAACAAAAGATTCATTTTTTTAATATTTTCCCAATACTCATTACAAGAGAAATGGATTTTTACAACCAAAATGACTCATTTTCGTCGGAAATAGCCTTTTTGGTTGCAAAATTTTGGTCACAAAGACCCTTTTTTCTTGTAGTGACTTCTCAAATTTAGATTTCATACTAAATGCCATTATCCTCAAATTATGAGGTCCTTTCACACATTTCAAATTAATTGCAGTGTGAATTGTCGCTAACTCAAATGCAAAACAGTTGCAAGTGATATAATTGGTCTCCGAGAAATGCAAGGTTGCATTGTAAAAAAGTTTTAAAAATTTTACAAATAACCTACTCTTATCTCAATCATCCATGGTCGGAGGCCCTAACTTGGATGCCCCTCCTTTACCCACCTCACTAACACCATCATCATCCTCACTATCATCATCCCTAATGCCCTTAACATATTTCAAATCTTCATCCTCTAGCTGTTGAAAGGCTTTTTGAAACTTTTCAGCCCAATCCAACATCATATAAGTGGAGTTCCACGAGTTGTTACATCTAAGGATACACTACTTTTACAATTAATATCTTCACTATCACAACATTGCTTAAATGTGTTCCACCTTTGTGGAGATGATTTCACATACTTCACAGTCCCTCTAATTTATGCAATTTATTGCTCATATTCTTTCAACTCATCTCGAACAATTAAGTTCAAGATATGAGTACAACATCTCATATTCAAGAAATTATGTACCCAAAATCGTATATTTTCTATTCCTTATCTTTCTTTTGATATATGAAACTATCCCATTATTTGTACTTGCATTATCCAGTGTAATTGTAAATATTTTGGACCTCTCTCATTCAAGCAAGTACATTTCACTTTTTTTACCTAGTGTCTTACCCTTACGGTTTTTCATCTTACAAAAATTGATAATTCTTTTGTGCATTTTCTAATCTTTATCAATAAAATGTACGGTGAGATACATGTAGTTAAAATTTTGCACTGATATCCATGTATCCTTGATTAGATAAATGCGCTGCCCCTTTAGAGCACTTTTCAACTAAAGTTTAAAAATAAAGTTTAAAAATATATTTTGCAACCGTTACAAGTAGATGGAATCCCAACCAACAACCAACATTTTTGCTAAGGCTTCTCTACAAGTTTCAACACTAAAAGCAATAGGTACAAGCCCCCCATGGCTTTCTCCAGACTGGAAACCTAATATAGATTGGTTTCTATCCACTTTCCTAAGTAGAAACTTCGTACTTGTTTTTTTAAGTGCTGTAACATTGATTTTGAATCATTTATATTAGGATCACAAGTATAAGAAGTCCTGTAAAAATTACATGTAGCCCTAGGTCTTGAATTATCCTCAATTTTAATCTTTGTAAAATAGTTACAAACTACAAATCTTTTCTTACCACTCCCAGGACCAATAGATGGCTTACTTACATTAGATTTGGGAGAAAATAGATCATTAGTCGCTGTTGATTCCATAGTCCTTTCTGTTGAAAGTTGAACATTGTCGAGTGTTTCTGTTTCATTTGATGGATCCATCTATAACAAGTTAACAACAAAACAATGTGAGATGATATAAATGCTTTGATTATTTGATTCTTGGCTCCTGTCCATTAATTATTTTTTCATGTTCCCACGATACATTAGATATTGAAGATTCATGAGAAATGAAATTTGGTTGTAAAACATATGTACTACCTCTATTCTTTCTCTTTGCAACATTATACAATTTATCGAGCTAATAATGAAAGGATAGATTCAAGTACACAATGGGAGTGGGCTAGCATTTTATACAATTACGACCAATTTATAGCTTTAGATTTTATTTTTATATCTGTGAATTCTTATAAAATCTTGGGAATAAAATCTCTTATTACTTATCAACACAAATTCTTATTAAAAAAATTATATCTATGAAAAAGTAAGTTTGCGCTATTTTGATATTTCTCGATGGTTGAACAACTTGAACTAATAAAATTGGATTATATGATCCAGGTCAAGGGTTTAACAAAAAAAATAAAGATCTTGCATTTACACGATCTCTGGGAGTCGTCATAAAAAAAATATAAAAAAAATCTCAGATGTTTCCTCTTCTTTAGTAAATGCCAAAATAAAATAGAGAATCAGAGATAAAGACAAGAAGAGAACTAAACAAAATAATAAAAATAAAACATGTACCTTTATATCAACGATGAGCATCTGAGAGAGAGGGGCTGCGCCACTACTTGTAGGGGAGGGGTTGCATGGGAGGCAATGGGTGCAGGAAAGGGGCAACATCAACGTGTAGGGGAGGCAGTAGAGAATCATAGATGAAGTGAGAATTTGAGATTCAAGAGAGCTCCCTAGGTCTGACCGTATGAGATGAAGAAATCGTAACAATAGTTTGTTTTTACCCTAAGGGCCTAAGGTACTAAAACGGGGAATACTAGTAATACTATTATATATACTTTATTAACATATACTTTATATATATATATATATATTATATTAACATATGCAAATACTATTAATACTATTGATACTAATACTATTAAGTTACTAATACTTAATACTAACATATTATGATAGTTAACTATACTAACATCCTCTTCATTATATATTATACTATTATAGTGTTACTACTACATATAGTGTTATTTAGTATAGTGATTTATATACTAATTTATACATAGATTTAAAGTATATTACTAATAGTAATATAGCATTAGACTATAGTATTATTATATATATTAGTATTAATTTTAGTGATTAGAATAACTATATATTAGTATTTGTTAATTGTTATAGTGAGTTTAATTTATTATAACTATATTATTGATAGACATAGTGATAGTATTAATATAGTAATTTAGTATTAGTATTACTATATCATTATTTTATATGTGATTATTTAGTATAGTGATTTATATACTAATTTAGACATAGACTTGAAGTATATTACTAATAGTAATATAGTATTAGACTATTAGTATTAGGTCATAAAATGTAAATTGTAATTAATATAAATTATATACTAATATATATTAGTATACTAAATTACTAATCTACTAATGCCTTATATACTTATAAAAAAATATTGAAAATTTATTAGGCCATCAAAATTTAGTAATAATATTTGAATGATTTTCTTTCTTTTTTGGTCCTTACTTCTTATGATAAAAATGTTATTAATAAATAATATATATTTATAATATTATATATTTAAAGCATATGATCAATTAAATTTTCATGTCTAAGATTAAACTTGTATTTTATAAATTATAATAACATTATCTTATATATAATTATAGTTTATATTATTATATATTATATATAAAAATTATATATGACATAATAGATATTATATATAATATTAAAAAATAATTTAAAATATATATTTAATAGAACCAGTCCGGGCCAAAAATGTCTGGAATAGAAACCGGACCCGTTTTGACCTGTTCTTCAATCTAGGAAACCAATTCTGGACTGGACAGGTCCAAAACCTGTCCAACCGGTCCGGTTCAATCCGGTCCGCACTAGTTTTCCAGGTTTTATTTACACCCCTAAGATTTACAAGGTCATTAGTGGTATGTGTGACACTCCCAAATTCTGCTTGGGTTCAAACGAATATCTGAAGCATTGGGACATGTAACACAAGGTTACCTGCCCCCATTCATAATATATAAGATGTAATGTTCCTAATATGCATATAGCATTATGCAATATTCGTAGCGGATAATTTTTTTTTTTGTTGCAATACTATGCACCAAATTTATAATATCTCAAATAGTTAAAGTGTAATCCATGCATACTTAACAAAAATTACAATTCGGGTTTTAGAATACTGTAATATCAAAACATGAAAGACCAGATTTCATATTTATATGACCAAAATACACTTTTGAGCCATCTTGTCGTGTAACTCAATAACAAGGCCAGCATACTATCCAAAAATCTAACTATGAAAGCTAGAAGCTCCGCATCATATTTGCTGCATCTAGTCAACCTCCTCAATTTGCCAGTATCTGCTCCCTACTTTAATCCTGACACATCATCTGTTATTCAGGGGGAATGATAGTTGAGACTACTACGCTGATATTTGATTACAAATCTCAGCAAGTTCACAGAAAACTTTTACATAGGTTAATGATGCATGCATGACAGTAAAAGAATGAATGCATAATTAAAGTCGTAAGTAAGTATAGCATAACTTGACATATAGCATGATATAACTGACATAACTTGAATTGAAACGTGAAGTGAATTTGACTTGATATGACATGAACGTGAACTTAAAACATAATATAGACTAGCAACATAGCATGAACGTGAACTTGAAACATAATACAAATTTGAAACATCGTATGAATGTGAACATATATAACATGAACATGAGTTTAAACATAACATGAACCTGAGCATAACATGACATAAATGTGAACTTGAGACATAACGTGAACGTGAACATGACGTAACATAAACTTGAACTTGAACATAACATAAATGTAAATATAACATGACATGAATATGAACTTCTTGAAACATAACGTAAACATGAACATAACATAATATGAACGTGAACTTGAACATAACATAAACGTGAACATAACATAACGTGAATGTGAACTTGAAATATAATGTAAACGTGAACATAACATAACATAACGGCAGATTATACTCCTTAACCGTAGTACTTGGCAGTGTGTAGTCTTGACCGTAGTACCAAGTAGCATGTGTTATCCTTCTGTAGTATAGCAGATTATACTCCTTTACCATAGTACTCGACAGCACATAACCTTGACCGTAGTACCAGGTAGTGCGTATTATCCTTGACCGTAATCTAACTTAACTAATTTACCCATCAATAGTATAGCAAATTATACTCCTTCACCTTAGTACTCGGCAGCGCATAACCTTCACTGCAATACTAGGTAGAGTGTATTATCTTTGACCGTAGTACAAATTAACTGAAAATTGAAACTTAACTGTTCTCGAAATACACAACTGTATTCAAGATGAAACGTGACTGGAATATGGAAGGACATAAGTCCTGACATCACATAACATGACTTAAACGTAACTCAAGAGACATGACTTACTTGAGATAGAAACATTTTATAACATGTAACAGATAATATTTCATAACCTAGCATATCATGTAAGAGACAATATTTCGTAACATGACATAACATGTAACAATAAATATTATATGACATGACATACATATGACAAATGGCATACATAACGTAACTTGCAATAGATAGCAATACAAAACAGAATATATTATGTAACAGATAAGTATTGTGTGACAGAATAATTCATATAACATATAAATATGTAATGACATGGCATGGCATGGCATGGCATATAGGACAACATAAAACATAAACTTTAGTTCCCTTATCTATTACACATACACAGTAAATTGATAGTAAGTTAAGAGCTAACTTATCTCGATCGTCGAGTTCTACGAGAATAAAGCACAAAATATGAGTAACTGTAAGAGGGTATTTAAAAGTTAGAAATTTAATTATTAATCATTAGAAACATGGAAAAAATTTCACATCTTAACTCAAAACAATTTTACCCATAACTTAAAGATTTCACATTCTAACTCAAAACAAATTTCCAAAATTTACATGAGGATCAACTTAATAAAATTTAAAACAATTTCCAACTATGGGAAACTCACTATGGCCAAAACATTCATAGGTAATTTCTCTTGATTTTTGTTAAAATTTCTTCCAACTTCAAAACTCATGATTAAATCAAAATTTTGCAACAAAGATATTCCTATCCTAAGTTTAAAACCATACTTAAAACATTCATTAAGAAAAGCTAATTATCAACACCAAAATTTTTGTAAAAAGACCCAAACTTTTTAAGAAATGGCTAACTCTTGAATCATAAGTTTTGACACTAAATCAAAACATGTCCAAGAATTCTGAAAAATTCAAATATTACTTTTAACATATTCATAGCATCAACCTAAGATTAACCATGCTTTAAATTATCAAACAAAAGTTACAAAAAATCACAAAATAACACTTGGAGTTTTCGGTTTTACACTTAGTCCAAAAACAGAAACTTTTTTCTCAATTAGCTTTGATCAATCTCTTGATCCATGGCTTAAAAAGATAAGATATTTAAACTAAAATATCACATGGTTTAAAAGTGTCCTAAAGAAGATCCAACCATCAAAACTTAAAATCATATGGCTAAAAATTAATAAAACATGAATCTAACAAAAAAAATCAAATCTTAGGCCTAACCGAAATCCTCTTATGTAGAAAAATCATATTTTTGAAACTAATACTAAATATTTTCAAACTAATATACTAACATGCATATAAGAGACTTAAGATCATCATATAAAAATATCAAAACCTTTGAAATAAGATTAAACCACGAAATATTCAAACTTTCTCAAAACAAAAACTGTTTTTCCACTTCATGTTTTCAAGTTTCTAGATATAATTAAATCTATTATCAAAAGCTTTAGTCATGAAACAAAATCTCAATGAACATTCATAAACATTTGCTAAAACACTCCATAAAATTTTCAGACCAAGATATGTGCATTAGTTTGATAAAAAATTTCAAAACATAACATATTCACTAGTTTCACATTTAGAATGACCTTTTCATGGTTAAAAATATTTTTGACTAATCAAATGACTATGAAATGAGACAAATAAGATATCCATGGAAATTAAACTCAAAGATGAACAACTATTATGAAGGAGTCATCATGAGAAAATATTTACAAAGGGTTGAAACTCTCCATTCATGAAGACGTAGAAATCTGCTGCCAAGAGAGCTATTTTGGATTTCTATCTAAGAATGTGGTGAAGAAGTGACGAAAGAGAGTGAAATGTGTCTTGCACAAATTTAGACCTCTAGAGGGAGAAGGTATGGGATAGATTAGAGGAGTTTACGTCACATAAAGTGGAGAATAGTGAGGAGCAAGGATTACCTCTTGCAGTTGCAGCTATGAGGTATGGAGGGTGACTTGGTAGATTTCTCTTTCACATCAAAGCACTATTGAGTACAACCAAGGGCAGTGGATGGTTTTCCATGTGGTGGAGGAAACTTCTTCAAGAAAATTTGCCTTGGTGACCAAATTCGTAGACCTTGGTGGGCCTCAACCAAATGGGTTTCAATTTGGAGTTTAAAGGGGGTTTGGTTAGGGTTTGAGATGCTATCAATCCTAAATCCAATTTTTCTTGATCCAATCAAATTTTAAATGTTTAAAAGGTTGGATAATAATGCCATAATAAGTATTTGATGAATTTGATGAATTAATAGCATGTAGAAGTGATTTAATCAAGTGATTAAACACAATATTAGAAATCAGATTAAAAAGGGTTGGAGGCCAACTTTAGGGTTTCAGAAAACCATTTAGGGTTTCGGTTTCAACCAAGTTTTTGGAGTTTCAATTTGATTCCAACCATTTGGGGTTTCACTAGTGTTGAAACCTTCTTTGGTCTATTACAATTTGGTTGATCAGATGAAAGAAAAAGATTTTACTCAAGTGTCATGATCTCACACCCGGATTCATTTACAATTCATCTCATGGTTTCTCTTTGTGCCAAGTGATCAAAAATATTAACTGAGTGTGGCTAAGATCTTCCCCAATGTCTAAATAAAACTTCTTACACCTAATTTGGACATTTCAAGCTGCGATTTTGAAAACACTACGCTAGGTGTTACTATTGAGGTTACTATTCACTATGGGAAAGTGAAAAATAAACTTTGAACTGAAAGATCTAAATATTCATATAAACCTAATTGTGAAATTCGTTTATCAAAATTCCACCCCGAAATGCCTCAAAAAAAGCAAAACGCGTTTTCAAACAAGAGTATGTCCAAAAATTGAAAATGAGATTATTGCGTCATAAAATCCTAAATAATCAACTGAGTCAATTGGCGCAAACCATAATGCATTTTGAAACTTCTAACTACCTCAAATAAATAAAATCGCACTTTTGGCACTATAGTGAGTGATAACACTAACTATGCTGACAGATTAAAACCTATGCGATTAGTCGATTCGTGAAAACTTACGGAGTTTTCACAAGTTTCCTAAATCTTATATACATTCTACTATTGAATTTTTAGCAGGCTGTTATAGTATGGCTAAGGACAAAGCATCAGATTCAGATGTTTCTCGATGTGATTATTTCAAGCTTGTTGGGAGATTGTGAAGTGTGATGTTTTGTAGATTTTTCTTGAATTCCACTCTTTCAAAAAGTTTGAGAAATGCCTTGATGTGACGTTCATTGCTCTCATATTGAAGAAGCAGGGGACTATGGAAGTTGAGGACTTTCGCCCTATACGCTGAGTGAGTGGGGTATACAAGATTATATCGAAGGTTCTTGCTAATCAGTTAAGCTTGGTAATGGAAAAAATTATTTCTAAGCATTAGAATGCCTTTGTGTGGTGGAGACAAATTCTTGATTTAGTTCTCACTGCCAATGAGTGTTTGGATCATAGGTTGAAGGAGGGACATCTAGGTATTCTTTGTAAGCTAGACATGGAAAAAGTTTATAACCATGAGAATTGGGAGTTTCTCTTTTATTTGCTCAGGAGGTGTGGTTTTGGTAATAGGTGGATCTCATGGATTCTTCATTGTGTTACCATTGTTCGCTTCTCAGTGCTAGTTAATGGCACCCGAGCCAGTTTCTTTAACAGTTTCCGTGGGTTGCGGCAAGGGGATCCTTTGTCCCATTTTCTCTTTGTGATTGTTATGGAGGCACTTGGTCGGATGGTGAAGGCTACTGTTGAAGGAGGTCTTTTAGCCGAACTTTCGGTTGGTAATGGTACTAATGGCTCTATCATAATCTCACATCTATTATTTGCAGATGATACTCTTATCTTTTCCGAAGTGGTCCGTGGTCAAATTCAAGCTTTATGAGAACTCTTGTTATGTTTTGAAGCCGTGTCGAGGCTTAAGGTAAACCTTGGTAAGTTTGAGATAGCAGTGGGTGCGGTGCTTAGAATTAACAAGTTGGCGAATCTCTTGGGTTTTATAGTTTCTTCTCTGCCCATAAAATATTTGGATCTTCCATTGGGGGAAACTTTTAAAGCAAGAGCTATTTGGGATGGGGTTATTGAGAAAGTAGAGAAAATGTTAGCTGGCTGGAAATGGATGTACTTATCGAAAGGGGTTGCCTTACTCTGATTAAGAGCACTTTATCTAACCTTTTGATATATTTTTTATCTATATTTCCATTGCCTGTAGGGGGTGGTGACTAGAATTGAGAAATTATTTCAAGATTTTTTGTAGGGTAGGATAGGGGAGGAAACAAAATTCCATCTTGTTAAGTGGAATAAAGTTTTCACCCCAATCTCGTGTGGCGGTTTGAGAGTGCATAATTTGAGGATTTTCAATAAAACTTTATTGGGGAAATGGTTTTGGAGGTATCATTCGGAGAGGGTTTCATTGTTGAATGTAGTTATTGACTCTTGATACGGAAGTGGTTGGTGGGGTTCGTGTTCCAACGTAGCGAGGAGGCTGGGGTATGGTGTGGGCTTGTGGAAATTTATTAGGAATGGTTGGTCGTGTTTTGAAAACCACATTCGTTTTGTAATTGGAGAGGTACCAGAATTAGGTTTTGACACGATGTTTGGTGTGGAGAGCTTACTCTTGAAAGGGTTTTCCCAACTCTCTACAGCATTGCAACCAACAGGGAGACTGCTATGGTGGATCTACTTGCATTTTCTTATGGTTCTCATTAGTTGAATATTCTTTTTAATAGGGATAATCATGATTGAGGATTGCATACCGTTGCCAAATTTTTTAGAGTGCTCTACTCCACAAGAAGTATAATGGCACAGGGGTATATGATACAGTGGAGGTCCAAAGGGAGCAAGAAGTTAACAGTTTAGGCATATTACAAAATTTTGGAGTCACAAGGTAATGTACGTTTCCCATGGAAAAGTATTTAGAGGTCTCGCGTGCTTTCCAAAGTAGCTTTTTTTGTATGAACAACTGCTTTTGGGAACATTCTGACCACGGGCAATTTAAGGAGGAGGGGACTCATTGTGATGAATTGGTGTTATTTGTGTAAAAAATATGGAGAATCAGTGGATCACTTATTATTGCATTGTAAGGTAACAAGAACATTGTGGAATGAGATCTTTAGAAGAGTTGATGTTTCTTGGGCAATGCCATTGAGGGTGGTTGACTTGCTTGTTGGAAGGACATTTATGGCTATCTTCAGGTGGCAGCAGTGTGACGCCTCCAAATTCCGCTTGGGATGGAACGGACATTTGAAGCGTCGGGACATGCAACACAAGGTTACCTGCCCCCGTTCATGACATATAAGATGCAATGTTCCTAACATGCATCTAGCATTATGCAATATTCGCAGCGGATAATTTTTTTTTTCTTTAGCAATACTATGCACCAAACTAAAATATCCCAAATACTTGAAACATATTTCATACATAAAGGCATACTAAATAGCCGTGATCACTACACTAGTCCAAAATGGTTGTGATCAAAAGAATACTTGAGATACAACTCCAAAAGTACAAGTAGTAACCTAAGTTAAATATTATGCCATCATTAATATCGCACCGTGGCCTAGTCGACCGTGTTCAGTTGGTCAGATTCCAATTCTTCTTCGGGTCCTGTAACAAGATCTACCATTCGGGGGGAATGGTAGTTGGGACTACCACAGTGAGATTTGATTACAAATCTCAGTAAGTTAACATAAAACTAACACACAGGTTAAAGATGCATCCATGGCAGTAAAAGAATAAATACATAAATATAGTTATACATAAGCATAGCATAACTTGACATATAGCATGACATAACCAGAACTTAAACGTGAACTGAACTTGACTTAACATGACATGAACTTGAGTTTAAAACATAACATGGACTTGAAATGTAGCATGAACGTAAACATGCATAACATAAATATGAACTTGAAAATAACATAAACTTGAACATATCATGACATAAACGTGAACTTGAGACATACTGTAAACGTGAACTTAACATGATGTGAACATGAACTTGGAACATAACTTGATCATGAACATAACATGTACGTGTACATAACAAAACATGAACTTGATCTGAAACTTGACTTATCATGCACTTGATCTGAAACTTGACTTAATACGTACTCCACAGTTGTTGTGGCCCCACGTATTCTACGTGTCACAATTGCTGTGTCTCACGTAGTGTATGCTCCACAGTTGTTGTGGCCCCATACTTCATGCTCCACAGTTGTTGTGGCCCCATGTATACACGTAACATAAAATATAATACGTACTCCACAGTTGTTGTGGCCCCACGTATACACGTAACATAAAATATAATACGTACTCCACAGTTGTTGTGGCCCCACGTATACACGTAACATAAAATATAATACGTACTCCACAGTTGTTGTGGCCCCACGTATACACGTAACATAAAATATAATACGTACTCCACAGTTGTTGTGGCCCCACGTATACACGTAACATAAAATATAATACGTACTCCACAGTTGTTGTGGCCCCACGTATACACGTAACATAAAATATAATACGTACTCCACAGTTGTTGTGGCCCCACGTATACACGTAACATAAAATATAATACGTACTCCACAGTTGTTGTGGCCCCACGTATACACGTAACATAAAAAATAATACGTACTCCACAGTTGTTGTGGCCCCACGTATACACGTAACATAAAAATATAATACGTACTCCACAGTTGTTGTGGCCCCACGTATATACGTAACATTAAATATAATACGTACTCCACAGTTGTTGTGGCCCCACGTATTCACGTAACATAAAATATAATACGTACTCCACAGTTGTTGTGGCCCCACGTATTATACGTAACATAACATGTCTTATCTTTCTTAATGCATGAGATATTAATTAATATCATATACTTTTCTAACATGGCGTATACTTGTAAATGACACAATATGATTTAATCATAACATTTCATGGCATACTTAACATGGCATACTTATAACATACATCATTGTATGATAGAAAAGATTATGTAACAGATAATTATTCATGAGAGATTAAATCATACGTAGCAGATAAACATGTAATGACATAGCATGACATGGCATATACGATAACATACATACATAAATTGTAGTTCTCTTACCCATCACACATACACAATAAACTGATAGTAAGTTAGAGGCTAACTTACCTCGATTGTCACGTTCTACGAGAATAAAGTGCGATATACGAGAAACTGTAAAAGGTCATTCTAAAAGTTAGAAATTTAATTACTAACAATTAGAAACATGGAAACAAGTTATCTTAGAGTAAAATTATCATTTTACCCTCTACATGTGGGAAAACGACCATTTTACCCATAACTTAAGGATTTCATATCCTAACTCCAAAAATTTCCAAAATTTACATTCCTCATGTAAATTTTGTTCTAAACTCAAATATCAACTCAGAAAAAAATTTAAAACAAAACAACACTATGGAAAACACACTATGGCCGAAACATCCATAGGCCATTTCTCTTGATTTTTGTTACAATTCCTTCCAACTTCAAAACTCATGCTTAAACCAAAATTTTACAACAAACATCTTCCAATCCTAAGTTTAAAACCATACTTGAAACATCCATTTAGAAAAAGCTAATAATCAACACCAAACTTTTTTGTAAAAAGATCAAAACACTTGAATCACAAGCTTTGTCCTTAAATCAAAACATCTCCAAGAATTCCAAAAAATCTAATCTTACTTCTAACATATTCATAACATCATCCTCAGATAAACCATGCTTTAAATCATCAAACTAAAGTCACCAAAATCACAAAAATAACACTTGGAGTTTTTGATTTTACACTTAGTCCAAAAACAGAAACTTTTTCTTAACTAGCTTTGATAAATCTCTTGATCAATGGCTTAAGAAGGTGAGATCTTTGAAATAAAGTATCACATGGTTTAAAAACGTGTCCTAAAGAATATCCAACCATCAAAATTAAAATCACATGGCTAAAACCCAATAAAACATGGATCTAACCTAAAAACATCAAATCTTAGGCCTAACCGAAATTCTCTTGCATAGAAAAATCATATCTTTGAAACTAATACTAAATATCTCCAAAATAACATCCTAACATGAAAATAAGAGACTTAGGATCATCATATAAAAATATCAAAGCCTTTAGAGTAAGATCAAACCTCAAAATATTCAAACTTTATCCAAATAAAAACTGTTTTGTCACTTCCAGTTTTCATGTTTCTAGATCTAATAAAATCTATCATCAAAATCTTTATTCATGCAACAAAACCTCAATGAAAACTCTTAAACACATTCTAAGAACACTCCATAAAATTTTCGGACCAAGATATATCCATTAGCTTGGTCAAAAACTCCAAAACATAACACACTCTCCAGATTCACGCCCAGAATGACCTTTCCATGGTTAAAAATACTTTTGACCGACCAAATGACCATGGAATGATACGAAAAATACATCTACGGAAACTAGACTCAAAGAGGAACAACTTTTATGAAGGAGTCATCGTGTGAAAATACTTACAAAGGGTCGAAAAACTCCACGCAAAAAGACCCAGAAATCTGCCCGAGAGAGCTCTTTTGGGTTTCTCTCTAAGAACGGGGTGAAGAAATGATTAAAGTGAAGTAAGTGTGTCTTGCACGACTCAAGACTTCTGTAGGGAGAATATTTGGACCTTAATGATCATTGAGTGGAGGTGTAGACATGTGACATAATGTAGAGGATAGTGGGGGGCAAAAGACAACTTACAAAGGCTATGAGACATGGGACTTGATGGGGTGGGTTCCTCCATATTAATGAGTGCAACTTGATGCAATGAATGGTCTGCCAAGTGGGGGAGGAAATTTCTCCAAGAAGCTATGCCAAGGTGGCCAAAATTCGTGGGCTTTAGTGGGCCTTAGTGGGCCTCAACCAAGTGGGCTTCAATTTGGGGTTTAAAGGGGGTTTGGTTAGGGTTTGAGATGCTATCAAGCCCAAATCCAATTTTTCTTGGCCCAATCAAATTTCTAAGGTTTAAAATGTTGGATAAAGATGTCATAATAGGAATTTGAGAAATTAATAGCATGTGAAAGTGATTTAATCAAGTGATTAAACACAATACTAGAAATTGGATCAAAAAGGGTTTGAATGCCAACTTTAGGGTTTGGGGAAACCGTTTAGGGTTTCGGTTTCAACCAAGTTTTTGGGGTTTCAAAAGGATTCCAACCATTTAGGGTTTTACTAGGGTTGAAACCCTCTTCATCTAACTCAATTTGGTTGATCAGATGAAAAAAAACTGTTTTGCTTAGGTGGCATGATCTCACACATTGATTTCCTTCACAAATCCATCTAATGGTTTCTCTTTGTGCCAAGTATCTAATACTATTCATTATGTGTGGTTAAGATCTTGCCAAGTGTCCAAATAAAACTTCTCTAACCTAATTTGGACATTTCACACTGTGATTTTGAAATCACTGCACTTAGTACGCTTATCGAGGTTACTATTCACTCCGAAAAAGTGCATAATAAACTTAGTACTGAAAAATCATAAATATTCAACTGAGTCTAGTGGCGTAAACTATAACGTAATCTGACACTTCTAACTACCTCAAACAAATAAAATCGCATTTCTGGCATCATAATGAGTGATAATACTAACTATGTTGATAGACTAGAACTTATGCGATTAGCCGATTCGTAAAAACTTATGGGGTTTTCACAAGATTTCTAATGTCTATAAAAATTCTACCATTAAATTTCTAGCGGGCTGTTACAAGCAGTATGGAAGATGATACTGTTGTGCATTATGTAGTGTACTTGGTCAGAAAGAAATGCACGGTATTTTGAAGATAGGGAGCGCACTATGGCAGAGTTTTAGAATTTCTTTTTACACACTTTATTGCTATGATTTTCAGCAATTGTGCTTAATGGAACCACTGCCCATGACTTCTTTTCTTTAATTTAGCGCCTCTAAAATGTTTTTAGGCTTTTCATCTGTATACTTTATGTGTAAAGAGACTTTGCCTATTTCATTCTCATTAATATAATTTTTCTTTTACCTATCAAAGAAAAAAAAATTAAACGTTCATATTTGATTGTACGTTAATTAGCAATCATAAAGTGTAATTAAATGCAAATAACCATTATGAACCATTCACAACCATCATTAATAATCAAGGTAACCACTTAAATAGTCATTTAGTTTGGCTACCTGTTTGGAGTTGCGATAAAAATCTTAAAAAGGGTTTAAATAATTTTAAATGCTCTTTAATGAAAAAATTAAGTTATTTAAGTGTTACATATTAAGGTATTTTTACTTTCAAGTAACCTAATAGGTACGTTTGAGGAAAATTATTATTTTGATAATTTTCCTCAAATGTGCTTTTTTCGGATAATACATAATGTAATTCGAATTTTATAAAGACTGTCAATAAACGAAAATATCTATATAATTTTTAGATTATTATAACTTTCAAACTTTCATAAATATGGTCATAATTTTAAAAAATTCAAACAATCGTAATTTTTACATTAGAAATCATTTTTTTAATTTGTTTCTAAACAAACGTAATATGTTGAAAAATGGTTTAAACATATAGTTACCAAACAATAAATAATTGTTTAATAGTATAACTTATTACTTACGTTATAAGCTATCGGTTTCAAAGCTATAAGTTATATTTTTTACCGAAATTCCAAACATACATTGAGTGCTTGCCTGGATTTGAGTTTGAAAATCGAAAAAGTACTTTTAATCATCTAAAAGCTATTTTAAAGAAAAAATAATATATATATTTTTTAAAAGTTCTTTAAGCACTTAAAAATTAAGAACTGAAAGTTGACATTTTCAATTTTATTTTTATAAAATACTAAATTAAACCTCTTCGGCAGATAACTTTACATTTAGAAAACTACAATAACTAATTTAAAAGCGTTTTAAATACAATAACTAATATACTAAACAGTAAACTTCTGTTATATTAATAGAATTGCTTGTAGTAAACTCTACAATTAAAAGTACTATTATAAAAACTCTATTTGATCTTACTCTCAAACAATCCAAAGAAACTTAAATTACAATATATTGCAATATATAATACACACTCAGAGTAGAATTAAACAAATATGATTTCCTTCTAATTTGATCACCCTCTCCCAAAATTTCTGTGATAAGAAAATAAACCCTAAAACCCTAAGAAAATAAGTTTTTGTTTATTGCAAAATAGAAAACTTATTTCTTTTGACAGAATTTCCAAAGGAATTTTAGACCTAGCTATCACAATCAAACCACAGGATGTTTTACGAACTTCATTATATCTTGAAGATTATTTTACTTAACCCAATGAACACCAATTGATTTGGAATATTGGTGGAGATGTTTTAAGAAAAGCTATATGTGCAATCACGCATCTTGAAGCTTCTCGCAATATTGTTTCCCTTATTTCTGACAGATTTTTAGCAACAGCTAGCCAATAGTACATGAAAATTTGTGGAAGTAATTCACTCCGTAAAATCTCAAGGCCAAGATCAAATCTGCAAGACTGCAAGAAAATTACTCCCTTCGGTGGGGGTTCTAGATCTGAGTATGCTATGGTTGACGTTGCATTTATCAAGTACTCTTTAATAAATATGCATATTTGTGCTCAACGTGGAATTTTTGCTTTTACTTGTAGTATGTATAAACCTGAGGGTGATCCAAACATAGCATATCTCCAAGTAAGAAAGAGATTGCCTCAAGTTCTTACCTAAATTAACTCGAGAGCTTCATGTGTGGCAGAGAGACAGACGTACATAATCATGAAGAATTAGATTCAACAACATTTTCGTCTGCGACTGGTAGGATATAATGACCAAAGCAAGAAAGTAAATTGAGTGGTCAAAAGACCTGAAATAATGTTTTTCCTAGTTTGTTAATCATTATTTATGTCAACTACATGTCAGGTACAAATGTAGAAAGCGCTATGTAGAAAATAAGGCTGTTGATTCAACACGTAGACTTAGCTCGAATGCATTAGTTTCTAGACTGCTTTCACCACAATGGGACTCTTCACAAAGTGCTTTTCATCTGACCAAATCAACCTTCCAAAGACATAGTCTTCGGATGCTTTGGCTTCTCTAACCATTAGTGTAATATTGAAGCTTTTCTCTTCATTAACCTTCCTAAATTTCAAGGTCTCGGGCTTCACAATAACCAAAATTCCACTTGGTTCTTGGACGTGAGCTCTGTAAGTTCCTGGGGAACCCACATTTTTTAATGTTCGAGTCACGGTAATGGAGTCTGAAAGTTTAGCGATTGTGATTGAAGGATAATTGAGGTTGGCGAGACTGATGAGCTTGGAGCACTTATAGGGGTTATCTGAGAACATTGAAACTTGTGTTTCATTGTATCCCAGAGCACATATGAAGTTGAGGTAATCATTAATGGATAAGTCATAGACCAGCCCTGGATCCATAGCACTGTTTGGAAGAACGTGTCCTGCTCCATAACTGAATGGTGTTGCCTTAACGTAAGAAGCGTTGAGAATTGGTTCCTTCCTGTTATCTTGTGTTTTAGCTGTAAAATAGGAGGAAATGAGAAGGTTAATAATGAATTTCAGAAGTATTAGTAGTACCGTAAGATACAAGGTCGCCTGTGCGTTCTTTGCATTGTATCGGATGTTAAAATCCAATTTGTGTTCCTGTGCTTCATTTGGATGATGAGAAGATACAGGAATGGAGAAGATATATTGTAGTTGCATCTATAGAGACTGTAATGGCACAGTAAGATCCTAAAAGTTGCTGTCTGTCTTTAATTATCTTGAGGTAGTGCCACGGTCCCGACACATTGCCCCGACAATGGGACCCTATAATTTCTTTAAACATTTAAAAAGAAAATTCACAACATCATTCAAAAAGACATTTTCTTAATTATTAAGTTAAAAAGAAAAACAACAATTGGGATGTGGCCGCAGCATTTTCGATTATAATCTGTTAAATCTAAACTTTGTCAGGAGAAAAGAGGTTGCTTGTAAAGTAAAATGCCTGGAGTCTAACCGGTTGTCATGATTGCCGACCTAATAGCTGCAGGACTCCAAGTAGGATGGAGGGTTTTAAGGAGGCCGACGATGCCAGAAACGTGAGGACAGGACATTGAAGTTCCTGACAGCGAGTTGAATTGAACTCGGCGCTCGTCAAATATTTGATTTGTTGGACCTTGTGCTTCAGTATAGGCTGCTAAGACACTAACTCCTGGTGCGGTGATATCAGGCTGAACGTACAACAGTTATTGTATATATTCAATGCATTCGACCCAAGAAATCAAACAGAACAGAGTTTATGTAGAGGATAAGGATGCATGCGTACCTTAAGAATTTCGGGCACTACGGTGCTTGGTCCCTTCGATGAAAAAGCTGCCATGAAGGGAGCTGGGTTTGTGCCCAATACTGTCGTTGCGCGGGTAATGTAAGCTTTTGGAGATCTGTGAAGCATATGGATTTCTCAGTATTATTATGCGAAAAATATTTTGACAGTTTGAAACTGATAAGCGGCCTAGAAGTGCGTCTCCTCACTTCAACACAGCGGACATTTCTATAGATGAGAATATGATCTTAAATGGAGCACTAGATCAGTTCAGAAGCATTTAATTTTTTAGATATGCTGTACGATAAGTGCTCAAAGCACATTGATGAGCCCAGTGAAGTGATGGACGTGCATAGAAAAAAAATGTGGCACCATGCAATCAGTCGTACATGCAGCTAAAGACGATGTCCTTACTGGTGTATCATCTTACTTGGTTGAATTGCAATAAGTAAAGATGGCAACTCCATCAGTGAAATTGATGTGCGAAGCAGGGAGTAAATGTGCATCGGCAAGAATTTCGTTCCCATTAATCTCACTGTTGGCAAGAACCATTCCCAGGGCGCCAGCCAATAGAGCTTGCTCACCCTTATCCACTCTTGCATTTTGACCCCGAAGACAGACCAAAATCTTTCCCTTCACCTTTCTGGGATCAAGTGTTCCATTCTTACATAGCAGACTGCAATACCAAGAGCCTGAGTAAGCACATTAAACATTGACTTGTCACACTTCAGCACATCCAAAGGAATGGGCTGAGGTCACTGTGGGCTTTGATTTGTGTATTTGCTGTCAGTTGGACTTGACTTAAAAGACCCGTAGCTTTCCATAGGGTCTTCATGTTAGTAGTATATATACTCAGATGTTGAAGAGTACTAGGCAATCTGGAATATTATTGAACTTTCTTTGTCTTTTTTCTCTCATTTTCTCTTATTTTTCTCGAGGAGCTCCCCTCGAAGAGAGCCAATCAATATTTTCTTTTTCATTTTCTGAGTAGTGTAACATTGACGTACAATATTGCATAGAACATTGAACTACAAGAGGTTGATGCATTTGCTTACGCATCTTCAGCTGATGCATTTGCTGCTTTGGTATCTGCAGCGCTAACAAGCGGGTAGAACTTTTTGCTTCCCAAGACTGTAGATGATAAGCTCTCTCCCTACGGATCACAGTTAATTAATAAAGTTAAAAATACATAAGAGATAGAGTAAATCAATACAACGAATTAGGGCCACACATTAATTACAAAGTTAGACATAACGAAATAACTTGGCAAAAAAGACGGTTTCTTCCTCTCCCATGTTCCTCAATTTTTTGCCTGGAAATACTTAATCCTTAAAGGATCAGACTCGATTCAAAATCAAAATGAAGATAAACTCAAAAACAAGCAGGATGAAGATAAAGGACCAGACTCAATTCAAACTCAAAATGAAGATAAATTCAAAGACAAAACAGAATAAGGATAAGGAGCAGAAAACTGACGATAGTGCAGAGATGAAATCAAAAGCAATTCAAACTCAAACTAATCTCTTGTATGCTTGGATATAGTTAACGATAGAATCATTGTAACAAACTCTGATGTATAATCATTATAAATATATCTGGATCTCCACAAAATATTCATCGATCTGATCTTTTGTTTGAAGTTTCGCTTTAAGACCTTTTTACCGCGGAGGCCTATTATTATAAAAGAAATCTGGCTCGCTCAATGAGTATCAAAAGCTCATATAGAGGAGGAGGATTTGATAAATTCTTATCTTGCAATAGTGACTACAGCTAAAGGTAGTGTATCCCATATACTTACCTAAAATGCAGTAGCATTCCTAACATCTTAAACATTAAAATAGCTCGTTTCTTGCCTTGGTTAAAATCTATATGATATGAAGATTTTGAAGGCTGCACCCGCGCGAATATCATTTGATATTCTCATAATGTTATCTTTTCCAACAATAAAACTGAAAAACTAACCTCCAAGCGCATGCTGTTGCCGAGGATAACATTACTGCGGAACTGCCTGTCCATGGTGCTGGCTCCCACTGTTATCTGCCAGGGCGCAACATTGGAGACAGTCCCATCTTTAGGCCCAGAATTTCCAGCGGAGCAAACCACCACAATACCATGCTTAACAGCATGGAAGGAGCCAATTGCTACGCTGTCATTAAAGAAGGGCGTGGGCTCCGCTCCCAGTGATACGGACAGAACATCAACGCCATCATGGATGGCCATATCGAAGGCTGCTACTATGTCTGCATCAAAGCATTCATTTCCACCCACCGGAGGCCAGCACACCTTGTAAGCTGCCACCCGAGCTTTTGGTGATCCACCCTTTGTTGTACCTTTGCCGAAGCCGTAGATACTAGCCCCAGCTACGAAATTACCACCAGCCGTTGATAAAGTATGAGACCCATGGCCATCATTATCGCGTGGTGTGTCAAAGGAGGAGTTTAGTGAACCAGCAACTGCGGCATAGCCTTTGTTGAAGTACCTTGCTCCAATTAGCTTTCTTTGTTGCACCGATTTGGCACAATGAACCGCCAATATTAATGGGTTAGTGAAAAAAAATGGTCCAAGTTTGTTAAAGAAAACTTCACAGACTACAGGGGACTGCACGTAAGCGATTGCGAAGGGTTAAGGGCTTATTTTTTTTCAAGTCCTTTTCTGTGTAACCGTCTCCTAATTAACAATAAGAATTTGACGTCCTAAAACTTTGGTAAATGAACACTACTTTCTGATTGTATTTGCGTCGTTATTATTGTTGCCGTTATCTGAGAATCTCGGTTATGAGGTGAGTGATAGGTGCCTAACCGGTTAAGACTTACGGTTCAAATTTATAATCGACTGTCTCTGTGCATTAGAGTAACGCAAAAGGTAGAAGTTGAAATTTTGAACTACGTAGTAATTTATGTCAGCAACTTGTTATCTTGATTTTGGACTACATAGTAAATACCGTACAAAATTGACTTGGGATATATTAATTTTTTATACGAGCAGGTGGATTTTTTTTTAAACTTTTAATTTTATAAATTAATCGTAGCGAGATTTTGAGAAAACATAAAAATTAAAAAATCAACTCACGTTTAGGTTTAGTAAGTGAGATGATAATTTTTAATTTTAGATAAAAGTTTAAAATATTATTTTTTAATATTATTATTATTTTAGGATGTGAAAAAATTGAAATAAGATTTGAAAAAGTTTAATTGTTTATTATATTTTATACGAAAATTTAAAAAGATTGTAATTATGAGATGAGAATTTTGTATTTTATCTTTGTGGTCAAACCTAGATAACCGTGAAACATTTGCATCCCTTGTGACGTATAAAGTAATTCAATTTTTCATTATTATCCTCTGTTAAAAATAGTTAAAAAATAATTATAAAATATTCATAACTATATCATTTTCTCATTGATATATATATATATATATATTAAAATTCTACATGTCACACTTTTATCCCACTATAATGAGATGAAGTTGTCTATTAGGCATCAACATTTGAATTCTTATTTTGGAAAAAAAGGATAGCTCAGAAGTGATAAAAATACTATATGTTATATAGTAGGAAAAAAATTAATTGGATCAATTATACTATGTAATAATAATATTACTCTTCCATATATATATATATATATATTAAATGAATGATGCAAATTAAAACAAGAGTTTCTAGTAATTGGGTTTGGGTGTTGAGAGTGTTGAAGTATGTTGTAAATAGTAATAAAAAATAAATAAAAAATATTTATAAAATATTAAATAATAATAGAGCATATTGAAAAGTATCGACGCTCAACACCCAAACACTCTAGGAAAAAACCACCTATATTTTCGAGAAAAGTCCAAACAAAGACGCTTTATGCATACAATTCCACCTCTGTGACCCCACCATCAAAATGAGGCTGAATATTCAACTTTATCGCTGTGGTTTCATACAGTCAACGTTGCTGAAAAGACCCTCCGACTAGTAACGATTGGCCAGTTTTTCGATGAGAGAAATGGAGAAAGAAATATTGCCGTTTTACAAGTTATGCACTTGACTAAGTATTAGATAGGTAGTAGGTATTACCTGTTGCAATGAAAACCAGCATCAGTTTCATTTTGGCAGATTCCTTTCCACTTCGATGGAATCGGTCCCATCCCCTCATCACTAAAGCTTTTAGATTCGGGCCAGACGCCTAGCATTATCCCATTGAACAAAAGTGAGGCTAATACAAGTCCAAGAGTCGGCTAGAGACAATGCATTTAAAAATTATTCTCATTTCAATGTTATCTGGATTGTCAAAAGTCTGGCAGCGTTTGTTCTTACCGGAAAACTGAACTGTCCAACTTTATTGAGCATTTCCTAAGTGACAAGTTATATGAGGGTATAGCATCATAACGTTGCATCATCTAGTCCTGGCAACAAACCTACTCCAAAACCCATCCGCAAGCAAATTTTCCTTGTTGCTAACAATGTTATCTACTAGTTGTGAATAATGGCACTAAAAGCAAGAAGCAAAGTCAAATAACGTTTAGGCTGAAGAAACCTTTCCAATGGTGGTCCAATCCTGTTAAATAACTATTTGTCTCTAAATTCTAGAATATGAGCTAATGGAAACGCGACTCATTAAAGAGTCTAGAAGCCCTCAAACATTGTGAATATTATTCATGCGTGCACATGGCGGCCTAGTTATGACATTTGCTAGAACCAAGGTTTGCTCTATTTAAGTACCCCACCCATATTTAGAAAAATTGAAAATCAAATATTATGTTATTACTTCAAATCTCATCTTTCAGGAACATCAATCTCTAAACCATGTCATGGTGACATAGAACATCTTGCTTGTATTTCATTTAGAAGTCAACCATCCAAATCCAGATTACACAGAAAAGATCTATTTTGAAAAAGATCTATGTGGACTGGAGATCGGTGACCTAAAACGACGATAACTCAATTAAAATTCAAAGCCGAAGAGCAAAGCACACACCTGTATCCAGGTTTCCAATGATTGTATCTTCGCCATATCTTGCCTTCTTCCAACTGGAGTTGGAAGCAATCACCCCATCATGCTCGAGTCCCAGGAAGTCCCATGATCGAGTTGTGTGCAGTTTTCTTCCCTTGTTCAAGAAAACGGAGATCACTTTCGGATGCTCTGTATTTTGATAGATGTTTACGCAATTTACAATCAAGTCAACCGAAGGTACTGTGAGTCAAGAGAGGAGCAAGGAGATAGATTTCTCACTAGCTATCGAGGCTGCTACCTCATCGTCGAATGTTGCAGCAAAACCGTTGATGTGCCTTGCGTATGAGTAAAGTATGGATTCCTTCGCGAGAGCATGACTGCATGATTAGGAAGTCAAGCAATTGATGCGAGAAGATCACAAATTTAGTCGATGGTTGGATGATTCATTCAAATACCTTCCCAAGAATGATGCAAGAAACTCATAGTGGGTCTCGGTTACTCGATTAAAATCAATCGGAGATTGTTCTGGGCCATGTGAATGGGCCCCTAAGTATACCACATATGACTAGGCGTCCAACCGCAGAAGAAGGAATTAGTTAAACTCAAATCACGAAATCATCAACAGCAGATCACCGATACAGAAAACAATTGACTTATTCTGATGTTCTATATTGAAAGGAAGAAGATAAAAATGCTTGCCTTTTTGGTAGCTGATGTGGGTGTCGGCAGCAGAAAGAATAGAAGAAATGATAGGAGGTAAATGGAAGGAATTGATAGTCTCATTGCCTACTTCTGTTGGGAATTACTCCTATATGCTTGACTCCTGACTGCTGGCGTCTGTTCTCAATGGAACAGAGAGTTACTGACTTGTTTTGGTATTATAGTGAGGAAGAAGTGAACCGTCATTGGAATTTATATTCTGTTTTCCAATTACATTACAGAATTGTATATGGAGCGTCTAGTCGGATCCAATTGAAATTTCAAATTTTGTAATAATGAATTGATTTGAATGCAAAGATGCTGCTTTGTATAACGAGGGGAGAATGAGAGCATATGGAATGAGACGGTAACCTACGTAGATAGCGCCCATCAAGCTGCCAATTAATGACAATATCAACTTGCCAGCCAGGACCTACCACGTGTAAAGCATTGGATAAGATAACAACGGTCGCCCTGTCTCGGAGCCACTCCAATATGTTATAGCATTGACATTAGATTAGCTATCTTAATCTTCAAAATTTGAAAAATATGTAACTTTTTATTTTTTAGCTAATCACTTAACTCTTAAAACCTATATTGGATTAGCTATCACATTCTCTATAATAATAAAATATTATTATTTTATAATTTTTATTTTTTTATTACTTTTTTATTTTATTTTTCTAATGTGATATAACCTCCAATAATTATATTCCTTTTCATATTCATAATCAAACAATCTATAATATAATAATCTTATATGTATATAGATGAAAAAATCTCATATGTAAAAAAAAAATTCCATATGTACATAATCCATAATAATCTCATTTCTATAATATAATAAACTCAAAATATAATAAAATAACATGAGAAAATAACCCCCCACCAGCATATAATAAAATAACAACCCAACATTTATATGTGACAACTTAATGCTGCCCAAAATAACAACCAAACTTGTGTGCATCGGCAACATCAGATTTTTGACAATATTCTAACTCCAACAACACTTGTGTGCATATGCATGCATAATTACAGCCCAACAGCCCTATAAAATAACAGCATCTCTAACATAAAGTCTGTCCAACAGCCCTACATAACAGTTCAACAAAAAGCCACAAAATAGTTAGCAATAGTTGCTGCCCAGCCACATGTATTTAACACCACATGTGGCTGCCCAGCTACTAAAACCAATTGTGTTTCTATTAACAAAATAATATTAACAAAATCAAGAGTTATCAGGAAATGAGCTTAGAAATTTCTTTTTCAATACTTGACTCCATTACTGAACAAAAAAATATACTGAAAGCTAATTTCAATTCAACTTGGGAATAATATATTGATATCAAGGCATGGGCACTGCTTGTTCCCTCCACAATTAGAAGGCTACGCAAAGCAAATAACCTAATGGATATGTTGGAGATATAACCTTTCGCAATCATCACAAATTAAATCTAGAAAAAGGATTAGAACACATGATACCTTGTACTCATCAATAGCGTCTTGAGCAAATGCAATATCTACATCCTTCTCCCTAAAACAAAATATAAATTTAAGGTATAAGCATCTCCAGTTTTAATGATCTCAATAAAAACGAACAACCCAATCTTATTCAATACATTTTTTGTTTAATAGGTAAGCTTTACACGTGCCCAATAGACCTAAAACACAGAATTACATCCTCTGCCCCATACATAAGGGGGGAGGAGACCACTTGAGCTACAGCTTATTGGCCAAAGTAACAGACTAGACACCAATATCAATGCTGTTGATGCACCCTCCATCATATTTAAAATAAGTAAATAGAGGCCATGCTAAACAAGGAAAAGCAGGAAACATAGCACCAGGAAGACACTCATTACACAGATTTCTAGTCTAGATTACCATGTTGCTTCGGGTAAGTAGTTCACTTGCAAATTGGTACCACCATCAAACCAAAATAGATCAAAACCATGTAGTTGGTGCGAACATCTCAGCACGAATAACTGCATCTCCAATCTTCTTTTTCAATGAAGACAAGCCTTTAGAAAAAGTACTATAAGTATCAGAGTCAGTTCCAATCCTAGAAATAAATATATACAGCAATAAGATATTACACTATAACCAAACCATCACTTGGGTAGCAAAGAATCTATTTCTGATCAATTCACTGGCTTTGTGGAAGTGGCAACAACAGTTGAAAATCTACTTTCAAGAGCCATTTTTCTTTTGTAAAATCAATGTGTTGGAATTTACCAATACACAAATGTGCACACACCAAACCCACACTACCTGATCGTCATGCACAAGTGAAAAGAGCAGTTATTTTCCCATGGGAGACGAAAGAACCTGGTTAGCAAAGGGAACATACAGCGCAAACATATGGGTATATTTACAAATAATACTTAACACCATAAGAATAATGATATTGCAACATTCATTACGATGTAAAGTATTGATGTCCATTTGGATGAGGATGATACAACCTCTCTCAATAGCTCCATCCACTTGGATGTGGAGGATGATACATTGATATGGCCTCTCCTTTTCTTGTCATTTGTTTTACTGCTCTCAATAGATTATAAATTCCTTTCATAATTATAAGGATAATGATAATGCAAAGCAGATCTTTGGAATTTTATTGCCCACAAGGCCTGACATTATTGGCCACTGAATTACATGCGTGAGCGAAGTAGTGGATTGAAGCAACTAAATACCACTGTAGGTGTGAATANACCTTTATCCTGCCAATAGCTCTACCCACACTAGCATTAATGATTGGCAACTATACACTCCACCCTCTTAAGTACCGATGTCTTCCTTCTCCTATCCAAAACATCAGTTTATTACATAAAACTGAACCATCTTACATCACTTTCTCTTCTCTACTAATTATCGATCGAGATGCTTTGGTTACTTTCTAATGATGGGACTCAATCTGAAACTATTGTTCCTCAGTTTTCTTACTTATTAAGCAAATTCCCGTTTTGATCAAACTCATTTTCATGAGAATATAAAATCGCCTCTTCCAACAATAACCGTTTCCTCAGTTGGTTTTCTAACACAATTCAATTAACCCCTACCACTAGTAATTACTACATGATTGCAAAAGAAGCTTCTTAATTAGTAGTTCACTTGCAAATTGGTACCACCATCAAACCAAAATAGATCAAAACCACGCACGGCTAGACCACGTTAATTTTGGCTAAACAATACTACATCAGATTTCCTTACTTGAGGTATATTCCAACAGAAAAAGTTTAGAATATCTGTTAAACCAACAAGAAGAACTCAGCATCACTTTATCCAAGATCTGGTTCATCAAGGAAAAATTCAATAGAACTCCAAGTTTTCTAAAAACAAAGTACTAAATATAATCCGGTGCTCTTTTAGCAAATTCATCAATTTTATTTTCTCACATCAGAAAAGGAATAGCAAGACCCTTCCCAATATCTGTGAATCGTAGACAAGATGTGCAACATATCACCAAACAAATCCAAACAAATGGGACCAAACAAATCCAAATCGATCCCTATACGGAATGGGTATGCCTAGTCCATAAAATCAGAGTAAAATGCCACCAAAAAAATCCCAACAACATCAATAAAATCAAACCCAAACAACAAAATCAAGAGAAGGAATCAAGGCTAGGGTTTCAGATTTTACTGTGTTGTTGGGCGTCAGTGTTGGAGTGAAGCCGTGGCGGTGCCGTGGCGTGCTCGAGAGAAGGAAGTGAAAGATGAAAGAGAAGAGCTGCGTGAGAGAAAGAGGGAAGACGAAGAGAAACAACAGAAAAAAAAAATAGAAGAGAAAGAAGGGAGAGACACGGGAGAGGGAAGAAGAAAAGAGAGAAGAAAAAAAACTGGAAGAAGAAAAGAGAGAAGAAAAAAAAATGGAAGAAGACGAGGATGCGCGGGAGGGAAGAGAAAGGAAGACGAACCGCGGGAGAGGAGCCGAAATAATAAACAACGTATTTGGACGTGCTACAAGACTTTTCAAAGATGAAAATACTGTAGCTTATAATTGATATGAAAAGGGTTTAACCAATCCGATGTAGGGCCTTTTTTGATAAAATCCTTCAAATTTGAAGATGAAAAGTGATTTGAATAAACTGATGCGGATGCTCTTATATCATCTTCTTTCAAGCATATATTTATCTAGTGTTTGTGTTTTGAACAAAATGGCAAAATCCCGAGCGTTTTGGACAAAAGCCCCAAGTCTTTGTGCACCAGAGAACAAATCTTTGGGGGTTTTAGGGGGTTGTGCACTTTTCAGGGATCCAAATATAATGATGTTGAGTTAATGGATTCCACATTAGAAATGATGTACCACCGAGAGAAAGCATATCAATGCAAATATGGTATGAAAATGTGAAGATTGTGCGAATTGGGGCAATATTGCACACGTGTCAGAATTATGTATATGACCTCAATTTGAAAAGCTCTTTTTGGCGCGCACATCGTGATCACCGTACTACACCTAGTGCTCCCTGTTTCGACTCTGAAATCAACCGTTTTCCCCTCCAAATCGTCATTTTATGTTATTTTTTTCTTTTATGCTAATATTTCGTTATAACTTTTAGAGATGATTCTTATTTTGATTTGGGTCAGATTTTTTGCGAGATATTTTATTTTATTCCGTGTTTTATTTTTACATAATAATTGGAATTTTTCTTTTTGAGCAGAATTCTCAAGATCACAGATTTTCTTAGCTATTTAAGCCCGACTTGTGAGCTTCAGAACCAGTTTTCAATTTTTATGAATAAACCCTATTCTCATAGTTTCCTTATGTTGCATCTTTTCTCAGTCTCAATCCCTATTTCTGTTGATTAACTAGCTATCAGAATAATTCTTACTTTCCTAGGCTTTAGTTGGCATCTAAGCTTTAGCATTTTCCGAGGGGCAACTTGTCATCACTTTTCATGGATGGTGGAGGTCATGGGCAGGGTGGGAAGGTTCTGAATGAGGAAGCCTCTCAGCGTGATCATAATGTACAAGATGTGATGATTGCAGATTTGCATAGGCATATAGGAGAATTAATAACCTAGCGTCTAGACGCGTAAAACCTAGAGGGTGAGATGTATGATCATGATTCTTACTCCAGTTTAGAGAACATGTATCACAATCGTACTCTATTTTCGGGAGTACCGTGTTAGGACAGAGCATTATGGAGACTTAGGGGTTGTTTGGGAATATGTTTCATCTCATTCTATCTCATCTCATCTTATTTCACTTCATCTCATTTCCTTTCTAAACATCACTCAAATACAAACACTTTTCGATTTCAATCTTCAACTTTTTCATCTAATCATTACCTAATCATTATAATTTTATCAAATTTCTATACAAAATACAAAAAATAATTCAATTTTTCTAAATCTCAAAGCAAAATAATATTAAAAAATTATATCATATAATAATTTAACTCTATAATATTTTTATTCAACTTTTTTTTTCTATTTTTTCAAAACCCAATAAAACATTATAACTCAAATAATTTCACTGCTATTCATAGATTTATCATCTCATATCATTCCTCAAACAATATCCTCTTAGGCTTCAGAGTTGATCTACCAAAATTTTTTGGTACTCTGCAGGCTAAGGGTTTCATCAATTAGTTGTATGAGATAGAGCATATTTTCTATTACAAAGATATACCATATCGTATGAAGGTGAAACTGGTCACCATCAAGTTGAATGGCCGAGCATATGCCTGGTTGGAGTAGTTGAAGTAGTCTTTGGTGCGACCGGACAAGGTTAAGATTGACGATTGGGAGAAGATGAAGAAAAAGATAAAGGGTCACTTTTTGCCATCCTAATATACTCAAATCTTGTTTCAATGGCTTCCCACATTGAAGTAGGGAGCAAGGTCCGTTAATGTTACACCGATGAGTTCTATTAGTTGGTGGTTTAGAATGTACTTTCTGAGACTGAAGAGTTGTTGGTGGCACAGAATTTGGGTGGCTTGTGGAAACCTTTGCAAGACGTCCTTAGCCTCCACTCTTTGTGGACTGGTTTTTACGCCTATCAACGTGCTCTAATTGTAGAGAAGTAGAAGACTAGGAAATCTCCACATAGGAGCCATCAGAACGCCACGCGGGGTTTGCTTGCAAGATACTTGCCCTACCCTATAGTTGATTCAAGGAACAAGTTCAAACCCCACTAATAGTCAATGTTTCAATTGTAGGGAGCTCAGTCATTGGGCAACTAATTATAGAAAGTCTGCCAATCAGAAGGGGAAAAACCTTTTGATTAGCGAGGATGACATTGAGCATTTTAGAGAACCTATCTATGAAGAGGAAGATGGTGATGGGGATATTTTGTATCAAGATTGTAACGAGAGCCTCATCATCATAAAAATATTGACTCCTAAAGGTGATTTGGGAGAAAAATAGTTGAGGACCAATATTTTTCCCACTATCTATACTATTTCTAAGAAGGGGTGCAAATTGATTATTGATAATGGTAGTTGTGAGAACATGGTCTCTAAAGAATCAGTTCAGAAGCTCTAACTCAAAACAAACTGTCTCTTGAGGGCGTACAAGCTATTGTGGCAGAAGAAGGGCTATGAGATAACAGCCGACCACAGGTGTTCGGTCTCTTTTTCAATTTTCTGGAAGTATTTTAATAATGCTGGTGCAATACAGTGTCCATAGATACTTGCCACTTTCTGTTAGGCAAACCCTGGCAATATGATTGAAGTGTTGTTCATGATGGGTGCAAAAACACCTATTCCCTTCACATTAAAGAGAAAATTTTCATTTTAGCACCCCATAGGGAATAGGTTGTTTCTGCTCTAGTGGTTGAAAAGGGAAACAATCTTTTGTCAATGGCTAGATTCTGGTACGAGGCAGAGAAAGAGGGCGTGGTGTATGCCTTGGTGCCATTTGATGAAAGTGGCAGAGTAGATCTTGATTTACCACCAGAGGTGCAACATATGTTGTTTGAGTTTGCAAACCTAATGCCAGAAGACCTTCCCCATGACCTTCCCCATGACCTTCCACCCATGAGCAATATACAACAATAGACTAACTTGGTGTTAGGCTCTAGCTTCCCCAACATACTAGCATATTGCCTCAGCCCTAAAGAGTCTGAGGCTACATCCATGAGAGCATGAGCTTGTGTGTAGTTCCTTTCGGTGTCCAAGAAAGACTGTTCATGGCATATGTGTGTGGATAGGATCAAAGTGAAGTACAGATTCCCAATTCCCTTCCTGGAAGACATGTTGGATCAAATGTCAGGCTCTAAGATCTTTTCTAAAATTGATGTTAAGAGCAAGTATCACCATATTAGAATACGCCCTGGAGAAGAGCGGAATGCGTCGTCCAAGATGCAACATGGTCTGTACGAGTGGATGGTCATGCCTTTTAGATTGTTTAATGCACCCAATACGTTCACGAGATTTATGCACCAGGTATTGCAACTGTTTATGGGGAAGTTAATCATCGTGTACTTCGACGACATCCTCATATATAGCTGAACGTGAGAGGCACATATGGAGCATATTAGATATTTTTTGAGATGTTACGACAAGAGTGTTTGTTTGTTAATAAGAAGAAATGTTCATTTTTACTATTTCTGTCACATTCCTTGGATTTGTTCTTTCCACTGATGGTGTTCATGCAAATTAGTTCAAAGTAGAAGCCATTTTGGAGTGGCCAATGCCCAAGACCCTACACGATGTGTGGAGTCTTCATGGATTGGCATCCTTCTATCGTCAATTCATCCAAATTTTCAGAACTTTGATTGCTTCTATCGTAGAATGCCTCAAGGGTCAGACATTTCAGTGGTTTGAAGAGGCAGAGACTAGTTTCTGGCTGGTTAATCAAAATATGCCAGAAGCACTAGTTTTGACACTTTCTGATTTTGGGAAAGTCTTTGAGGTGAACTGTTATGCTTCCGAGGCAGGTATTGGTAGTGTTTACAACTAAGAAAAGTGTCCTATTGCATTTTTAGCGAGAAGCTGTCGAGTTCGAAGAAAAATTACTCGATAGGCGTTGTGCGCATTGACTATTTTTTAAACGAGTGGGTATATATATTTCAAATCTTCTTGATCTAACCCACATTTAAAAAAAAATCATAGCCCAAAACTTTTTAAACGACTCTAGGTGAACTAGGTTGTGAACGCAACATGCAAAGACTAGCTTTACAACTCGGAGGCCCACTAGCTATGGACGAGCTCAATAACCATGGAAGCACAAGAGTCAGGCCTATTATGTTTTTTTGAACTAGAGGGGTTGAAGGTGTTTTGAACCCAAGACCTCAATCACCATTGTAATGAGCTTGAGCATTGGGTTGGAGCTCACTATTGGTGTCTTTGCTTAATTTTATATTTTTAAAATAATTTTGCCACAAGTAAATATTTATTTTCTTAAATACTTTTTTGTATGATTATGATTACTAAATACATGCATGCCAGGATATTATGAGGTCATTTTTTTCACATTTGTTAGGCATTTTAATTTATGCTATAAATTGCCTATATTATTATTGTTTTGTGAATAATAAATATTTGGGCCAAATGTGACAATTTTGTATTTGTATTGTCATTACATATAATAATATGATCTTGTTTTATCACTTAAATTTGTTAGGCTACCTTAGGAATTTGTCTTTAAATTCTAAGAATGTGATGAAATAGAGGATTAAGTAGCCTGGATTTATACTATCTATGCTCATGATTGTTCCAATTCTAAAACAATGGAAGGCTCGTATTCTAAAGCACATGAGGAGGGAGGTTGTAATGCCCCAATGGAAGGCCAAAGCCACATGACCTATACTCTAAAAGAACTAGTCAATGATATAATTGGAGTCCGATTGGAACATTATAAAGAGCAAGAACTTTTCATCCCCAAGCAATAGGAAAACTCATACACCACCTACCCTTATCACTTATCAGAATGATATATTACAATCTCCACTCCTTATATTTCCGACATCCTCGTCGGACCGTAAGTGACACGGTTCAAGTTCTACATTTCTAGTTGGAAGAGTCTCTAATACCATTTGTAATGTCCTAATGGAAGACCTAAGTCACATGACCTATACTCCAAAAAGACTAGTCGATGATACAATTAGAGCTCCATTGAAACATTATAAATATCAAGAACTTCTCATTCCCAAGCAATGTGGGATCTCATACACTATCTACGTTTATCGCTTATCAGAATGAGACATTAAAGGCAGATTGATTTAAAAGGCTTTCAGTGCACCTCTTTATAGCATCAACACTGGTAATCTTGTTCAAGTTTTTTCTTCTCATGCGAGGACAAGTAAATATTTACAGATATATGAGCTTTTGAGCACCCATTGAAAGTAATATAATACCAAGCACCTTGGAGGTTTGCATCGTAACTTCGACAAAGTCTAAATAATTAGATATGACTTAGATAAGCTTAAAAATCTTGCTCGTGGTTATGCTGATGTAAGATAGGCTTTAGGTTAAAGTAATTTCATGCAAATTATTTTCTCTCTCCTATAGTGGATCAAAGAAGAAAAATATCGAATAAGCAAGATATAAACATATATTTCTAGTTATTTGCTAAGCCGTCACATACTCCATTTATTGCACAAAGCGATGTTTTCTTTTAGTGCTTTTAATGAGATCAAAATCTATACTTCAAATGATTTAAGACTCATTGTAAAAAATGGCGTTAGTGAGAATTTCTAGAATTTTATAAGTTGGATGGTCACTAATACAACTCTGTAATATTATTTTTCAAATGGAGAAAAGATACACTAAAATATGCTCTTAGAGCATAGGATGATAGGTATGAAACTTGGAAAATTAAAGTTTTCTTGCTAAAGACTTTCTTTTATTTAGCGGAGTCAATGAGAAAATGCAATATGGGCATTTTCTACGTTAAGTTCTTACATATGCACACTAATATTTCTATGGACATGAAATAAAATTTAATAAAAGAAAATTGTCTCATCATATAAATGTGATTCTAAAGAGAAATTTAATTTTACTAATTTTTTAAGGAAATTCAAAGGAAAATATTATCTTTAAAATAAAATATTTTTTTAAATTACAATGGTACAAGTTATATAATTAGAGTAATTATCTCAAAGTGCAATGACTTGCCACAAATAGAGTTATAAGTGAAATATGGCACAAATTAGTAATATAACAATATTTTATCGTCGCTTAAAGACTAGAAGAGAATATTTGTAATATGTGCTCTGCTAAATGTATTGAATTCACATAGTATGAATCTTAATATAGAATTTTAGATTCACTTAACTTATATGATCTAACCTGAGGTTGTTGATCATATTAACAAAGGAAAAGTGGAGTTGATAGAGGCATAAACACATTTTTTGAAACTTTTATGGAATGACTTAAATAGTTTATTCTCGTAAGAAAATTAGATTGTTAGCTTTTTAAATGTTTAAGGGGTGAAGTACTTTGAGCGCACGATTGTTGCTTTTATTATTTTCGTATAAAAAGTATATCAATGTTGCTTCTGCTATTTCCATGCGACCCAAACTAACTATCATTTCAAAGATATCCAATATACTTAGTCGTTATTATTAATGACCTATTAAATTAAATGGATTCTTTGAAAATTGTTGATAATCCTAGAAGATTGTCTTTCTGGTTGTCTTTGATTTTTTTTTGCCATTTAATGACTGGTTTTTCATACTATGACATAATGGGTTTATGAAAAGTAGCTTAGGTGTCTTCCTAAGAGAGATGATGATTTGGTTGTCTTAGATTCTAATTGTCACTTAATGAGTGGTTTTTCATACTACGAGATAGTAGAATGTGTTTTTGAAAAGTAGCTCAAACTTTATGTCTTGTGAGGTTGTTTACAAGAAAAATAGTTTCTAAGAACTTTTGTTCAAAATCCATAGACAATTAATGAGACGGTAAATACTAATGAATCTATTTTTGCCTATACCATTTGCTGTTTCCTTATGGTTTGCTCAAGTGAGTTAGAGTTTAAGATTTGTTTTAAAAGGTAAATATCTCTTATTTAATTGATTTGGACAAGTTATAAAAGTAATGATTAGATTGTTGTGATTATCCTTGGGGGCAAAGACCTTAATCTCTTTTCCCTTGATGAAAAATCGAGCTTGGTTATCTCACATGTTGTTAAACAAGCGATTTATTTTGAAACCTCGAAATCTCATACAAAATTTATTGAATGATATTTATGGTCACCTTGTGGATTCCTTAAAGTCATAATTGGACTTGCTAACTAGAATCTAAGGATGTGAATCGCTAACTTCATGGTTGTGAAAATGCCTTTCAGTTATAAAAGCTTAGTCTCTTGGTAGACATGTGTTTTTTTGAAAAGTTACTTCATATGAGATTGTGCATAGAGAAAAATGGTCCTAAAATTGCATTTGAGACATGTTGTTTAATTCTTTGTAGTTGATCATGTAAGTTCTTTCCCTCATGGTATTGCTTGTTGTGCACATTGTTGTAATTTGATTTTCACTGCTTTCTGTATCAAACAAAATCGCTATGCCAAACTTTCCAAGAACTTCATAGAAAATCAAAGAACAAGAAAAGAATAGTAAACAATACACAAGAGATTACGTGGTTCGATCCTAATAATCTAAATCAACGGCAAGAATAGCTAGGAGCTTTCTTTATTTTAGAAGATGATTTACAGCTTTGAGTTTTCAAGATAACAACTTAGTGAACCCTTCCCTTTACAATGAAAGTCACTCTCTCACTCTCTCACTTGCAAAATAATATTCCATTGTAAATGAGTTACATAGAATCCCTTATATATAGCATTACAATAAAATGACCCTACAGTCCTTTTTTCCTCTGCTTACTCGAGTCTTCATGTGCTGCAGTCTTCATATCATTTTATCATGTGTTGGGATCTAATTGGTTGCCACCTCATTTAACAATCTCCAACTTGGCAAGCATTTAGTCCTTGCAAGTTGTTTACTCCTCCATAGTTGTTCCTGCATGTTCCCCTTAATGGGTATTGATTGAGCTGAAATATTGCATATTTCATATGTTTATAACCAATACATTTTAATTAGTTCATGACATTATTGTTGGTTTTAGATGGAAAAATGGTTAATAGGCATAAATCCGAGTTATAATTTAAATTGATTAATATCATGATTTATGTTCAATTTTATAACCTATAATTTAATTGAACAATATTTCCTCACATGCACAATATATTTTTGATATTCTATTTTTACTTTTTAATTTATTTTTGATTTTCTATCTATGTTATTTCTTTTTCTTGTTTTTATTGCTTTTACATAATGACTTCTACTTCTAACTATGACCTCTACGCATATATTTAGATAGCATGGGCACAGAATCAACGTGTGAAAAGAAAGAAATATTTTGAGGGAAATATAAAACCGATCAGCATGTTGACACATGGTTTGAGTGGAATATATTTTAATAATTAATGGAAACATGTGGGGAACATTAATGAAGCACCTGGCTACTCATGCATGCGCTAGCTAGCAAGCTTACTTTGTGATTAATTCTATACTCTCTCTCGTTTCAAGAAGACAAAGTGTCGTTTTTGTTTTGGCCTTGACTTTTCAATGGGACATATGTGGACAAGAAGAAAAGCACATAGGACAAAATCAAATGGGACTAGGATTGTTTGCCCGACCCGACCCGGCCAGAAAAGTGCAAGTTCCGAACCGACCCGATTTAAGGAATTTTCGTTTACCTGTTTGGCTGATTAAACGGTTACTTGGACCGATTGTATTTCTAGAAAAATCGGGTTTCTGACCAGGTCTTTTTTTTTTAATTTTTTTTTTAATTTTATAAATACATCATTCTTTAATTATGGTCAGTTCGGCCAATGAGTCAATACTCTCTTTCTTACATATGAGGTTGAATACATGGCCACAAGAGCACTAGACTCTAGTACTTGAATTTGCTTTAAGTCACATTGTCGATTAATGCAATTTTTTAATCTACTTTTTTTGTCATGTGCTTTCTCTTTCAAGTGGTTTATTGAAGAAGCTTTAAGAACATATTTTGAAGATCAAGAGTCCAGAGACCAAGATCTGAAATCCAAATAAAGCAAACTCAAATGATATTGTTTCTTCTCTTTTCTTCATCGTCATGGATAATTGCTTCGTTATCTTCGGGTTGGCATAGAACAAGATCTTGGAATAGCTTGTGTCTTGGAAGACAATGTAATCAACGATGAAACTGAAGCAGAGCATTGAAGGAGGGGTGCACCCACTCTACTTGAGGTTTCATTGCCAAAGTAGAGCAACACAAGTTCTTTCCCATAAAAAGATAAGGTTCGGCCCCTTCAAATTTCTAATTCACCACGATCAAACACAAAGCATCTTTTCTAAGACCACAAGGCATGCGGAGTCATCATTGACAACCAGCACACATAACCTCGCTGGGATTTGGTCTAGAACGACATCACCAACTATCCAAGCTCCACTTGGCTAGAAATGAATTTGGATCTGTCTCTTTCTTTTTCTTCGAATGAATCTGGTCTGGAACCCATCCTAAGTACAATACCCAAATGATAAATCCCAGAAAACAAACGCCCAAAAGAAGACGAGTGTAAAAATGGAAATCGGTTAATAACCCGATTTTGAACCTTTTACTAGAAAGGTTACGAAAGATTCTGAATCCCGAACCAATTTTTGGGTCGGTTAAGTTGTGTTGGGTCGGGTCGAAGTGCTCAGTGAAAATCGGTTGCCAGCTATTTTGTTCACCCCTAAATGGGACCACCAAATTGAAGACCATGAAGACTAAGATAAATGAAAAGAACATGGCTTGACAACTTTCTTTGCTTTGGATGGACGCTACACATGAAAAGGGAATGAAACTCCACTTTTTCCTTGACAGCTGGACATGCAACGCAGGGGCTCTACATAAGCAGCTGCTCTACACACAAGAAGGGAAAGTTCTATGGGGGCTTTCCACACGCAGGAAACACAGGGACACAGGAGGCAATTTTCGTGTGGGTGGAAAGAAAGAGATGGAATGGAAAGGGGCAGCACAAAAGTCCTTTTTCTCTTGTGCAGGCATCTTCAACAGGGGAGAAATGGAGGTCTAGAGTTTTTTTTTTGGAAAGAGCTGGTTGGTTGGACGTTGGGAAGGGGGGAAGAATAGAGGACCTGGGGACGCTTTTCTTGGACCGGCTCTTATAGGCACGGAGTAGCACCATCCAGACGCAGGTCTCTCACAAAGAAAACACAGCACGTTTTCATCTTTGGTAGAGCGAGAAACGCAGAACGGGAGGCACGGTTTCGGTTTGAGGGAGTTATTTTTTAGCTCTATCTTTTCTCCATCTTTGTTCTCTTATGGCTGTTTTTTGGTATTGAGTTTTGTGTTTTATTTTAATTTTATCATGGAGAATATTTATTTGATTTCCATGGCTCTTGTGATGAACATGGTTGGATAAATTTTCATACTAAGGTTAGAGGTGAAGTCTAATGGTTTAGATATTGTTTCGGATCATCAATTTATATTATGAGTTTGATCGATTGAATGATTTTATTATTGGATATTTGATTATCTATATATTTATCTTGATTCATTGTGATTTCCAAATACATTGAATGCTTGAAAAATCCTTGTGATGTTCAAATGGGTTTGTGAATGTTTTAACCATCAATTGTTCATGCTTAATTATTAGTAACTACTTTTCTTGACCTTAAATGCTAAATCTTCCAATTAAATGAAAACATTATTCTAGTTTGATTGAAGTAAATCGATTGGAAACAATATTCTAAATTATTAGACGGATCCTTGAAACCTTAGTCATTCTCCATATCGATTTATTTTACTATTTTAGTTTTATTGTGTTACTTTAAAATCTTCATGGCAGTAATTTTCTCTTCTATTTGATTTCATGTTCCTTTTTAGCAATTTCTTTTCATTTTTGAAGTTTATTTTTCTTATCATATAAGTCAATCCTTGTTGATTCAACCATGTTAGGTACTACAACAACTGTATACTTGAAGGTAAAACTGTTCTAAATTTTTGGTTCACTAGTTGAATCAAAGTTTAGGCGCAACAAGTTTTTGGCAAAAGATTATTTTTAAATTTTTGGTACACTTGACTTGATCAAGCTAAATTTTGTCCTTACAAGCAACAAACATGTCATCCACTTATAATTGTAGGCATGTTGGATTTCCTTCAATTTGCTTGTAGTATACATAGCTATCATAGTTGCTTCTGTTGAAACCATTATGAATCATGCGAGAATCAAATCTTTCATACCATTGTCTTGGTGATTGTTTAAGCCCATATAGTGATTTCTTTAATAAACACACTTGATCCTTTGTGGTTTCAATAGTGAAGCCTTCAGGTGGTTGCATGTATATGGATTCTTCAAGTTCTCCATGCAAGAAAGCTATCGTAACATCTCGTTGTTCCAAATGCATATCTTGGTAAGCCACAAATGAGAGTAAGAGCCTTATTGAACTGTATTTAACTACATGAGAGAAGATTTCATTATAATCTATGCCTTCTCTCTATATAAACCCCTTAGCTACTAACCTAGCTTTGTACCTAGGTAGTTTAACCCACGGTATGCCATCTTTCCTTTTATATATCCACTTAGACCCAATCAGTTTCTGATTTCCTGGTTTTGGAACAATTTGCCAAGTTTTATTTTTATTTAAGGACTCCATTTCCTCTTGCATTGCAAGCATCCATTTATCTACTTTTTTGCTGGCCATGGCTTCCTTAAATGACCTTTGTTCCATCTGAATTATTTCTTCAGTCACTGTAAGAGCAAAGGCTTTCATCTCAGCCTGTCCATACCTCTGTGGAAGTCTTATAATTCTTCTCTTTCTAACCTCTGAACTTGAGTCCTCAGCTTTTCAAACCTGAGTTTCATGATTACAAGGTGAACTGATTGACTGCTCCACCTCAAGCTGGATATAAGTGGTAGGTAGGTAGGTTTTCCAGACATTTTGTTTCTTTCTTTCCTACCATTTGCCTTTCATTGAATGTTACATCTCTACTAATTATACACTCCTATCTTCCAGGCTCATCAATCCACAGTTTATATCCCTTCATACCTTCTGGATATCCCACAAAAATGCACTTAAGTGCTCGTGGTTCCAACTTGTCAGTTTTGGATGTGTAGCAGCATATGCTACATATCCAAATATCCTTAGGTGGTCATACTCTGAGGGCCTTCCAGACCACATCTATTGTGGGGTTTTGAACCCTAAGGCTAAGGATGGGCATCTATTTATGAGATACACTGTTGTGACAGTAGCCTCAACCCAGAAAGCTTTTGGTAACCCTGATGTCATTAGCATGCACCTCACCCTCTCGAAAATGGTTCTATTCATCCTCTCAGCCAAGCCATTTTGTTGAGGGGTTTCCCTTGCTGTTTTATACATTGCCACCCTTTCCCTTTTATAGAAGTCATTAAAATTATTTGACAGATACTCTAAACCATTGTCAGTTCTCAATCTCTTAATTTTTCTACCAACTTTATTCTCAACTGGTGTTTTCCATTATTTGAATTTAGCAAAATGTCAGTTTTATTTTTCAGTATATATATCCATACCTTCCTAGAGTAATCATCAATGATAGTCAGAAAATACATGTCTCCTCCATGTGAGTTTACCTTGGTTGGTCCCCATAGATCTGAGTGTATATAGTCCAAGTTCTACTTGGTTTGGTGTGTTGCTTTGCTGAAACTCACTCTGGTAGACTTCCCAAGTACACAGTCCTTACATAAGAATAGTTCCCTAAGTTTCCCTTCACTCAACAGGCCTTGTTTTTCAAGTTCCAGTAGACCCTGCTAACTGATATGGCCCAGTCTTCTGTGCCATGGGAGAACCTTGTTTTCCAATCTGTGTTGAGCAGGAGATGCCTCACCAATTACAGTTTTACCTATGAGCGTGTAGAGTCCATTTTTAATTACCCATTTCATCACTACCAGTGACCCCCTTCAGACCTTAAGAGTACTAAATTCTAATATGAAAGTGCAATTACATTGATCTAGCATTCCTAAAGGCATTAAGTTCCTCTTCAACTCAGATATGTATCTTACTTCTTTGAATAACCTCTCCATACCATCATGCATTTTCAATCTTATTGACCCAATTTCCAGAATTTTACAGGATTTGTTGTTTCCTAGAATTACATGACCCCCATCCAAAAATGTAAAAGTCTCAAACCAGGACCTCAAGGGGCACATATGAAATGAGCACCCCGAGTCTAGGATCCATTATTTTCCAGAATCCACTTCTGAGACATTTAAAACTTCTGCACTATCATAACCATCTACAACAACAGCTGCCTTGCCCTCCCCTTTGGTTTGTTCCCCCTTTGTTGTTTCCGTTTGGGACAATCTTTCTTTAAGTGTCCCTCTTTGTGACAAAAAATGCATTTTAATTGCTTACTTTTAGATTTTGATCTTGTTTTGTTGTTATTTCCCTTGTGACTTGGTTTTTCAGACCTACTCCTTACATTCAAATCTTCTCCAGTTTCTGTTTTGACCCTAGTCTTATTTTGCAACTCTCATGAGTGCAAAATAGATTGTACTTCTTCTAATGACAAACTCTACATCATGGTTTCTTTAAGGTTTGCATAAGAAGAATCTAAAGAGATCAACAAAAAAATAGCTTGATCCTTATAATTAATTTTTATGTCTATGTTTGCAAGGTCCAAGTTGATCTTGTTAAATTCATCAAGATGTTCTTCCATAGACATACCTGGAGTCATTTTGAAAGTGTAGACCTTGGCCTTCTTATGGAGTCAATTTGCCAAAGATTTGGTCATGTACAAGCTTTCCAATTTTAGCTAAACTCTTGCTGCAGTGTTTTTTTTTTACAACTTCCCTCAAGTCTTTGTCACCAAGGGAAAGGATGATGGTACTATGAGCCTTCTGCAAGACTTGCTATGCCAAACTTGCCAAGAACTTCATAGAAAATTAAAGAACAAGAAAAGAACAGTAAACAATACACAAGAGATTACGTGGTTTGATCCTAATGATCTACATCCATGGCAGGAACAACTAGGAGCTTTCTTTATTCCAGAAGATGAATTACAGCTCTGAGTTTTCAAGATAACAACTCAGTGAACCCTTCCCTTTACAATGAAAGTCACTCTCTCACTCGTGTTTTCTCTCTATTTTTCTCCTGTATATCTTGTAGAATAATATTCCATTGTAAACGAGTTACAAAGAATCCCTTATATATAGCATTACAATAAAATGACCCTACAATCCCTTTTTCTTTAGCTTACTTGAGTCTTCATGTGCTGCAGTCTTCATATAATTTTATCATGTGTTGGGATCTAATTGGTTGCCACCTCATTTTACACACATGACAGTGATATGTTCCATGATCATGTGCATGACGCAAGCATTTAGTGAGCACACATATCACCATAAATTTGAGGGACTCGAGTTAAGTGTTAAGAAAATGACTAGACTAAGATTTGTACAGTGTATTGAGATTAGACATATGCTATTTTGGAAAGAGAACTCCATCGTAGCATGTATTTCACGCTACATACGCTTTTATGACCAATAGTGAAGGCAAGTGAATGAATCCCTGCTTTGTATTGAGAAGAAACCAATATGAAACCATCCCTACATATGTATTGAGAGGAAATAGATGGTTCCATCTCATCTTATCTCCTCTCATCTCATCTCAGTTCCTTCCCAAATATCACTAAAACACATATACTTTTTAGTTTCAAATTGTCAACTTTTTATATTTAATCATTACAACTTTTCCAAACTTCTAAAAAAAATACAAAAGATAATTCAATTTTTCAAATCCTAAAAGAAAAATAATATTAAAAAATAATATCTTCACAATATCTTAACTTTATAATATTTTTATTCAATATTTTCTCTCTCATTTTTAAAAATCCCATAAAACATCATAACTCAAATTATTTCACTACTATTAACAGATTTATCATATAATCTCATTTTCCAAGCATCCCATAAATGTTTAATACACATTAAAAAGACATAAAATTTGTTCCAAGCACGAATTCAATTAAAAAACAAAAGATAAATAGTCTTCATCGTTTCTTGCTTCTTCACTCTTGTTGTTTAACCTTCAATCTTCAATAGTTGTGATGTTTGATTGTGCGTCCAACTCAATATAAAATGATAGATCATAATAAATATCAAATATTAGTGAATTTGGATAATGAGGAATACAAAAATTAAATTATAAAAGTAAATGAATATTGAATGAATATCAAAACATTACCCAATTTCACTAAGAAACTCTCTACATTATCCATGGACTATTGAATATTAATTGGTGTCGATGGATGTGTCAACCAATTTTGAGCACAAATAATAGACTTAACGGTTCTTGGAGCCAATGAACTCCGAAAGTGATCAAGAACACGAGTTTATGTACTAAATGCTTACTTGGATGCCATGGAAACAGACATGACCAATAAGTCTCGTGCAATCCGACCACCCTACGCATGACAACAAGGCCACAAGCAAGTTGCCTGCCACCAACCATGATTTCCTGTATGTTGGACCACCAAACCTTAGTCACTGTAAGCCAACCCATTTCTACCACTATCTCCACAAGTTAGCTAACAACCCTTCCTCAGCGGCATCTCTCCTCCTCTCTCCACCATGCACGATAAGCCCAACCATGAACCCACAACAGAACCACCATAAGCCACTCTAAGCCCTCACCTCCTCTTCAGCCCCTTCACATGGCTGCAACCATAGAGATCTATAGAAGGAGACAGAGATAGCAAATCTTCTATGACAACCCCTACCCACGTCTAGCTCACCACCAGCACTACCCTATGCCAAAGACAGAGTTCAGGAGTCCTTGATCATCCATTAATCTTACCTAATTACTATAAATGGCTCTCAGACTAATCTTGGTATATATGTCATGGGAACTGAGAAGTTGAACCTGTATTGTCTTGCAATTTATAAAAGGTGCTCTGTTGTAGATAACTGTGAACTATGAAAGGTATAATTTTTGCTATGTGAAGTGTAGGGATGATGGAGGTTAGAAAATTTTGAAGCATGATGGTTGTCTGGGTTTTAGAACTTGTAAAACCATGTGTTCCTATTAGTTGTTGTATATTGGGCTTAAACCTCAAATTTTGTACACTAGAAATTAGGGTGTACTTGTGAGCTACCTCCTCAAGCTTAAACCAATGTGGACAACCATAAATTACAACAACCAAGTGCAAAAAATCTTGTTGCATTAGCAAGGAAAATATTCAACCCAATAGCTTCAACCTTCCTTCCTCTCAACTCTCACCATCTTAGTCACTGATTTACATTGTTCTAGACCAGCTCAAAAAGGGTATCTCAACCACCACAATAGCTAGTTAGTGCCTCCTTCTTAGCCTTCAAATTTCTTTTTTAGTTCTACTGCAGAACAATTTCTGCAATGGTTTCTCTTTTGCAAATTTCTTCTATGCCAACTGAATATATGGCTTAGATTTATCTCCATTTTTGTTCACTCCTTAATCCTTACTAGATATTATCGTAAGTTCATAAGGAACTATGGTTCCATAGCTGCCCCATTGATTGTGTTATTAAAGAAGCACTCTTTCTTGTGGTCTAATGAAGCTGAGAAGGCATTTAAACATTTAAAAGCTATTGTGGCTCAGCCTCCTATATTAAGACTACCAGACTTCTCTAAGGAATTTACAATCGAATGTGATGCATTAGATGCGGGGCTGGGGGCTGTATTGATGCAAGATGGCCAACCTATAGTCTTCTTTAGTAAGGCTCTAAATGTAAAACATTACATTTATCCATATATGAGAAGGAATTTTTAGCACTGGTTTGTGCAGTGGGGAAGTGGAGGCCATACCCATTGGGTTAGACTTTTAAGATAAAAACTAACTAGCAGACCTTGAAGCATTGTTAGAACAAAAAGCTACTACTGAAGCTTAGCAAAAGTGGATTTCCAAGGCTAAGGGTTATGATTTTCGAGTTGAGTATGAGAGGGGTAGAGACAATAAAGAAGCTAACGCACTTTCAAGGAAGAGGGAAGATGATTCAGCTACATTGACCCTTATATCATTTCCTACACCTATGTGGTTGAAAGAATTGAAGAAAAGTTATGCTTTTTTTGTTGATATTAGTAATCTTGTTGTTGCATTGTAACAAGGGAAGCTGGTTCCTAAAGACTACTCTCTCAAGCAGGGTCTCCTCTTTAGGAAAGGGAAATTGGTGATGGTTCCTTCATCACCATTTCAGCAGAAGGTATTGTAGCACATCCATCATAGCCCAGAAGTAGGCCATGTTGGTTATCACAAGACTCTATAGAAGGCTAAGCTTGATTTTTATTGGCTGGGTATGAGGAAAAATATCAAGAAGTTGGTGAGGGAATGTCAGACTTGCTGGATGAACAAGCATTAAACTGTACTTCTAGCAGGGTTACTTCAACCCTTGCCCATTCCTCAAAGTCCTTGGCTTGAAATTGACATGGATTTTACTGAAGGTCTTCCAAGCTCAGGTGGCATGATTGTGATTCTTATGGTGGTGGATAGGTTGACTAAGTTTGGTCACTTTTTTCCAATGGCTCATCCTTACACAGCCAGCAAGGTAGCTGAGGTTTTCTTTGCTGGAGTATTCAAACTCCATGGTTTGCCTAAGGCAATTGTGTCTGATCGGAATGCGGTGTTTACTAGTCTGTTTTGTAGGGAATTATTCAAGATGCAGGGAACCACTTTGGCTTTTAGCTCAATTTATCACCCTCAATCTGATGGCTAAGCTGAAGCCTTGAATAAGTGTGTGGAGGGATACATGAGATCTTATATTGGGTCCAAATCAAAGAATTGGAGTAGTTGGTTGCCCATGGCAGAGTGATGTTATAACACTATTATACATTCATCAACAGGTCTTTTACCATTTCAGGCACTGTATGGGATTCCATCCCCTAAGTTATTGACATATGTTCCAGGCACCACTACAAATACAAAAGTGGATCAACAGCTGAAATCCGGGGATGAAGGCTTGTCCCTTTGGAAAGAGAATATGAAGAAGGCTTAGGATAGGATGAAGATGTATGCCAATAAGAGAAGATTTGAAAGAGTTTTTTAAGCTAGAGATAAGGTTTTTCTCAAATTGCAGCTTTATAGGCAAAAGTTTGTAACTATTTGACATAATATGAAATTGGTCCTTAGATATTATGGACCTTTCTAGGTCATTGAGAGGATAGGTACAGTTGTTTACAAGTTGAATCTACCTTACTCATAAAAAATTCATCTTGTTTTTCATGTTTCATGCTTAAAAAAGAAGCTTGGTTATCAGATTTCTCTATTACCTACCTTGTCTTTAGTAGATAGTGAAGGAAATGTGCAGCTTGAACCTAAAAAAATTCTTGATCGAAGGATGAAGAATGTGGGTAATCATGCCTCAACCGAGGTGTTGATTAAATGGGTGGGTGCTCCAATTGAAGATATCTCTTTTGAGCTATTGTGGAAACTCAGAACTTTGTATCCTCATTTGGTGGGTACAGCCCTATGATGTTGTCATGGGTGCATTGCAGGTAAGGCCTTGAAGAGGTGGAGATTGTTACGAGTACCTAGGCAAGGCCTTGAAGAGGTAGAGAGGGTTGTTGGGTTGATGAGTTGCTGTATAGAGGAAGGAATAATGAGAATAACTTTTGTGAAAGGGGTTAGTGAAACGGGGCGTTGTGTAGTAGACTGTGTTGAGTTTAATTGTTTTAGTTTGCGTTTTGAATTAAAAAGTGTGTTTTGATATTCTTGAGTTCATTTCTGCAGGGTTATAAGTAGAGGTGATGGTACTTAGATGGTTGAACAACTCTGAAGTCAGTTTTGGAGTTTTTTGGAGGTTGAGAATTCCTCGAAAATTCACTACAAGATTTACAATGAAATTTTGATCATTTGGTGTTCTTCTTGTGTCATTTTTTATGTGAATACTTGTTAGTTTTTAGGTTGTGTATTCTGATTCATGTTGTAGGAGAGTTGCAAGAATGTTACAATTTTGATCTGGGAAGGTAGTAGTTTCATTTTGATGGAAGAAGATCTATCTCATCTATGTGGGAATCTCTCTCTAATAGATGATAAGAAGAGTGGTGTTATTATTCCTAATTTGGACATTCAAGATAATCTAAAGAAGGGAAGAAGATGTCTACTTGGGAAACTATTTTATGATAAGATTATGAACAAGACTGTAGTTCAGACTATGATGAGTACATTGTGGAAGATTTCTGGGGAGTTCACGTTCACTGTTGTAGGTAACAATGTTTTTCTAATTTAATTTGCATTGAAATGTGATAGAGACAAAGACAAGCATGGTTGTCCTTGGCTCTTCGATCGTTTCTTAGTAAGTCTATGGGGAAGTGGCAGTTATTCTTGCAGTTGATAAGGTTGTCTAAAACAAAACCGTTTTCTACAAATTGGACAGTTTTCCAATTGGAACTTTTGCATAAAAGGAGGATGTTTCAAATGCTATTGGGAAGAATGTGTCAGACCTTACCTTGAAGATCTTTGATAGTATTCTTGCTTATGTTCCACCAGTTGCTGATGCAAATATACAAGAATCTAACACAATGGATTTAGTAGGTTTCTCTATAGTCAATGCTATTTCTCCAAAGTCTGAGAGCAATAGAAATTGGAAATGTAGGGCTAGAGCCCCTCCACAATCTAGTCTATTTTTGCAAAATAATTCCACGTTATCTATGAAAAGGAAGGGTAAGTCTCTAGGTGGTAATTTTGCTTTTGAAATAGTGCCCGGTCCAACTAGAATTAAAAGCTTGTGTGCAGTAGACAGGTGAAAATGTCAATTCTCTTGTGATATTGGTGGAGGCTGGTAACCCTTAAGTTCGTAGTCTTTACCAGCTGGTAAAGAAACATAAGCCACATTTGCCGTTTTCAATTGAGACAAAGTTGATGGGGAATAAAGTTAAGCTATTGAAGTTGAAATTGGGTTTTAATAATCTGATTACTGTTGATAGTGTGGGAGCCAGTGGTGGTTTAATATTATTTTGTCACAATGATATTGATGATAATCTCCTTAATTATTCTCTATGACACATTCATGTTACAAACAGATTGCAACAAGGTTCATCCTAATGGTTTTTCATTGGATTTTATGGGCATCCAATTACACATAAAAGGAAGGAAGGTTGAGATTTAATTTGATTTCCAAGTAGGGGTATTTCTTCACCTTGGATTCTAATGGGTGATTTCAATGAAATTTTGAGTCCCTCATAAAAGAAAGATGGTGCTATTAGATCTGTTCAATAGATGGATGATTTCCAATATGTTCTGATGGATTGTGGATTATGTGATATGGGTTATCAGGGTCCAAAATCTACTTGGTCTAATCACATATCAGATGAGACTTTCATTATAAAGAGATTAGATAGAACACTTGCTAATCAAGAGTGGCTTACCTCTTTTGGTAGAGCTACTAGTAAGGCTCTTCCCAACTCAGTTTTAGATCACCATCCAATTCTAAATTGTGTTCAATTTCATGGTTTGTTATCTCATTCTAAGAAGAAGATATGGAGATATGAAGCTTGCTGGAACTTGGATGATAGTTGCAAATCAGTTATTTTGAATAGTTGGAGCTGTGGGGATTCTCAACATAATAATTGGGTAGGCAGAGGCAAATATGACAATGAGAGGAGAGATCTTCATCTCTTGGAAGCAAAACTAGAGGTACTGCACTTGGATCACTCATCAGAATTGATGGCTGAACTTAGAAAGTGCAATCTGAAATAAAATGTTTTGCTTGAGAATGATGATATAAGGTGGAAGCAAATGGCTAAAGTGGAATGGCTAAGGTATGGGAGACCACAATACTAAGTTTTATCATTCTTTGGCAAATCAAAGAAAAAGACTTAATCACATTTGTAGAGTTGAAACCGATGCTGGGATTACATTGCATGAAGAGAATGACATCAAAGCTATTTTCACTACCTACTTCTCTCAGTTTTTTTTTTTTTTTTACTTTTTCTTCTTCTGAGAATATTGAAGCTTGTTTGTTAGTTATTAATCGTGTAATGACAGATGATATGAACAACAGCTTACAAAGGAGATTCACAGTAGAGGAAGTCAGAATAGCTCTTTTTCAGATGTCTCCTTATAAATCACCAAGCCCAGATGGTTATTTTGCCTTCGTTTTTCAAGCTAATTGGGAGGTGCTTGGAGATCAAGTATGTCGTAGTGTTCTTAAATTTCTTAATGATAAGGATTCCTTGACAGATATAAATCAGACTTATATCACCCTTATTCCAAAGGTTAAAGAGCTAGTTAAGGTAACTGATTATCGTCCCATTAGCTTATGTAATGTCATCTATAAAATAATTTCCAAAGTCTTAGTGAATCGACTTAAGATTATTCTGCCTCATATTATAACATCAAACCAAAGTGCATTTATACCCAATCGTCTCATTATTGATAATGTGTTGGCTGCCTGTGAGACTTTCCATACCATGAGTTCTTGCTTGAAAGGAAGAGAAGGTTATATAACTGTTAAGCTTGATATGAGTAAAGTTTATAATAGAGTTGAATGGGAGTTTTTGAAACTTGTCTTGGTGAAAATGGGATTTGGGCAGAGAGGGGTGGATCTGATTATAGAGTGTGTTTTCTCAGCAACCTACTCTATTTTGATTAATGATGAACCATAAAAGAGTTTTACACCTTCAAGAGTAGAGGTGTAAAAATAAACCTAAAAATCAAAAAACAGCCCGGACTGGACTGGACCAATTGGTTTGGTCCAGCTTTCAACCGATTCGGTCCAGAATTGGTTCATTCATTTTAAAAATCTGTCAAATCCAATATGGAATTGGTTTTACGTTTTCTAACACCGGACTGATTCACATATTATATATATTTTATTAATTTTTAATATTATATATAATATATTTTATATATATTACAGTGTGCCAATTACAATGTTATGAGAGGTCTTCTAGCCAGCAATTGAATAGGGCCAAGACTTCTCTTTATTTCCAAAGAAACTTTGATAGAGCAACTATATCTTTAATTCAGCATATCTCTGGCCTTCGATCTATTGGTAGCTTTGAGAAATATCTTGGTTTAGAATCTATGATAGGGAGAAACAAGATAGCTACTTTTAATTACATTCAAAGCAATTAAAAGCAGGATTTGGAGGACGATCAATAGTTGGAAATCTAAATTTCTTTCTCAAGCTAGGAAAGAAATTCTCCTTAAAGTTGTCATTCAAGTTGTTCCAACATATTGTATGTGTTTATTTTGATTGCCTAAGACTCTTTGTGCTCAAATTACTCAGATGATGTAGGAGTTCTTTTGGGGCCAAATGGAAAATGACCACAAAATTTACTAGTTGAGCTAGAGTAAGTTGGGGATAGCACAAAGGAAAGGTGGGTTGGGTTTAAGAGATCTAGAATGTTTTAACATTGTTATGTTGGCTAAACAACTCTGTAGATTATTAAATATTCCATCATCATTGTCTACTTTGATCCTCAAAGCAAAATATTTTCCTAACTCTACTTTGTTTAAGGCAGCTATACCTACAAAGACATCTTAAGTAAAAGTATTATTTCACCTCAAGAGTTGCTTAAGAAAGGCTTATGGTGGCGAGTGGAAAATGGTAAAAGCATTCATATTTGGAAAGATAATTGGATACCACGTCCTATGACTTACTTTATTCAATCTCCAATAACAATTTTGGATGAGAATGCTAATGTGGACAACTTATTACTCCCAGGTTCAACTGAGTGGAATATGGATTTATTGCAGACTTTGTTTAGTGCAGATGAAGTGGTTTTGATCTCTACTATATATGTCTGAGTCCTCTTGCTAGTGATGATAGGTTGGTATGAAGATGTACTAAGAATGGTAGGTTCTTTGTGAGAAGTGTCTACCATCTGCAGTTGGATTTATGCAACAAGAACTCTTGTGGGTCTTCTAAAAGTAGTATTACAGAAAATTGTTGGTTGAGTATTTGGCAGTCCAATGTACCTCTAATCATGAAAAAATTTATGTGGAAAGCTAGTTGCAATATTCTACCAACTAGACAAAATTTGAAGCTAAAAATGTTGTGAGAGATGCACTTTCTCCAATTTGTTTCATAGCAGAGGAATCTATTGAGCATATTTTGTGGGAGTGCCCCCTTCTGCTATTGATGTATGGTGTCTTTGTAATAAGAAATTTTAGAAATGTAATATTATGGTTCTCATGTTTATGGACTTAGTTATGCTCTTGGAGGGATGTCTTGAAAGTGTAGATTTTGAGTTAATGATGATTACTGCTAGAGCTTTATGGATCAGGAGGAGTAAGTTACTTCATAACAACATGTTCCAACATCCAGCTCATGAGCTATTGTGTATGGCTCAAAATTCTCTGGAAGAGTTTCAATTTCTCAAGCAATCTTCAGTTTCCAATTGTCTGCAATAACAAATGCCTACACTGTCTTGGCAGCCACCAATGTTAGGTTATGTTAAGGCCAACTGGGACATTGCTTTGGATCATCTTCACTAGAAAATGGGAGGTTGGTATTATTACCAGAAATGAGCATGGAGAAGTTCTAGCATCAAAGCAAATTCTCAAACATGGATGCCTTGACCACATATTGCTGAAAGTTTGGGAGCTTTTATGGCAATTTCATTTTGTTTGGAGTTGAGTTTTAATAGGATTGTATTTGAAGGTGATGCCAAGAATGTGGTGGAGCTCATTCAGAGATCAGATGGATTGTTTGGCACTTGTGTGCATCTTATTCATGATATTCAGATCCCACTCTCAAACTTACGGAAATGGGAATTTCATTTTGTTCCGAGGGATGTTAATCAAGTGGCACATAATTTAGTTAAAGCTGCACTTTTTTTTTTTTTGATACATTGGGGGAGGGGGTCGAACCCAAGACCTCTATTTTGGAGACTTGGTGTTATGCCATCTTTGGCACTAGCTAAAGCTGCACTTAGTTTAACTGATGAATCTATTTTCTTGTGTGGTGTTCCAGCTTGTATTTAGGATATTGTATGTTCTTACTAATGGAATTCAGTTTTTTTTCCAAAAAAATAAAAAAAGTATGGAAACATGGTTTGGCAGTTGGAGAAGTGTTGGCTGCTAAACATAGAAAAGGGAAGACGGATCTATTGCATTTGCTGTGTCTCTGCAAAGAATTGATCGAGCTTCAATAACAGAACGAGGTGGCTCAAGATCTTTCTCTTGTAGGGCATTTCCTTGCAATCGCTGCATTTGAGAAGCAAAGGTGTCTTCCAATATCTACAAAAATCAAAACAAAATCATAGGATTGGCTCAAGTTTGACAAGAAATTGTACATGAGCAATGACTACGGTAGAGCAGCACCCGCCACAAACTTGGAGTATGCAGAGCGAGAATGCATAATGGTCTTGAAAATAACTAGATAGACGAATGATGAGTGATCTTAAATTTACTTACCACAAGAGCATAATAAGATCCATTATACCAAAATCGATTTTCCTTTCTTTCTTCGAGAAATCTCAAAACAATCTGGCATGAACAATTGAAAATTTCAAATGCATTAGACTTTCGGAGAAATTTAGTAAACCTGGTAGATAACACTACGATTTTCTTCACCTGTCCCATTTTATCCCATAATCCACGGCAGGTCGAAATGAATATCCAACTAGTAAAAACCTCATGCAAGTTGGATATAGAGCCCATGAGTTGTGAACTCAGCAATTGCATTCTTTCACGAACCTCAGCCTCTCCATCCTCTTCCTTTGTTTCGTCCAGAATCCTCTTGAGCCTCGTGTTTCGATTAGCTTGCATCTGAAAAAATCATTTTCCCATAAACTTTTGATGATTTGTATCAAGAATATAATAAAATTAATTAAATCTACTTTTTTCCATTAACTAAGCTTTTGGGACAAGTGATGATTTCACATGGTATCAAAGCTTGATTCTGAGTTTGAATATTGAATCTACATTCTAATTCATTTAATTAAATATTTCACAGGTTGGACCATTAAGGAGGAATGTGGTCCACATTCTCACTTGTCTAGGGCAAGCATTAAGGATATGTGAAAGAGAAATGTACAAAGAGACACTTGAGTTTGAGTATCTTTCAAAGGTTACTGGATTGTAGATAGAGCTTACGTTGCTAACAAGCTTCTCTACCAGCGCCTGCAAGTAATTCTTGTATTTTGTTCTCAAGAGAACTGTAATTGCATTCATCTGCTCTCCAAACAGTGACTTCTTATCTCCCTTGGTAGGCAGATATGATGCCCAAGACTTTAAGGTTTCCTCCACTCTAATGTGCAGGACATCAAGGATTCTCTTCATGGTGTTCAGAAAAATTCCCAACTGGTGACAAGAAAATAAAGGCGAGATATATAAATGCAAAGAACTGAAAATCTTGCAGATGCACATATGCAAACATCAATATGTCCGTTTGCTTGTTAAATTCCTGGTGACTAAATATTGATACCTCTTTAAATTCCTGGTGACTAAATATTGATACCAAGCTCTGGAACATATATAGATACAAAGCACTCACTTGATTAGGAACATAATAGATCGTCATTGATTGTCTTCTTGTGAGCTTCTGAACCTGCATATTAAGCTTCTTCTGAATACTATCTTTCAAAGGCGTCAGTATATCATTATATTGCTTCTCCAGTGCTTTTATGATTGCCCTTTCCACATTTTCAACAGCCTTTCAGAAATCAATAAGCAATGGCAAAGTTTCAGCAGATGCAAGAATAATGTGTAAAAAAGTGTGTATACTTAATTGGAGAGAGAGAGAGAGAGAGAGAGAGAGAGAGAGAGAGAGAGAGAGAGAGAGAGAGAGAGAGCACTAATGGCCTTTAGATGGTAACCACAAGAAACAAATCAGAACTTACATTTTCCAAAATCAATGAGTACTGAGGCCATCGATTGATTACCACTTCATACTGAATGAGGTTGTCTCTGATCTTCTCATACATTTCCACTGCAAATGGTGAGGTGGAATGATTTGTCATTACTCCAGACCATGGCACCTATATCATCATTTTGGACACAAGAGGTTAACTTGGTTCCTCATTCAAACAGTATCTTTGGTTAACGCTTGAGATTTGGCCTGGCATGGGGAGGGGTGAGAGATGCACATGCCCAAGTGCGCGCACAAACAATATGCATACAAACATTAGTTTCAAATCATAAATACCTTTTCTGCTTTGCAAAGCTCAAGTAAACTAAGTTGCATATCTTGCACCCACAAAATTATGTAATTATGGAACAAATTCCTTGAGTTTACACCACCCTGCACTGGACTGAAGCAAACAGGAATGTTCTTACCATTATCTTCCCAAATATTCTCAGTCAAAACAAATGCAGGAAAAGTTATTGAGGAACCTGTATTATGTGTCTTTCACAGACCTGATATTCCATGATTCAAGATCCCTTTCGAAATCAGCAGTTGCTATTACTAGTTCATTTACATGCAGCATTGGACTAGAGGGAGGCCATGCAGCAAGGAAGCCTCTAAGTCTGTTGCACAACTCAGTACTATAAACAACAGCTGTGACTTTGGACAGATCAATTGAGCTGGAAAAAGCCCCATGTGTCAGAAGATACATGATATGGTAAAGCATGCAGGATAAAATTTTAGGAAGTTCCAGATCCAAATGGAAGTTTTAAATTTTTAGGAAGTATTGGCAGTTAGTTCCTTTGTGCATACTATCTTGCTTGGTATCACTGGAAAGTCTTATGCTCATTCCAGAGTAAGCGAGGAGCACCCTTTGAATCAAAGTCCCTCCTAGCAGATGGTTTTTAGTACATATACAAAACTATAAAATACAACTGTAGTATCACATTTGAAAAAAAGACAAATTTTTAGAAGCTAATAGAAAAAAAGAAAAAAGATACTTTTGACAGAAATATCATAGCTAAAGTTAATTCACATCCTAATAGAAGGGCTAATTGCCTTCTTTCCCTTTTCTTCTTCTTTTGGGAGGGTGGTCATGGTGGTTGAGAAGTACGGGTGTGTATGAAGCAAGCATTATGGTCTTATGAGCTGAACTTAGAAATAAAAGATCCTTTTCCTTCTCTTATGTGAGGTAATAATAAGCATTCATTGTTTATAAATCAGTGTTTCCATAATCAAATTCCCAGTACCTGGGGAGTATATGCTGGTCATGGATCTTGATGTCTGCCTGAATTTCGTTGCTTATCTTTATAAATAGATTCTTCATTTTTAAGTATGCTGTGGAGAAGGTAATGGAATCCATAAGGAAGTTTTCGGAGTTGCTTGACATAAACTCATCAGTCTCTGCCATGTGCTTCCGACATCTCCATTTTGCTGCTGTCTGCAAATGAATCCCATTTGGTTTAGAGTTCCATTCTGCCTGATATGTTGAAACATCAAGAAGAAGACAGGCAGTTCTTAACTAATTAATATATCAAGAAATTTCATGGACTTTCGTTCACATATAGACCATGTCTTCAGTCCCAGTCTGCATCATCCAGTTATCCCACAATTAGATCTGTTAGAAAATTGTCATCTGATGCTTAGAAGATTTCAAGAGTGAGTTCACAGGTCATTTGCATCAGGTCGTGCAAAATCTGTTTCTTTCTCTCCTGGGGAACTAATAATAATCTTCATATCTAGTCTAGCCTAATTTATAATCTACAAATATCAAATGGCAGATTAGTGCATGCTATATCAGTTACCAGAAATTCCATCTGGTACTTGCACATATACTTGCAATTCTATTCAAGGAAATAGTGTGTTGTTGGTAACAAGGTAGACTTACCTGAAAATAGGTTCTCAGCATAGTCTGTGCGTCTAGAGAAAGGATATCGTGAAGGAGAGTGTAAACTTGGACAGCAGGTGCTAGAGCTGGTGCTGCAGTCTCTTGAATTGAACCAAACAAGCCTGCTAACCCAGTAGCAGAGTCTTCATCTAACGATTTGTAGTTCTCAAAAACATTTGCCAACAGACTCTCTATTTTGGTTTCACAATCCAATAGTAGGTTTTTCTACAAGACAAACGGGACAAAGAATAATGGAATAAAAATCTTTTGCCAGAGGGCATATGCAGAAATGACATGCTAATTCTTACAGGCACTAAGTGGACCAATTTATATATGCTCGACAATCATAACACACACATGACCAAAATAATAAACTTCAACCTCAAATGGGAAATACTTTAGTCACAAATGGATTATACAAAAGTAATCCCACAAACTGATGTAGTATGATGTGGTTCGTCAGATTGTGAAGTTACTTTTATTGTAAAGTAGATCTAACGGACTATATGAAACCACGTCATTTTGTAAGATTACTTTTGTGTAATCCTTATGTGGCTATAGTAGTACTGATCTCAAATTGGACAAATTTCTACAGAAGCAATATGAGTGCAGATGGGGATAACATTGCATGTACGATCACTGTTTATAAGATTGACTTGGGTCATTCCTGTTAGAGGTCAAATTTGAAAATGTTAAGGCAAGATTGCATTCAGAAATAACCTTCTTAAACGTTTACATATCTTTGAAGCATAGAGACGGTAGCTCTATATGCGTCTTCCACAATCTAACAACATCTGCTTGGCTACTATAATTTGAAAGTAAATGAGAAGCACAAAATTTTGACTTGTGAATAAATAAATGCTAATGTATGCAATGTGGATCTTCTGTAGAGGATTACCTCTTGCCTGGTCAGAGTTTTCTCACTTCGAGCCTTTATTATTGGTACAAGTAACTCACTCACAAGCTCTAAGCAGTCTTTTGTTGGAGTGGCCACCTTCATGACATGTGAAAGATATCTACAAAAAAGGCCACAGTAAGGGAAAATGTTGAGAACTTAAAAAAATATTCATAGCCATTTTAATTTTAAAATGACTTAAAAAATTTACATTTCTTTAGCACCTCAGCTTAGTATATGAATTGGAAACGCCATAGTAGTCTGCAAATTCAGTCAACAACCACTTCCAAGGTCCATGTAACCACAGATTCCGGGAATGAAATTCCTTTGCATGCATTGCTGCCTCCAGTAATAAATCATATGCTAGAGTTTCCACAACAGGTCCACTCTGCAACATGAGAGGAAAAAACAGTTCAAAACATAGATTAATACATGCATGAGTTCACAACATAGATTTATACATGCATGCACGTGCGCGCGTACACACACACACTTCATTGACCTAACTCACATTCACATATCATCACATACAGCACATTTTCTCATTATTCAAATGGATTGGTAAATGCTCGCACCAGCTAATATGCAGATATGACCTAACATTCACATTTCTTCAGATACACAGCATTTAACCATTCTATACATGGATTGAAGACAGCACCAACCAACATATACATGTAGAACTTAAATAACCCACAAACTGTTTTTTTTTTCGTTTTTTTTTTTTTTTAAATTGGTAAACAAAAACTTTATTGATAAATGATCAATAGGCCTTGCCCAAGTACATAGGATCTATAAAAGAGAAAGCACCTAGCTAAGGAAATAACCCAGAAACTGTTTGACATATAGAACTGCAATGATCACACACATGCAAACTCCAACTCCAAGTATTGAAGAAATTATTTGAATCCATAATCTCTTAGAACTCTAATATGTAATAAGAATCTGAAATCTGACATATAAATCATCTGAATATAATCCATATCCTACCCTGTTCTAGACATATACATAAGACAGACTGTTTGAGTTTCATGCCTTAAAGTGGTATAAATGCCTTATACGTAATCTTTTAATATATCACTCCAATCCATGTATTGAGCTTTTGAAGAAAAGTCTGACATGAGGTCCAACTAGTAGCATGTTTTTTGTAGTGGTCATTACTGGATCAGTATTTAAGTCAATTTCACTGTCCCAGACGGTGTTATCTTACAAAATAGGAAAGTAAAGAATTGTGGTATTCAGCTAAGTTGAGTTCAAGGGCATCATGCCTTTATATGATTAGTGTCATTATTACTGACTGTACAGCCAACAAAGAGCTGAATCTTCCCAACACATTCTTGATCATCATGGTATATGGGCCACCACCGAATTCTGTCACTCTGCATGGTCAGACAATCACTTCAAGTTAACATATGAACAGAATAGACACAACCTCAATATCTTTAAGAGATTGAAGATGAAGGATGCGTACAGGGTTATCAGCAAGTGATGAAACTGGAATTGTAGTTCGACCTTGGACTGAATTTTTTGTGTCTTGGACTTCCACCAAAAGAGCATCCCCTTGGATCTCTGGAAAACTGAAATTAGATACGTGAATAAGAAACTTCCTCATTGCTTGTTATCTCCAAAACTGCAAGTAACATGGAGAGGCAAGCCAATGGTTTGTTTTTAATAGGCTATGCTTCAGAATATTATTTACCAACCATAAGTATGTACAATTTTAAAAAAAGACCATCAAACAGGCACAAAAGGGCATCTCTTAAGTAAAAAGCCTACATTAACCTGCTGTGTCTAATACTTTCTTTCCAACACCGCACCAAGACATAAGGGAAAAAAGCTACTCACAAGACATGATAATCGCCACTTCCGGGGCGCAAGCAAATAGCAGAACCCTGTTCCCCTTCAGTATCCTCTTTAGCACTCTTCAGTTGGAATAAGCATGAAAATGACTCTACAACCATGAAAAGGAAATTATGAGTAATCCAAAGGGAAGTTTCTGAGGTATAAACAGTCCTCCTTTTAATATCTATGTGATATCAAATATGATTGAAATATGTGAAAGAAAACCACTAAAACCTCCCGCATAGGAGATATAATTCTTTCACCATTTGATCTTCCGAAAATCTAAGGATTTTGATCAAGGAAGGTTCAATAAGGCCCCCTCTGTAAATTGTCATAAACTTCTAAAGTAACATAAGTCGAGCTGAAACACTTGCATGATCTGTCATAGATGGCAGTTTCACCCGAAGCTTCATCTTTCGTCTCAACCAGTGGATTTATAGTCAATACTACGAGTGTCGTAAAACAGATTCCAAAATATTTTTGGTGACAAACCTTCAGTCGTCCCTGATAATGAGGCAGTCTTTATAGAATTTATGCCAGTTTTCAAAAGTGATGAAACATGCCGGATGTATTCTGCCCCTGCTTGCATGTAGATTGCACCTCGCTGTGAATATGTGCTCTTGAGTTTCCTCCTTGGTATTACTCGAAGTTTCTTCACTGCCATCATCCAACAACTACATCTTAGTTTAAATTAAGGAAACCTTGTTTAGGACCTTAATCTGAAGGAAATTTACTTTCTGCCAAGTGTTTGGAAAAGAAAAAAGGAGAATATAAAAAGGGGAAATATATTCCAACCACCGCGCATTTTATAATATGCATCCTAAACTACGATACGTTGCAATGTACAACCTAAACTACAACCTAAATTCTCTATGCATAAGAGAATTTCATATTAGGAATCTTGAAAATGTATCTTCTCTAGGTAAGTGTGCCTTTGTACCGGTGCAGAAACTGATCAAGGCATGACTCATACTACTAGTGAGTTGGCATGGTTGCAACACTTCTTTCAATAAATCATCTTCTTAACTCCCCTACTCTACTCCAATTTATTGTGATAATTAAGCTCACATATTGAATCTAATGTTGTGTTACGTAAAAACAATAGACATATAGAGACAGATCGTCACTTCATTTAAGATAAGATACTGGGATGACAAGTAACTTCTACAATATCTATTGGGATGACAAGTAACTCAAAACCCCGTCCTTCCAAATACTGAATTTAGATAGAAACATAGCATAGAAATAACTTTCAGACTTTACCTTCCACTCTTATTTTTCCTACCACTTTCTCTATGTTCATAGAGCATATTTGTTCAGCACTCTTTGTAGTTCTAACTTCCATTGGTTGTACACCTTTGGGGTGTAGCAAAAATTTGTGCAACCTATAAAATGAGAGAACAAGGAGACATACCCAATAAGATATGGAAAAGGTCATAAAACTTCCCAAAATATCTAGTGTCAATGTACTAGCATCAAGAAAAGCATAACCTACCCAAAGGCACTTCGGAGAATGACGCACTCATCTTGTAGAAACTCAGGTGCCTCGGTGCAGCCTCTTCCCCATGCGTGTAGGCATAAGCGTATACAAGCATCGTAAGCAATCAGTGTTTGCCAGGCATATTGACCACTACAATGAAAGAGTTAACTAGCCATAATGTTAGGACGCTCTATACCAAAGAAATAAAATAATTTAAAGTTGATTAAATGAACAGAAGGTACCAAATGGGGCCTTTTTGTGTGTATTTTTGTTGTTCTGTAGTGTTCTGTGTTTATATTACTACATTCATCGCAACATATATTAGGACGGAAAAAGGAAAATCTTCTGCTGTACCAAAGGGTCGTCTTGTCGTTGGTAGAAATTAGCAGAAGACAACAATCTCCTAGTTACTAGTATCGGATGGAACGGGGCTTAGATTGTACCTGGTATTATAATGAGGTGAAGGATCCAATACGTTGGTTTGCAAAGAAGGATCTGCGTTTCTTTTTCATCGGGAATGATATTTTGTTCTCTGAAACAAAAATTACCGAAAGACTTAAAAAAAAAAAAAAAAAAAAAAAAAAAAAAAAAAAAAAAAACATATCCTCGATCTTAAGAATGCTCAAATGAGGCTGACATCTGCAATACCTTCCACCAAGTTCATTGATTTCTAAGGGTTGTGCTCTACATGCTGTTAAACCTTCACTTCCATTAAAAACGTCTCCTACATTTGGACATATCCCTTTACCAGGTAGATCGGTTTCTATCAGACTGTCAGAAGCTCTCAGCGTTTGACCGACAACGTCCTCGAAGCATTTTTCTTCTCTTCCCATATCAACTATGGGAGGTGCACTTGGAGTTCCCAAGTCCGCTAAATCTTGGATCCATTGATGACTTCGAGTATCCTAAATCACCGTAAACATAAATCACAATGAGAAACAAGAAATTTAATCCTCTCTACCTCTGCCTACATATTTATAGGACATCGAACCCTACATGTAGATTGCATAGTTGAATCCGTTTACGAGGCTCGCTTCCACCATCCGTGAGGGTTGCATCTCTCTGAGCACTTCTTCTGGTACCCGATTCGCCATCAGTATATCTTCTGAAATTTTCAGATACTTCAATCCTGAGATTTTCTTTGGACAACACTTTATTCACAGAAGACACGCGACCTCGACTCAAGCTTGTGCTGGGTTTGTGACCAGTTATTTCTTGTTCATCACCATAGCATTGTAGAATTGGCTTATCCAAGAAATCAATGTCATCGTCATTAGATCCCAAAGCTTCTTCCTCCGAATAATTGGTATAATCATCATCCGCAACTGAAGCTACGCTCTCATCGTCTTCCTCGTCCAGGCAAGGAGCAACCAAGCTATGCTTGGTCAGCAAGCAAGATTGGAACTTGAGAGGAGGCAAAATATTGACAGGCACGAAAGAATCGCCATCGTAGCTGTACGCTAGTGGGGATTTTGGAAATGGGTCAAGAGCAATTTTCTCGGTTAGAGGGGATCGAAAGGGTGGAGGCTCTTCCACTTGTAAATCTGATCCCTGCAGGTTAATGAAACAAACCTTCAGGAAACCCACTTTCTAATGAATGCCGAATACAAAAATTATAAAAAATAATAATTGTGGTTCTTGACAAAATGACCCCGAAACTCAAAGATACGCACAGCAAACTGTAACTACAGGTCCTCAAAAGTGATGACTATATTAGAACCGCTTTTCAAACAGAAAGAACGAGGGAAATATCACTAAAAGCTAAATTTATTTTCAAAGATGGAAGAAATATGAAGATGTTAAAATACATTTACCTGTTTGATCCACTTGATTGCACTTTCATCCAGGCCTTCCGTGAACATCTTTAGTGATTTTGTTACCTTGAAAGAGAGGGAGATTTTCAGTTGAATTGAGGATGGGACAAGCTGAAAGGGGAGGAGAAGCTGAGCTTAGAAGAAGAAGAAAAAAAGAGAGCGTGATGGCCGCTGGGATACTGTTGCAACGGCTAGTTTGACATTTCCTTGTTTTCAAAATGGGACCTTTTGCCGCAAATTTAAATGACTTCCAATTGAGTGTTTTATCTGCCATAACCAACCAAATTATAATTCTTTTATGGAAAAATCTTTTTTTTTTTTTTTTTTAGGGGAAAACTCTTGAACCATTTCATTGAATTAAAGAGGAGATACATTGAGGAATATCCTCCATTGTTACAATAAGATCAGAAATGGATAGAGAATTTTTTGCTAAAACATGGGCTAACATATTGCCATTTCTCCTAACATGAGAAACCTCCCATTTAGCAAACTGTTTCAATAAAAATCTAGTTTCAGACAAGAGCATCGATGCACTACTAAAACCTTCCTTGTCTTCATGAAGGGTATTGTTGACATGCAGAGAATCACCTTAAAAAATGATTTGTCTCAAGCCTAGTTCCATGCCAAATTTGATGGCTTGAAGTGCCCCATATGATTCAGCAAGCAAAGGATCTGGGAATAGATGCTTTTTATGTCTCATGGTAGTTATGATATGCCCCTCACAGTCTCTTACCACCACTCCTACTCCTATTAGGCTTTTCTGCTTGTTCACTGAGCTATCCCAGTTGATCTTATACCAATTTGATGGAGGGTGAGTCAAAGTTGCAGGAGATGGACAGACATGGGTGGACTTGGGGTTTGCATTGCTGTTCTCCCCTTGTAACAGAGCAAGAGTGGCTTGAGCTTCTCTTATGACTGAGCTTGGATGCCTAAGTTCATTGTTGAATACAAGACAGTTTCTCCTCCACCAAATTCTCCGAGCCATTATTACAAATTCTTGCATGGAAGAGTCATCCCATATGTGTAGGAGGGATTCAAATAGGTCCACAAAAGAGGAAGGGGATAGGCTTCTTTTTTGTAATTTTTTAGAAGCTAGGCTCCAAACATACTTGGCTGAGGGGCAGCTCCATACTGCATGCACCACTGATTCTTCTTCCTTGAGGCAGATGGGACATAGTGGGTGATCCACTATTCTCTTCTTCTGCAGGTTAGTTTGAGTTGGAAGGGCCTCGAGACAATCCCTCCATAAGAAAACCTTGTCACTAGGCTGTACCTTTGATTTCCATAGGTGTTGCCACACTTTCCTGAGGTTGTTGCTGCAAGAGGCTTCGTCCTTCTCTGCTTGATCTCGAACCTTTTCCCTGTGGTAAGCACTCCTTACTGAAAACCTGTCATTCTTAGTCCCCTGCCAAATTATTTTATCCTTAGCATTCATGGAGCTTAGAGGTGTTTGTAGTATCAATTTGGCTTCCTTTTCCTCAAACACCTCCCTCACTAGTATTTCCTTCCATTGATTTGAGGTATGGTCAATTAGATCTGAAACTTTTGCTTTGCTGTCAAGCTGTGTCACTGGACTCAGGATCTCTCCAGGCACTGGGTGGCCAAGCCATTTTTCCTGCCAAATTTGGACATATTTTCCATTACCAATCCTCCAACAAGTTCCTACTTTCACCACTTGTCTGGCTGCCAAGAAACTTCTCCACAGATAAGATGGTTTTGAGCCCAACTTGGCTAGCATGAGTGAGCTATGTTGAAAATATATGGCTTTCAGGACTTTTGCTGCAAATGAATCAGTTTCTATAGTAGTCTCCAGCACTGTTTTGAGAGCAAGGCCATGTTGAAGTACTCGAGATCCCTAAAGCCCATGTCCCATTCAGATTTTGCTTTTCCCATTGTTTTCCAAGAAATCCAATGGATTTTATGTTCCCTTTCCTTCTGGCCCCACCAAAAGTTATTGATGACACTATTGATGGAGTGCAGCAAGGTCTTGGGAAGTTTGAAAACACTCATTGTGTAGATGGGAAGGGCTTGGACTACTGCTTTTATGAATATTTCTTTTCTAGCTTGAGATAGGCGTTTCACTTTGTATCCACTGATTTTCCTTCTGACTGCATCAAGAATTCCTTTGAAGGAGTTAAATCTGTTTCTCCCCACAATAGATGGTAACCCGAGATATTTTTCATAGGTCATAGAGGATCTCATTCCAGCAATTGATAAAATGTAGCTCTGAGTTAACCTAGAGGTGTTCTTGCTGAATATAATGGAAGTCTTGTCCATATTTAATCTTTGCCCTGAAGCTTCTTCATAGACTCTCAGTAGATTGAACAGCCTTCCCCATTCAACTGCATTGGCCTTACAAAACAAAAGCCTGTCATCAGCAAAGAAAAGATGAGATACTCGAAGAGGGCCTCTTGCTATTGGTACTTCATGAATTGCACCAGCTGCTTCAGCTTTTCCAATGAGCTTACTGAGTGCTTCAGCACATAGGATGAAGAGGTAAGGTGAAATTGGGTCACCTTGTCTAATACCTCTTGTAGGTTGAAAGACTTCTTGTGGTATTCCATTGACCAAGATGGCATATGAGACTGTTTCAATGCATCTCATCACTAAATCCACCCATTGTTGACAGAAACCCATCTTATGCATAATTTTCCTAAGGGATTCCCATTCAATTCTGTCATATGCCTTGCTCATGTCGAGTTTTAAGGCCATGTAACCCTCTCTTCCTGTCATCTTGGCCTTCATTGTGTGCAAAGCTTCAAAGGCAACAATCACATTGTCTGTGATTAGTCTGTTGGGAACAAAAGCTGACTGAGATGGAGATATTATAGCAGGGAGAATTTTCTTGAGTCTATTTGCTAGTATTTTGGATATCAACTTGTACAACACATTGCAAAGGGATATGGGTCTAAATTCAGAAAATTTGGTGGGGTTTCTCTTCTTGGGAATAAGGGTTATGTAAGTGCTGTTTATTTCAGTTAGGCTACAATTTTCATTAAGAACATGAAGCACTGCTGAGCTGATTTGGTCACCCACTAACCTCTAGTGTTTTTGATAGAAAGTGGCAGGATACCCATCAGGACCAGGAGAGCTAAGCCCATCCATTTGAAAGAGGGCATCCTTCACCTCCTACTGAGTGTATGGCCTAAGAAGCATTTCATTTTGCCCTTCTGTCACAGTTGCCTCCATTGGCTCAAGACAATCTCCAATGTTCACAGGGTTAGATGAAGAGAAAAGAAATTGGAAATATTCTTGGAATTGATTAGCTATCCCAACTTTTGATGTGATAGCTTGCCCATTATCATCGATTAGCCTTTTGATCAAGTTTGTTTTCTTTCTCTGGGTAGCTCATTGATGTAAAAATTTTGTGTTTCTATCCCCTTCTCTCAGCCATTTTTGCTTGGCCCTTTGATGTGATCTTCTTCCAGCTTCTTCTCTATTTTCTTTTGCACTTGTTTTATGGTTTCAATGAGATGACCTTCATTATCCTTCTGTAGCTCAAACATCTGGTTCCAAAGTCTTTTAAGCTCATCCCTGTGGTTTCCAGCATGTTGTTTGTTCCACTGCACCAAGTCCAATCTGCAGTGGTTCAAACCTTTAATGACCTTGTGTAGTTTATTCTCAGAGCTTCTAGCTGAGCTCCATGCCTTCTCTATTACTCCATAGCAATCTTCCCTCAAGGCCCAGCTAGCCTCATATCTGAAAGGTCTGGCTATTCTTGTGGAGTCAACTTCAAACTATTCCATAGTGATGAGGATAAGGCTGTGATCTGAGCTTAAGATTAGGAGGTGGTAGACTTTGGAGAAAGGGTATAGCTCTGACCATGCCATATTGTACAGAGCTCTATCAATTCTTTCTTTGACAAAAGCTTGTCCGGACCTGCCATTGGTCCATGTAAATTTATCTCCATTGTACCCCATATCAGAAAGAGAGCATGATTCAATAGTTGCTCTAAAAACTTCCATCTGTTTGAATGGTCTTTGCCTACCCCCACACTTTTCTCCTGAGCTAAGAACCTCATTGAAGTCACCCACACATAACCACCCTATCTCCTTGTTAGGTTTGAGAGCTTTTAGAAGCTGCCAGCTCTCCTTCCTCTTAGCTGTGTCAGGATTACCATAGAAGCTTGTAAGGACCCATTCTTTGTTACCTATTTCTCCTCAGATCAGTAAAGATATATGATGTTGAGTGTATGACAGAACCTCAGCATCTACATCTTCACTCCAGAAGAGAGCTAGACCTCCACTAAGCCCCTTACTTTCGATGATGAAACTGTTGGCAAACTGCAATTGCCTCTCGAGCCTTTCAATGCTGTTTTTTCTAGCCTTTGTTTCCATCAGAAAAACAAAGGTTGGGAGCTTGGTTTGCACCAGTTGGTGCAAGTTTTGAACTGTCATTGGGTTCCCAAGCCCACGACAGTTCCAACTTAGGCAGCTCATGATGCTTGGTGGGGCTGTGAGACAGCCTCCACCATTTCAGATTGATGTAGATCCATTGGGTCACTCTCCTCCCCTCTTGCTTTTTTGGCATTGGACCTGGTGTGTCTTCCCTGGAACAGCTTGATGGGCCTCTTCTTGTTGTTTGATATACTTGCTTGAATCTTGGATGGGCTTAACTTAAGGCCTACAAAACCGTTGTCTCAGGCTCTTCTCTTCCAATTGGTCCTTTTTTTTGCCTGTTCCAGTTCCTTGACTTGTTCAGACATATATTGGTTCAGGGATGCTGCTTGAGCCTTGAGGTCAGTCGAGGTCATTTTAGCAAGGGCTACTGTTTCAGCTCCTGTGCTTTTTAGTTCAGTTTTCTGAGACAATAACATAGGATTCTTTACTTTCCCTGAATTGGAAGTTGTCAGCCCCTCTTGGAAAAGTGTTGTCTGACTTTCCTTTTTGATAACTACTTTTGGACATGTCAGAATCCTGCTGTCTACTCTGCTCTGGTTCTTTGGCTGCAGGTGAAGCAGTTTCCAAGTTTGGACCCTGGCCCCCTCTGGTGGATTTCTTATCTCCATTCTGGCTCCTGTGTTGCCTTAAAGGAACTTCATCCCTAACCTCCACTTCTTTCTTCCATGTTTGCCTCTCTCAATCAGCTTCCTGGTGCTTTTCATTCTCATACTTTTTGAAGTTCAAGTCACTCTCCCGTGCAGCAACTGCTCTTAACCAAGCACCATATTGCTTTTTTCCTTCGAATGGGGTTGATATGCATCCCTGTGCAGGGTGCTTGATGGTGCCACAGTTAAAACAGAAAGATGGCAATCTTTCATATTTTAACTGTACCCAAGTGTGTTTTTCTTCTATTGATATGAACATTCCCCTTAGAAGAGGTTTTGTTATATCTAGTTCCACTCTAATCCTTAGAAACTTCCCCTAACCAATGCCTCGTTGGTCAGTATGGACTTGTAGCACCTTCCCTACTGTATTGCCTATCTGCATCCCAATTTCCTGAGTCATACAACCGAAGAGCAAGTTGAAGACTTGGATCCAGAAATCCTCTTTGGTGAATGTGGTCTCACCAATGGACTTGCTGCTGTTAAGGACCTGCAGGCATATCAACCATCTGTCAAAGGACCAAGGTCTTCCAGCTGCAACTCTCTCCATGTCTTCCTTTGAGTTAAACTCGACCAAGAACTTGTTTGATCCAACTTCTGAAAACTGGACCCAACTGTCACATTTCCAAACCTTAGTCATTGTAGTTTTGAAGGCTTCTTTGTTAACATACTTCTCAGCAACTATCATTGCTAGTAGGCAGAATTTGTCATAGTGCAATGCATTGTTCAATGCATCTGCTAGTAGAACCAGCCCTTCTCTTTCTTTTTCAGTGAGGCAAAGTCCTTCCCATTGTTTTGCTAGTTCTTCCTCCATGTCTGACCCTTCGAAGCAGTAAAACNAGCTTAGAGGTGTTTGTAGTATCAATTTGGCTTCCTTTTCCTCAAACACCTCCCTCACTAGTATTTCCTTCCATTGATTTGAGGTATGGTCAATTAGATCTGAAACTTTTGCTTTGCTGTCAAGCTGTGTCACTGGACTCAGGATCTCTCCAGGCACTGGGTGGCCAAGCCATTTTTCCTGCCAAATTTGGACATATTTTCCATTACCAATCCTCCAACAAGTTCCTACTTTCACCACTTGTCTGGCTGCCAAGAAACTTCTCCACAGATAAGATGGTTTTGAGCCCAACTTGGCTAGCATGAGTGAGCTATGTTGAAAATATATGGCTTTCAGGACTTTTGCTGCAAATGAATCAGTTTCTATAGTAGTCTCCAGCACTGTTTTGAGAGCAAGGCCATGTTGAAGTACTCGAGATCCCTAAAGCCCATGTCCCATTCAGATTTTGCTTTTCCCATTGTTTTCCAAGAAATCCAATGGATTTTATGTTCCCTTTCCTTCTGGCCCCACCAAAAGTTATTGATGACACTATTGATGGAGTGCAGCAAGGTCTTGGGAAGTTTGAAAACACTCATTGTGTAGATGGGAAGGGCTTGGACTACTGCTTTTATGAATATTTCTTTTCTAGCTTGAGATAGGCGTTTCACTTTGTATCCACTGATTTTCCTTCTGACTGCATCAAGAATTCCTTTGAAGGAGTTAAATCTGTTTCTCCCCACAATAGATGGTAACCCGAGATATTTTTCATAGGTCATAGAGGATCTCATTCCAGCAATTGATAAAATGTAGCTCTGAGTTAACCTAGAGGTGTTCTTGCTGAATATAATGGAAGTCTTGTCCATATTTAATCTTTGCCCTGAAGCTTCTTCATAGACTCTCAGTAGATTGAACAGCCTTCCCCATTCAACTGCATTGGCCTTACAAAACAAAAGCCTGTCATCAGCAAAGAAAAGATGAGATACTCGAAGAGGGCCTCTTGCTATTGGTACTTCATGAATTGCACCAGCTGCTTCAGCTTTTCCAATGAGCTTACTGAGTGCTTCAGCACATAGGATGAAGAGGTAAGGTGAAATTGGGTCACCTTGTCTAATACCTCTTGTAGGTTGAAAGACTTCTTGTGGTATTCCATTGACCAAGATGGCATATGAGACTGTTTCAATGCATCTCATCACTAAATCCACCCATTGTTGACAGAAACCCATCTTATGCATAATTTTCCTAAGGGATTCCCATTCAATTCTGTCATATGCCTTGCTCATGTCGAGTTTTAAGGCCATGTAACCCTCTCTTCCTGTCATCTTGGCCTTCATTGTGTGCAAAGCTTCAAAGGCAACAATCACATTGTCTGTGATTAGTCTGTTGGGAACAAAAGCTGACTGAGATGGAGATATTATAGCAGGGAGAATTTTCTTGAGTCTATTTGCTAGTATTTTGGATATCAACTTGTACAACACATTGCAAAGGGATATGGGTCTGAATTCAAAAACTTTGGTGGGGTTTCTCTTCTTGGGAATAAGGGTTATGTAAGTGCTGTTTAGATCAGATAGGCTACCATTTTCATTAAGAACATGAAGCACTGCTGAGTTGATTTGGTCACCCACTAACCTCCAGTGTTTTTGATAGAAAGTGGCAGGATACCCATCAGGGCCAAGAGAGCTAAGCCCATCCATTTGAAAGAGGGCATCCTTCACCTCCTGCTGAGTGTATGGCCTAAGAAGCATTTCATTTTGCCCTTCTGTCACAGTTGCCTCCATTGGCTCAAGACAATCTGTAATGTTCACAGGGTTAGATGAAGAGAAAAGAAATTGGAAATACTCTTGGAATTGATTAGCTATCCCAGCTTTTGATGTGATAGCTTGGCCATTATCATCGATTAGCCTATTGATCAGGTTTGTTTTCTTTCTCTGGGTAGCACATGGATGGAAAAATTTTGAGTTTCTAGCCCCTTCTCTCAGCCATTTTTGCTTGGCCCTTTGTTTCCATTTGATGTGATCTTCTTCCAGCTTCTTCTCTATTTTCTTTTGCACCTGTTTTATGGTTTCAGTGAGATGACCGTCATTATCCTTCTGTAGCTCAGACATCTGGTCCCAAAGTCTTTTAAGCTCATCCCTGTGGTCTCCAGCATGTTGTTTGTTCCACTGCACCAAGTCCAATCTGCAGTGGTTCAAACCTTCAATGACTTGGTGTATTTTATTCTTAGCCCTTCTAGCTGAGCTCCATGCCTTCTTTATTACTCCATAGCAATCTTCCCTCAAGGCCCAGCTGGCCTCATATCTGAATGCTCTGGCTATTCTTGTGGAGTCAACTTCAAACTGTTCCATAGTGATGAGGATAGGGCTGTGATCTGAGCTTAAGATTGGGAGGTGGTAGACTTCGGAGGAAGGGTATTGCTCTGACCATGCTATATTGCACAAAGCTCTATCAATTCTTTCTTTCACAAAAGCTTGTCCTGACCTGCCATTGGTCCATGTAAATTTATTTCCATTGTACCCCATATCAGAAAGAGAGCATGATTCAATAGTTACTCTGAAGGCTTCCATCTGGTTGAATGGTCTTTGCCTACCCCCACACTTTTCTCCTAAGCTAAGTACCTCATTGAAGTCACCAACACATAACCACCCTTTCTCCTTGTCAGGTTTGAGAGCTTTTAGAAGCTGCCAGCTCTCCTTCCTCTTAGCTGTGTCAGGATTACCATAGAAGCTTGTAAGGACCCACTCTTTATTACCTGTTTCTCCTCGGATTAGTAAAGATATATGATGTTGAGTGTATGACAGAACCTCAGCATCCACATCTTCACTCCAGAAGAGAGCTAGACCTCCACTAAGCCCCTTACTTTTGATGATGAAACTGTTGGCAAACTGCAATTGCCTCTTGAGCCTTTCAATGCTGTTTTTTCTAGCCTTTGTTTCCATAAGAAAAACAAAGGTTGGGAGCTTGGTTTGCACCAGTTGGTGCAGGTTTTGAACTGTCATTGGGTTCCCAAACCCATGACAGTTCCAACTTAGGCAGCTCATGATTCTTGGTGGAGCTGTGAGACAGCCTCCACCATTTCAGATTGATGTAGATCCATTGGGTCACTCTCCTCCCCTCTTGCTTTTTTGGCATTGGACCTGGTGTGTCTTCCCTGGAACAGCTTGATGGGCCTCTTCTTGTTGTTTGATATACTTGCTTGAATCTTGGATGGGCTTAACTTAAGGCCTACAAAATAGTTGTCTTGGGCTTTTCTCTTCCAATTGGTCCTTTTTTTGGCCTGCTCCAGTTCCTTGACTTGTTCAGACATATATTGGTTCAGGGATGCTGCTTGAGCCTTGAGGTCAGTCGAGGTCATTTTAGCAAGGGCTACTGTTTCAACTCTTGTGCTTTTTAGTTAAGCTTTCTGAGACAGTAACATATGATTCTTTACTTTCCCTGAATTGGAAGTTGTCAGCCCCTCTTGGAAAGGTGTTGTCTGACTTTCCTTTTTGATAACTGCTTTTGGACATGTCAGAATCCTGCCATCCTGCTGTCTACTCTGCTCTGGTTCTTTGGCTGTAGGTGAAGCAGTTTCCAAATTTGGACCCTGGCCCCCTCTGGTGGATTTCTGGTCTTCATTCTGGCTCCTGTGTTGCCTCAAAGGAACTTCATCCCTAACCTCCTCTTCTTTCTTCCATGTTTGCCTCTCTGAATCTGCTTCCTGGTGTTTTTCATTCTCATACTTTTTGAAGGTCAAGTCACTCTCCCTTGCAGCAACTACTCTTAACTAAGCACCATATTGTTTTTTTCCTTCGAATGGGGTTGAGATGCATCCTTGTGCAGGGTGCTTGATGGTGCCACAGTTAAAACAGAAAGATGGCAATCTCTCATATTTCAACTGGACCCAAGTGTGTTTTTCTTCTATTGATATGAACATTCCCTTTAGAAGAGGTTTTGTTATATCCAGTTCCACTCTAATCCTTAGAAACTTCCCCCAACCAATGCCTCGTTGGTCAGTATGGACTTGTAGCACCTTCCCTACTATATTGCCTATTTGCATCCCAATTTCCTGAGTCATAAAACCGAAGGGCAAGTTGAAGACTTGGATCCAGAAATCCTCTTTGGTGAATTGGTCTCACCAATGGACTTGCTTCTATCAAGGACCTGCAGGCATATCAACCACCTGTCAAAGGACCAGGGTCTTCCAGCTGCAACTCTCTCCATGTCTTCCTTCAAGTTAAACTCGACCAAGAACTTGTTTGATCCAACTTTTGAAAACTGGACCCAACTGTCACATTTCCAAACCTTAGTCATTGTAGCTTTGAAGGCTTCTTTGTTAACATACTTCTCAGCCACTATCATTGCTAGTAGGCAGAATTTGTCATAGTGCAATGCATTGTTCAATGCATCTGCTGGTAGAACCAGCCCTTCTCTTTCTTTTTCAGTGAGGCAAAGTCCTTCCCATTGTTTAGCTAGTTCTTCCTCCATGTCTGACCCTTTGAACCAGTAAAACTAGCTCAAGAGACTCACTCTATGCTAGAGAGAACACCTCACCCTGAGAGGAGAGGACACTAATAATTTCATATACTTTTCTCGTCTCGATTTTATAGAAAAATCTAATTACAAATACAACTATACATTAATATGTATATCAATTTAATGTGATTGGTCAAAAAGTAGATTTTATTCAAAGAATTAGTATTGGTATGCAAATTAATACGCGACTTTACTTATACGTAGCAAAACTCTTCTTTTATAACTTTTTTACAAGTTATATAACTCTATTTAAAGCAAGGGTAAAGCAAGGGCAATTACAGAAAATTAAAAAGTGTAAGATATCATTGCTCAACTAATTATTTTATGTAACATCTAGTCTAATTAACTATTAGGATTAACCTTAAGCTTCCTTAAAATGAGCTTATAATACTATATTACATTTTTGGACTTCATATTTTTAGCATAAGATTTATTATTAGTTTTTATAATTTTTTTCTTGTTAAGTTAGATTTGTTTTACTTATTAAACTATAGCACTTAGTATCATTAGTTGTTAAGCTTAAGGGTTAAGTATGAATGGTTTAGTAAGCAAGCCAATTAGTACTTCACTTAAGGTCCTTAAACCCTTATAATGTCATGTGCTAAGACCTGAAGCCTTGAACCAATCCTTGATTAGTCTTTGTGGGTTAGCCTTAGAAAGGTTTCACCCAAGTGTGAGGAAGGCATAAGGCCTTTTCGGCCTAACTTAATGTTAGACTTGACCCATGACCCATTTATTTTAAGGCAAGCATTTCAAACTCAATCTTTGTGAATCTTGATGCCTCTCATGACTTCTTAAAATCTAGAACCAAGGTCTCCGATCAACTCACACCCCAAAGCCCATAAGTCATGCAACTCCCACTCATGGCCTTTTTAAAACCCAATAAGGCCCAAGGTCTTGTCTTGCAATTTCACACTTATGTTTAAGCCACATACACTATACCATTGGTTTCCCTCAAACCCAAATGGTACCCCATGCCCCTTAGGATTCCCATTTGTTCATAATTAAGTCTCTAACTTGAGTTAAGAACATTAATCAACTTACCCATGATTAGGATTGTAAATCGGACCTGTCCGGCTTGGTGATTTCAGTCCATCATTATCCTCGGACCAAACTAGACCGAACATCCATAAGGTCCGGTCGGTCCGGCCTAATTATTTTACTATTTTTTCATTATTTTTTTTCAAATAAATTAAATTAAAATTAAGTGAATTATTAATGTAAATTATGTAACTAACACATTAAAAAATATTTTACTATAATTATATTTATAATGTTGATAGTTACTACTTACTAACTTAGATTTTACTATTTAGTATGCATAATTATTAATAATGTCATACATTTTATATATGGTTAATGAATATTAAATAATTTCATTGTACATAGATTATTCATGCTTGCTTGCAACTTTGGTATTTAAAAAAAAAAACCTAATTATTTTAATTAAGTGTAAATAGTCAAATATGTATGAATGTATGTTGTATTAACTATTTACATATAATGACATAAATTATCACATGATTTATGATTTATTATTAATTGATAGCATATATTATTTTATATTTTATATGGTCAATGATAATAAATTAGATGAAAATTATATCATTAACTTATATAATTACTATATAAATGTAAGGGTTCTAACACCCAAACCCAAAACAGACCCAAGCCCGCTTAGAAAATTAGTCCGATCATGAAAACGGCTTCATTTTGAGGTTAGAACTCTTTTCCTATTTTCCCTCTTTTCCTATCCTCTCCCCCAATGGTTTCTCCCCTCCCGAATCTTCCTCCTCCCCATCACTCCATTCTCCCTATTTGTCTCCCTATTTATGCAACTCCCCCACTATTCCTTCTGGTTTCCCTCTACCTCTCAGTTTCATCTCTACCCAACAACCCCTCGAAAACATTTCTCCCAGTTGAACTCCCACATCACTTCTATCACCTAGGTCTAAGCCACTGCACCACCATTGTGTCGATTGCACCACCATGGAGATCACCGTAAGCCTTGAACGTCCCTTAAAGCAAACTAAGTTACACCAAGCTGAAAGCAGGCCAACCCGATGTACACAATGCCACCACGTTCAGGTCGCAGAACCATCCAACCAGCCTCCACCGTGAACCCCAAGCCACCACAGTTTGAACCCATGCACAAGAAGCCATCCTAAGTTCCTCACTATTTATACACCACCAAGCCTCCCTTTATTGGCCTCTCAAACGACCCTGGATTTCTATTATTATGGTTGCACGGCACACTACAGCCCAATGGCCAACACGACCACCACAGAAAGTTACCCTCAGCCACGACAAGGCCACCTGCACCCTTCAAAACTGCTGCCTTGTGAGACTACCTCCACATAAAATCAAAGCCACATCTCAGCCACATGTCACCCACTTACAGTACATGGCCACTGCCTTGCACCACCACTACCAACCGAAGCCTCTGTTTTACCAAACCAAAAACAGAGCAAGAAAAACCCCTTCCCAAGCCCTAGGTTTTAGCCACCCTAGGACATAGAAGCATGAGTACCACTCACCCAACCATCGTGAACTACTCAACCTCCACCCCCATGACCTCCACTCTGTCACTGCCACTACAAACAAGTAACCACCAATGGACCATCAAGCTGCCACACCAAAGGATTCCCACGCACCACATATTGGACCGCCACGAAGCCAATAACAAGCTGACGATGCTCAGCTTAGATCTGCATTTTCTCAGCTTAGCTCCGATGCACAACACTTCTCTTTTCTCCATACTCAGTGGCTGTCATTGACTCCACCGCATGTCGCTCTCTCGGGCTCCATCAACCCCAGCTGTGTCCCCGTCGATCTCCACCCAAACCCACCGCCGCTTCCAGCCCTTCCTTGGTGCACAACCGCCCGACTCTCTCTCTCTCTCCCTCTCTCTCTAATGGGAAGAGATTTATCCCTCTTGTACTCTGACATCTACAAGGTACATCTAATTACCAAAACGCCCATGCCCATTTATGATGTTTACAAAAAGAAAACCATATAGTAGGCTGAGCTTTGTGGGCTGGGGTTAGTTTTTAAATGAATTGATTTCATGTGAGCTTGATGTTTAAATTGGGTTTGTTGTATTGTACAAAAAATGTGTTAGTGATTTTAAATGCACTTTATTTTATTATATTAAGAAATTAAAGTATTATTTTAATTTGGGTTGTGTTTAGCATTTTTAAATTAGGCATAATTTACGAAAAGTGGGTACCTTACGCAAGCACATTTTTCATAAAATCAACTTTAGTTCATTTTCTTTTTATGTAAAGTCTAGCATAGGAACATCGCTTACACATACTTTTTAACTTTTATGAATCTTTTCACAACTATGCCGAACGAATGTGTAAATATTTTCAGTTATGTGTTCTGCATTACTCATGAAATCTGTATAAAAGAGAAAGTGTTTTTGACATGACTGGTGCATACATGAGTAATATTTTGACATGTTATTTCTGAAATGTGCAAAAGAGCAAATATGAAATTTGTGAATTTCGTACATGTTATATAAAAATGCTATAAATCCATTTTGGTTATGTGAAAATGATATGAAAATGTTTAGTACTCTAGTTGATATGATATGGCATCTGAAAAATCTTTACCATGACTTTCTGATTTTATTTGATTCTGTTTCTGATTCTGATAAGATGACTCGGATTTTATTATATGGTTGGTACCAATATCTCTTATATGAGTGCACTCACTTTGAAAACAAAGTGATTAATCTACGTTTCTTTCCTGCATATTTTGATATTGCTTGGTTTGGCTACTGAGGATAGCACAACCCTACCACGAGGGTTAAATATGGTATATGATATGATATGGTGATATGATACGATATGATATAATAAGACGAAGATGTTCAACCATGTTATGCCAAACAAACTTAGAATATGAACAGTTTGAAATGTTGCTCTAGCTTTCTAATAACACTTTTTGAGATTTGCATATTGAAATTGAAATATTCTATTTTTGCATTTTGAATTCTCTGAAAAGGCTCATCTTTACATACTAGTATATGTTACATACTTACTGAGTTGTTGATAGCTCATCCCTTATCTCCACAATATGTTTTAGATGATTTGGATGATTCAACGAGGAATCAAGAATAAGAAGTATGGGTAAGACTACGTGAGTATAGTGGATTAAGTACAAAAAGAATACTTTGGGTCCCTTGATTTTGGTAGAGTTTTATCTAGTAGTCTTATTTGGTTTTGTTGATGGAAATTGTGAAGGTTGATGGTTATTTTGGGACTTCATGGTATCTTAGAGTAATTATATTAAAGTTATTGGTTCGTAATAATATTTTTTTATGGTTTATACAGAATTTGGAATGTATATATTGTATTGTTGGGAGATGATTGTAAGTAATAAGAGCTAACTCTCTGACTCAATTGGGACCAGGGCATTACAGTTTTGGTCCGATTTGGTCCAGTCTAAAATTTATAGATCCCGGGATCAGACCGAATGTCATCAGTCCACATATTTTGGGATCGAGACCAATCGGTTCATAATTCGGTCTGGTCCAGTCTGGATCGAAAATTTTGCTCCAGTCGGTTTTGTTGGTCTAGAACGAATTATTTATACCCATACTCATGATTAGTGATCTTTAAACCATATTTCAATCTTAACTTTCCTTCTTAATCTTTTTAGCCTTTTATATCTAAATTTTCTTATTTTATTATTCAGTCGGTTTTGGTAGAGTTCAGATTTGAACTCCGACAAAGTCGGAGTTCAAGTTGGATTTAGGGGAATCTGACTCCGACTAAGTTGGTGCTCACCCCTAGTTCCACCTCTTATTAGGGATAACTTTTCCATTATATTTTTCTCATACCCTTTTGGGCCTTTTCTCCTACATAATCAATTTGGTTTCTTTTCTCGCCTAAATTATGACAATTCAACAATTTGAGTATTGGTAGTGGGTACCCCATGACCCATGATGTGTCCACATGGGTAGGGAGGTTATTAATTAACTCCCCACCACTACCACAACTTCAGGGAAGTTAATTAACTTCCCATGTGAAAACTCTTTAAATAAGAGTTTACGTACATTAAATTAAGTATATGGAAAAGTCTACGTACAAAAGAGAAAAACAACATCTATTTCTACAATTTCTTAGAGAAACCATCCAGATCTCTTGATCTTGAAGTGTGGTTTTTATTGGGAGGCTCTAGTAACCTCCTAAGACGAGGTAGAGGTGTAATCAAAACAAAGTGACGTGGGTTGTAAGACCAGTAAAGATCCGAGCCTTGTGGGAATTCTACTCTTTGAGGTAATTCGAATTAACCTCATTTAACATTGGTATTAGAGCCTATGCTGCTTGCTTTTGCCCATATGAATATGATTACATGTTGTTTGATGCTTTTGAATGAATTTGAAAGCATGTAATAGCTGATATGCCATGATTATTTGTGTTTCGAATTTTTCATTATAGGTTATGGTATGACATGTTTATGATTGAATTATCTACATAAAAACATTCCTTATAATGTTAGAAACATGTCTCTTTAATTTGGTGTTGCATATAGAAGAAGAAATCCGAAACCTTAGTTTTTAAAGTTCATGTTTGGACCGTGACTTTGGAACAACTTTTAACTAACTAAATCTTATGTTTAAAAAGTTGGGTTCATAAGCTTTAATTTGACATATCATACGCTAATTATAACTTAGTATGAGTAAATTATAACCGATTGACAATAGGTGGTTGAAGTCAAGAAAAACTAGAATTTGTATTGAGGAAGAGGACGATGAATAGTATTTTTTACCAGTCTCACTCTTGGCGGCAGAGAGTGTGATCCACCCTTACACTTGGTGTGCGTTTGTGCTCACTTTATCGACACACATACACATTAAGATGATTGAACTTTATATTTGGATGTTAGAAAACACCGTGAGAGGCGGAGGTAATGTACATTCTTGACCGCAGCAAGTGAAATAGAGCCAAACAACCTCTAGAGCCAAAACGAAGCCCTCACGTGTAGGAGGTGCGTGGGGGTGTGCGCGACATTTTTTGATGTCCAATTTTTGACACGAGTGCCACATGCTCTCTTGTGTTGATTCATATATTTTTTTGTTGAGACAGAGAGTTGAATTTTTTTAAAAATCACTCTCTAAAAGAATTTTTTTTGATAATACTAAAAAATTATTTTTGGGACACTTTTTATACTTCCTCAAGCCCAATTTTTCTGTGTTATGTGAACATTTATATAGATTAGTTTTGGATGCATCTATTGAATTATTGTTAAATACATGTCCATAATGAATATGTAACCCTAGATTTGATGACCTATTAAACCATTCTCATTAGTTGAGAATATGGGTTCTCTATCCATTGAACCATCATGCATACCACTATGATTGAATATTTGAGTTCATTGGTATTTTTATTAAAATGGATAGAGTTGATATTGGTAATTAGTTGAGCTCATGTGTAATATATGTATTTATTTTTATGTGAATGGATAAGGTGCATGTTATAAGTATATCGGTGATGTAGCATCCCTATATATTTATTTTTTTCCTATAAGATTTGTATTAGGACTTTTTTTGGAAATGTAATATTGGGAATCTAATTTTATTATTGAGGCAGGGACCTTTTTCACGTCTATCAATATACTTCAAGGTCATCTTAACATTATGCACCAAATTACCAATGAGGCTTCGGGTGGAGTCTGTGCGCAATGAGTTTTGGCGCAATGATTATGGATTTTTTCATATTTGGTGAATGGATTTTATGTGCATGAGTATTAATTTTTTTAAAAAAGAAACTCCTCTATAAATTTAATTCAAAATTAATTAGATATGCTATTTGGACTTATATAGTGGGAGATGATTACTAGCTTTTTTTGGAATTTTCGATCTCACTGTGCAGGAAAGAATTCCATGGTCTAGTTAGATTTTAGAATAAAGTTAAATGTGCGCTAATGTCAATCTGGTGCAATGAATATAGTGATAATGGCCACTAAGAACGTAGTTGCTGCCCTGACTAAAGGAGAGAAACTGGATGGAACCAACTATGACATGAGGCATAGGAAAATCGAATATATGCTTAATGAACAACTGGTCCTTGAAAATTTGTCACACCTTATGATATAACCTGAGGAAAGGAATACTTCCCAACATCATCGTGATATGAAAGCTTATTAGGTTTGGGCAAAGAAAGATAGGTGCGTGCACTTTACCATGCTTAGCAGCATACACAATGATCTTTTTGGGGAATTTGAGAACTGCCAAATTGCCCAAGATATGTGGGACCAGTTGAAAAATTTCCCATGAGGGGACATTAGCTACTAGTCTCCGAGCTCTCATTTTGAGATTTGAGCAGTATGTTATGAATCCTAAATATACTATGACTGAGCATTTGAGGTCGATGTTTGCCTTGATTCGTAATCTAAATGTTGCTTGCAATAATCTCATTGATGAATAGCAAGTTACCACTGTGATATGATCTTTGTCTGATTCAACATATGGGCAAATGAAACTTGTTTTGACACATAGTGAGAATATTAAGATTTTTACTGATATATCTCACCATTTAGAACTAGAGGTGTAGCGCATAAATGCACATCGTAATACTCATCTTGTTGCCCAAGCTGTGAAGAGCAAGACATTTAGGTTTAAGCGCAATCAACATGAGAGATCTGCTGGAGTGGCAAATAGTCTTTGGGCTAAAGGACGGAAAAATAGCAAAGTGTAATAGATTTAAGCGTGCTGGCAAGGACAAGTCCAAATAGAAGAACTATAACTGTAGAAAAGTGACACACTTTACTTGTGAATGCACTGAGGCAAAGAATGTATGCACTAAACACAACTCTCTCATTATTTATGTTTGTTCACATATTTTTATTGCTCACTCAATCTCTAAATGGATTGTAGAATAGGAGCAACTAAGCATGTAGCTCTAGATCGAGTTAGGTTCATAGAATATAAAAGAATACTAACTGGTAGACACTACATTATATTGGGTAATGAAACTCAGGAGTAAGTGCTTCCAAAAGAATTTTTTCACCTCTACAAAAAATTTATTCTTGTCTTGTTAAGTCCAAATGTGAGGAACTTCATCTGTAACAAGAAAATTAGCAATGTCAGCATACCAAAGCAATTGAGATATACTAAAAAATTGCTCATATGGGAATGTGTCTCTAATAGGAACTGTGTCCACGGAATCTGAAAGAACTAGTCTAGACAAATGATCAGCAACAATATTCTCAACCGCTTTTTTTATCTTTAATTATTAAATCAAATTCTTGCAACAAAAGGATCCATCTAAGCAACCTGGGCCTTGCATCTTTTTTAGCTAAAATGTACTTCAAAGCAGCATGATCATTAAAAATGACAATTTGGGATCCAATCAAATAAGAACGAAATTTGTCAAGTGCAAAAATTATTGCAAGTAGCTCTTTTCCAATTGTTGAATAATTCATTTTAGCACTATTTAAAGTTTTACTTGCATGATAAATAATACAAGGCTTTTTATCCTTACGTTAGCCCAACACAGCTCCAATAGCATAATCACTAGCATCATACATAATTTCAAATGGTAAATTCCAATCAGGTGATTACATAATTGAGGTTGAAATCAACATATATTTTAGCTTTGTAAAAACTAACTCGCAATTCTCAATCCACACAAAAGAATTTTTCTTTGACAATAAATTGCACAAAGGTCTAGAAATTGCACTAAAGTCTTTAATGAACCTCTCGTAAAAACTTGCATGGCCTAGAAAAGATTTGATATCCCTAATGTTCTTTGGGATGGAAAAATTAGAAATTAATTCAATTTTGGCCTTGTCCACTTCAATACCTTGAGAAGAGACAATGTGACCAAGGATAATTCCTTGAGTGACCAAAAAATGACACTTTTCATAATTTAAAATCAAATTCTTTTCTTTGCATCTAATCAGCTCATCGGAGATCATGGGTTCAGCGGACTTCTCGGTAACCATTGGAAGTAAGGATGAGGAAGGAAATGAAGAAAGGGAGAGGTTGAACAAAGAGAAGGAAAATAAAGAGGAGAATGGCAAGGATAGGACAAAGCTTATATAGAGCACCAGAGGTTGGCTTTCCAACTTCTCGGAACTGAATGTGGGAAGTGGAGCAGTTAGAATCCATGGGACATGCGGCACAACATGAAGTTGGAGAAACCACCTAACATCCATTAATGCGGAAAGGACATAATGGCTGCCATCAAGTACCAGAACCCAACCATTGGAGAACGTGCTAGTAAAGATGAAAAATGAAGCATCGCATGTCCCAAAAAATTATGAAAGGGAGCCACCCCGCTTGGGAGGGAAGGATACCAAGAGTTGACGACTGCGCAAAGACATGAAAGGAGAGGAAGGAAGAAATTCCAATCAGACCAGTCCGATAGGAATTGACGGGATAACTGTAAGGAGATTTTTTTTCCTCTGGGCCGAAGGTCCAGAGGATGAGCCCAATACCAAAAGAGGCCCATGCCAACCGAACAACCCATCGGCCCAATCAAAGGGTCCCTAGCCTTGGAATAGAAGTTGGTCTGTGACTTTAAACTCTCGGGAAACCCACCATAACGCAAAGGAAGAAGGAATATGCTATCTTGATGGAGCTTAATCCCATGTAGCCTTGAGCAGACAAGTGGGTGAAGATCATAGGGAGCCCTTGATCCTATGATGGATGTGGAAGGAAGAGCATGACGATGTGCATCCATTAGCTGAACGGGGTAGAGAACCACGCCGTGTTAAATACGCCACCCCAGAGGCCACGCTGCATTAAAGGAACTTGGCTAAAGGAACTACTGAGGGGACACATTCCCCTGACACAGGTCATGGACATTAGACCCCAGAGATCGGGTATAAAAGACAATCACTAGGTAACTCTCTACATACTGGCACTAAACTTTAAGACGATATTGACTTTGGCATTAGAGACTCCCTGGCCATCACCAAGGCCCCCGTCTTGCAATTTTTTCTTTGTGTCTGTTGGCTTAAGATCGAAAACTCAAGTTGCTGAGAGCCTGACCCAAAGGCTTGCGAAACACAACATTAACAAATGCCATAGGCAACTTTTCCAATTCGCTCCAGGACTCGAAATGGCCCACAGCATCAGGAAGCCAGCTTCATGGTTGCCCTCCTCTCCGTCGTGTGCTGCCTATAAGGTTGAAGCCTTACATAAATTGAGTCCCCTAGCTAGAACCTCCTTTCCTGATGTCCCCATTCATTCTGAAGCATCATATGATTTTTTGCTCGCTGAAGCTTAAGGCACACTTCCTTAATGAGTTGATCCTAGTCATTTAGTGTTTGGGCTACGACTTTGACTTTTGCAGTTCCTTGCACATACGAGAGAAGTTTTGGTGGTTTTCGGCCATACACCACTTCATATGGGGACAGACTTGTGCTAGAATGTGTGCTGGTATTATAAACATATTCAACTTAAGAAAGCCATTTGACCTATGTTGTGGGTGTGGAACTTGTGAAACAATGCAAGTACATTTCTAGAGTGCGATTAACCACTTTGTTTGCCCGTCCTTTTGTGGGTGATAAGAAGAGATAAAATTGAACTTGATGCCTTGTAGTTGGAAAAGGTCTTGCCAAAAATTGCTAGTAAAAATGAAGTCTCGATCATAAATGATGAACGACGGACATTAGAAGTCCATGCAATTTGAACACATTTTAAAAAAAAAAAACCTTGAGCCACCATTGCTGTTGTGAATGGGTGTTTGAGAGGTACAAAGTTTGCAAATTTTGATAATCTATCCACCACAATGTAAATAACATTTTTTTTTCATGTAACCTGGGTAGTCTAATTATAAAGTCATCCATGGAGATGTGTGATCATACAGAAAACAGAATGGGCAGCTGATGAAGGAGGCATGCTGGCTTGGTGTGCTCATCTTGTGCCCTAACAGACATCACATTTGCAGATGAAGGCCATCACCATAGACCTCGCCCTTGGATAATAAAAATCTGATTTGAGATGTTGGCACATTTTATGAAAGCCTTCATGGGTACTTTCATGGAACTCGTTGATGATGGGTTGAATAAGTGGAGAATTGGCTTTTAGATAAATTCAGTCCCTATAAAAAATAAGTCCTGACTTGAAGCTCCATGGTCCGATTGCCTCCCCTGCCTGAATATTTTTTTGCCAATGTTTGCAACTCTACTGGTTCAACACCTCTTCTCTTATAAGTTATGGCCAATGGGGAGTAGCATGTTGAGAGTAGAAAAAATGTTGGGCTCGCTTATATGGTCTTCCTCGCATCGAGATAGGCTATTTGCTGTTGAATTTTTGCGCCCCTTTTTGTACTCAATCACGAAGTCGTAACCCATTAATTTGACTAACCATTTTTGTTGAGATTCTGTAACAATGGTTTGGTCCCACAATTACCTTAAACTTTTCTAATTAGTGCAGACAATAGACCTGTTTCCAAGTAAATACGACCTCTACTTTTGGATGGCAGCTACTAGTGCCACAACCTCCTTCTCATACGTTGATTGGCTCAAGTCATGGCCTTGAAGTGCCTTGCTAAAATAGGTTAAAGCCAAACCCGGATGCATCACACTCCACCACAAACAACTTAGAGAAATTTGGTAGTGCTAGAATTAGGCCAGTTCTCATGATTTGCTTAAGTTGTATAAAGGTGGCTTCAACTTTCTCATTCTACCCGAATGCATCCTTTTTAAGCAACTATGTTAGCAGGCTTGCAATTTGGCGATAGAGCTTTAATGGAATTTGGTTTAAGCTATTCTCTCATTGCTGCCACTTTCTTTGGATTTGATGACACACGATGCTTGGAAATAAGATGACCCAAATAATTAACTTGGTCCTGTCCAAACATACACTTATCCATCCACACATACAACTTGTTAGATTGTAATGTATCTAGTACAATCTTGAGGTGTGATAGATGATCTTCCTATCTTCTAATATAAATTAATATATCATTAAAGAACACCAATACATACCTTGGCAATACGAGCAAAAAGATATCGTTCATGAGGGATTGGAAGGTTGACGAGGCGTTAGTGAGCCCTTATCTCCTTTGTTTTTCCCCCTCCTCTGTCAAGCCAAGCAACCCCATTTAATTTGTGAAGCTTAACACCTACTTGCCTCCCTTTTCCCATTGCTGATTGAGCTACTTGGGGACTCATCTTGGCATGCACAAATCAACGATCTTGTGGTCCTTTCTTGGTGTGCACAACAAGATGAAAAGGGGACCACAAGAGAACAATGATTTAGCGTTTAGTGTTTAGGGTTTAGGGTTTAGGGTTTAGGGCTTTAGGCTTTAGGGTTTAGGGTTTAGGGTTTAGGGTTTAGGGTTTTAGGGTTTTAGGGTTTAGGGTTTAGGGTTTAGGGTTTAGGGTTTAGGGTTTAGGGTTTAGGGTTTAGGGTTTAGGGTTTTAGGGTTTAGGGTTTAGGGTTTAGGGTTTAAACCCTAAACCCTAAACCCTAAACCCTAAACCCTAAACCCTAAACCCTAAACCCTAAACCCTAAACCCTAAACCCTAAACCCTAAACCCTAAACCCTAAACCCTAAACCCTAAACCCTAAACCCTAAACCCTAAACCCTAAACCCTAAACCCTAAACCCTAAACCCTAAACCCTAAACCCTAAACCCTAAACCCTAAACCCTAAACCCTAAACCCTAAACCCTAAACCCTAAACCCTAAACCCTAAACCCTAAACCCTAAACCCTAAACCCTAAACCCTAAACCCTAAACCCTAAACCCTAAACCCTAAACCCTAAACCCTAAACCCTAAACCCTAAACCCTAAACCCTAAACCCTAAACCCTAAACCCTAAACCCT